>OX456523.1:197878207-198478207 GCA_949748255.1 Eustalomyia histrio | reverse complement strand
CGACGGATATTCTATTCCATACTTAATCGGAACATGTCTTATTTACAGTCCAAAAAAAAAAAAATCACAACTATCTCAAAAAATATGTGTTTTTACTTTAATATGAAGAAATACAAATTAGTTGTTAACTTAATAATATAGTTATTTAATTAAGTTAAATTAGTTGTAATGAAAATGGTACGATTTCAGTTCGATCGTTTTTGAAATTTCAATCCAGAATGTTTTGTATTATTATTAATTTAAAATAGGGAAAAAAGATTTAAATCGATGTACCTGGTTAAGCTAAAGCGATGAAAAATAATTTTAATCCACTGTCTTTTCTAGTCATCTTTTAAATAATGAGTTTTACTTAAATCAATCGATTTGTTACAAACAATCACATACGAGAATAACATACACATCGCAGCTAAAAAATTTTCAATTTTGACTTTTTGCTAGAAAACGATATACAGTTGTCATATCTACTCACTGTAAAAATCTTACATCATTTTCTCTACTCTTTCGCAAAAAAGTTGAATCCCTATTTGTGATGTAAGAGTAGCTTCTTTTGAATCAACTATAGTGAAATATTTTGAGTTGTTAAATTTTAAGCGCCGATGTTGAATGTGAACCACACCTAAACGGCAAGCTTTTTCTGCATTTCATTTGACATTTCTCAATTTCAGACTAACTCAATTTGAACCATAGAAACTTACACAATAGAGCAACGCTTTAAAGTTATTCAGGCTTATTATGAAAATGGGCGTTCAAATCAAAATGCATTTCGTGCACTTCGTGATTTTTTTTTGGTCAGCATAATCGACCAAATGTGTCCACAATCGGGAGAATTGTGGGCTAATTTCAGCAAACCGGGGGTGTGAAACCACCTGTCAATGCGCGCCCAGATCGTTCTGCGGAAAACATTGCTGTTGTTGGCGATAGTGTGTCATGAGGTCGGTCAAGCATTTACCGTGAATGGTGTTCGCTATCACGATATATGGTTTCAACAGGACGGTGCCACTTGCCACACAGCTAACGAAACAATGGCTCTTTTGCGCGACAAATTCAATGGCCGTGTTATCTTACGTGGTGGCGATGTCAATTGGCCGCCAAAATCATCTGATTTGACACCGTTGGCCTTATTTGAAAGAAAATGTGTACGTCGGTGTAAGCCAGCAACAATTCAAGAGCTAAAGGATGAGATTATTCGACACATTAACGGCATAGAACCTCAATTATGCCTCAGCGTCATCGAAAATTTGGACCATCGGATAGAGGTGTGCCGCAGAGGTCGCGGCGGCCATTTGGCCGATATTTTTTTCCATACATAATTGAACCATACCAAATTATCATAATAAAAAGAAATGACAATAATTTCCTAAATAATTTGTGTTTTATTCAAAATCAACATCGGCCCTTAAAATTTAACCACCCTTTATGATAGACCACTTTTATTTTTGTTTCAATAACTCATGACCAAAAGATTGAAATAGAGCTTTCAACCTTCGTATACATGCTTTTCAAGCTTACAAATGACCTCATCTGAACGCGAAGTTTTAGACTAGGTATATTCCTAGCAAGCACTATGACGTTACTTATAAAATAATAATAATTTCTAAAAAACAGTTTCATTTAAAATACTATGAAAAAATTTATAAAAACTTTAAAATAACATGGAATTTTGGTTCTAATTTGATTTATCAACTAATTTTAATGAAACAGGAACTTAAGTTGATTTGTCAAAAATATTTAAGAATTCGCTTATTTGACATATTAATTGCATAAACACAGAAACATCGGTGAGGACTTGTCAGGAATATGCGTGATTTTTATATCTTTTCTAATCGATAACCTTTAGAGTTAAAAGTTTAAACCTGCTAGTGAAAGTGTTGGGGAAAAGTGGCAGTTCTATCGAACTTTGTGAGCTTCGCAAAAATTATTCATTCCATATTTTTCAAAGTTTGTTATTGATTTGTTTTTTTGAAGGCAGCTCTTGTCATATAAAGAAAATAAAAACCAACATTATCGACAAAATGTCCCACTTCGGTAAAACACTATCTACTGGATTTGTTAACCGATTAATAAATATTCGATTAATCGATCACACAAAACCAAACTCTTGTTCGAATAATTTTAAAATGATGATTTTGCAATAGCGAATAAATCGATTAATTAATGTCAATCGAAAATTTAATATTTTTTAAATTTAAAAAAAAAAATTAAATAAAAGCCTAAAATTTGATTTCTTCTCATACAGTTTTAATAATTTTTTTTTTTTACAAAATGGAAAGTTGAAAAATTTTTAGTTAGCGAAGGACATGTTGAATAATCATAGTGCTTCAAAAATTTATTTTATGTTCTTACAAAACACATCTTTGACAAACAATTGTATTTGCTGTTTTCTTTTTAAGTCACTCTCGGGTACATAAGTTAGAAATAAAGAGAAAGCTAGAAAAATAATTGATTTTTTGATTTTTTATAAATTGTTTATTTTGTGATCTAATCGATTGAGCGAACGAACAAAAACAATTATTTGATTTATTCGAACAAAGTCGAAAGGTGAATAATTGACAAGTCTACTATCTACACTGCATATTTAAGGGTTTACTTCCACTGAACACGTCTAACATTTCCTTTTGAAGAGTCGTCAGATTGCTCTGAAAAACCCAAGATTATTAAGGTATGATTCTTTAAAAAATCTCAGGATGCTTTGAATTGTTCTAAACAAACACAAGGCAATAGCCTTTTAACGTGATATTTCAACAAATAGCAGCTCTTTGTGGATTTAACGATTAATCGCCAATTTGTCCGATTAATCGACTCGAATAACCGATTAATTCATTTACTTCATTTTTCGAATAATGACCTAACCGATTAACCGGCAGGATTGAATAATTGGAAACACTAGTAACAACTCAAAAAACTTGTTATATTTCGTTAATCACTTAAAAAATTGCAAAAACTTCTTCGTATTTCTTTACAATAACATAATTGCTTCTAAATTTTATAGTAAATATTTAAAAAACAGTTTTTTGCCTCTACTTAAAATTTTTTAAATTTGAATTGACTCCCTTTGGAGGAACAGGTGCAATATGTAGTTATTTATTTAAAAAGAGTAATAAAATTTTATCACAAAAGTGTCGTTGTTAAAATAAACCATATAAGTTTGATGCTTTGATCCAGTTTCATCTTTTATACTCAGTTTAATTGATTTTTGTAATTTGACTGGATGTTAATTCGGTTTATATGTTTTAAGTAATGTTGTCATATCGTTTATTTACGTGCATATCTATTCAGGTATTTTTACTGTAAGTTTAAGTCAAGAATCAATAATCACCCCGACTATGTAAGGCGTATTTGTACCGAAAAATGACATTAAAAAGAATGGTACAAATGTACAGTGACCGACAAAAGTTTGGGCACAGTGTTGTTTTTTTGTACCAAAAGAAATGCTTTATTACGCCAAAAGTAATGAAAAATAGTTAAAATATCTTGATCAAGAAAATTAATCAATTTTTTTATATAAAATATTTTGATCAAGAAAATTAATTAATATTTTTTTTATAAATTTAGGTCGGCTAACTTATCTAATAGTGTGCTCAATTTTTAACACTATTAACAGTTATATTCGTGTAAATTTTAATCATGGTTAAGCGTAAATGCTAACTTTACGCTATCTTAACCAAAAATAAAATTTGCATTAATATAACTCTGGATAGTGTTATATTGAGCCTACTTTTAGAAAAGTTCCCCGACGTTAAATGTATTCAAAAGAAAACAATTTCTTATCGGATTTCTGGAAAAAAACAGCAAAAACCTTTATTTAGTTAATATTTGATTGAAACAAAGTTTTGGCACAGCTAGTTCCTCTTTTGATTTTGTCGAAAGTGATTCAAAGTGTTGACTTTTTCCAAAAGGATTTTCTAAAAAAACAGCACGTCAGCTTATTATTGGTTTGACCCACTACCATTTAAACAAAGAAAAGTGTATCTCGGAATCTCATATCATACAATCTCAAACTAAAAATGTAAACTTTCTTTATCGTTTTTCTCTATAATGAGTTTTTGGATTATGGGTCAAAACAATAATAAGCTGATGAGCAGTTTTGGACAGAAAACTCGTAATGCATTTTCTGGTACTACTAAGTCAGAAATTGCCAGTGGTACAAGAATCAATGCACTGGCAGAGCATTGAACTTATAAAAATTATGATACTTTGTTAAAAAAAAAAGTTTGGAGGCTAAAGGGTTTGTGTTCGAGTCAGTAATAGGCATTATTTTTATTTAAATTATTTTTTTTGTTTGTGAAACAGCTTTTTAAAGACCATTTTTTTTTTGTCTCCAACTTTGGCAAGTCAACCAGCAGTTAGTACGCTCGTAAATGCATAAAAAAGACGTTCAAAAAAGCATCACTTGGCAGCACTGATATACGTCAAACGATTTTTTATGCAAACAATTGACACTGCTGCCGAAAATTTTCGCAACTATGGCATCATTAAAGTTTCTGATGCTATAGAGCGAAATCAGTATTTTTTTCGTTTTTATTGATTTTTAGTAGTGTTTTCAATTATTCGACCCTGCCGGTTAATCGTTAGGTCATTATTCGAAAAAATGAAGAAAATTGAATTATCGGTTATTCGGATCGATTAATCGGAAAAATTTGGCGATTAATCGATTAATCGTTTAATACAAAATAAATGTATTTCTTTCATCAATAGGAACACAAAGAGTTGCTTTTTGCTGAAATATCAAGAAAGGTCTATTGCGTTGCTTTCTAAAGTGTTTGTTAAGGACAACTCAAAGCATACTGAGATTTTTTAAAGAATCATGCCTTATAATCTTGAGTTTTTTCAAAGGAACCTAACGACTCTTTAAAAAGAAAATGTCAGACGTGTTCAGTGGAAGTAAAACCTTAAAAACACAGTGTAGATAGTCAATAAAGTTGGATTTTATTTTCTTTATATGACACTGTCCATGGACAGACTTTTTAATAAAACTTTTAATAAAAAAAAATAGATTCTATGGACTTTTTCTAACAGAAAAAATCTTAAATTCTCAGGACATTTTGAAGATTTTTTTTAGAATGCTATTAGACATTTTTCTTTTAGAAAAAGTCCTTCGAATCTAATAATATTTCTACTAGAAAAAGACCTTAAAATCTAAGTATTTGTAAGAATCTGAGAGTTTAAGTTTAATAAAAGTCCATAGAATCTAAAAATGTTTCTATTTGAGAAATTTCTAAAAATCTAGTATTTTGTATAAGATGCATTTTCGTACAAAAAGTCTTTTTCTTATAAAAATATTTTATTAATATTCTTAGTACTTTTTCCGCAAGAATTTCGTTATTTTAAGATAAGAGTTAATAAACATACTTTTTTAAAAAAATGTATTATTGTTTTTATTGAAAAGAAATAAAAAATATAAAATCTTTATATACAATCTTTCTGACAATGAATTAACAAGTGTAAATAATATTATATGTATAAAGAATTTTAGAAAAAAACCTTTAAAAAATCTTCTAAATAAAAAAAAAAAATTTGACAGGACCTTACTGGGTCAATTGATGAACTGCTTTAATGTCCAATTTTAGTAAAAAAAATATATATGATTGTTTTTTTTTTTAAGACTCTTTGTAGTAAAATCGAACTCACTGAACTGATAAAGTTTTTGTTTTTATGAAAACATGCCAGAATTATGACTGTAAATGCCAAAGTCATGTTTTATTTGATGTAAAATTATTTATTGATTGTTGCCATTATTTTATGGTTGCATAATTATCATATTTTGTTCATAGTCAGAATTTTCGTGACTACAGTATGGTTACAGCCAATCATGTTATAAAATTGAAGGTGGCAATCATGAAATTGTAAATTATCTACAATAATAATGATGGTAGCGACCATGTTAATGGTTAGAAAACCAATATTTTCGATTGCAGCAAGTACAATATAGTGGATTGCAGCAAGCACAATATAGTAGCAGTGATCATGTTGCAACCATGTTTTTTTTCTGCGTGCAGAATAAAAAAAATGCCTAAATAAACAAGAGCCTTCAAAGTAAATAAAAGCCTTCAAAAAATTCAATAACATTTTCTTAAAAATATGGTATGAATAGTTTTTGCGAAATTCACAAAGTTTGATAGAACTGCCACTTTTCCCTTACTCTTTCACTACCTGGTTTAAGCAATAGTAACCTCTATAAGAGGTTATAAATTAGAAAATATTTAAAAATCACGCATATTCCTAACTAACAAGTCCTCACCGATTTTTTCTGCGTTTGTGCAATTAAGAATTCAAATAAGCGAATTCTTAAATATTTTTCACTAAACATCTTTATTCTTCTGAAGTTCCTACTTCAACAAAATTTGTTGAAACAAAATTCAATGTTATTTTTTAGTTTTTATTAAATTTTTTCATAGAATTCAAAATGAAAGTGTTTTTTTTTTAGAAAATACAGTTTTCGAATTTAAAGCAATTTTATATTATTATTTTATAACATAAGAAACGTCATAGTGCTTGTTAGGAATATGCCTAGTCACGTGTTTCATTGCTAAGGAGAAAAATATATATTTTAATAGGTATTTTGTTAAAGCTCTGCTTAGAGGCTGTAGCTTTTCTAACATTTCAAGTTCTGATGAAATCTTTTTTCAGCTCGAAATACACGTATACGGAGGTTGAAAGCTCTATTTCAATTTTTTGGACATGAAAATATAATTTTATATTATTTAAAATTTTTTTGAAACAAAAATAAAAATTGTCTGTCCTATTTCCTAAAGGCTATATAAAATTTACTTTGGTTCAGTAGATTAGAAAATAATTTGATTTTATTTTAGTTGATGATTTTTCTCAAGTTTTTCTTAGGAAGTTTTAAGAAAAATAACAGAAAAATTAATTTTAAAAATTTCACCAGTTAAGCGACCTATTTTTATCCATTATTCGGGCCTAATAATTATTTGAGTCGGTTAGTCGATTAACCGAATTGAAAACACTATTAATTTTCAATAATCAAAAGTCGTTACATCTTTTAATTAATTATTTTTTTTTATTATAAGTTAACAAAAAGTTGTAATTTTTTTTGCAAAATGTTCTAAAAAGCAAACTGTGCAGTTGTTGAGCATCAGCAACAGAAATTGGCATAACTGCCGCCGCGATGTACTGTTTTCACAGTACTTTGTCAGCCGGCCCTTTAGTTTAGTGATGTTATAATTTTGGGATTCGGCCAGCACTTTTCCCACCTGTTAAATTGTCCTGCCAGGGCTTTCGCGTTTATATTTTTCTGACTGGGTTTTCACATTTGGCAAATGTATAAAAAAGTTCAACGTACTACCACTAAAATCAAGGCCATTAAATCATATTATGATGCAAAAAGATCATATAAAATATGAACAATCGAAATGTAGGGATAATTAAAAATTTACTCATTTTTGTTATATGATTCGTATTTTATTTGGGTGAACACTTATTTGGGACACTTTCCAAATCATTATTAGTCAGATGGTTTTGAGTGCGAGACTGGTTACAGCGAGAACTTGTAGGTTTTTTTACATATATTTTTTGTATATTTTATAAAACTATTTTTTTATTTTGTTTGTCGAAAAGTTTTCTTAATATATATTTATTTTTGTTTTCCCAACGTTGGCAATTTATTTCCTACCAGCAAGTGCTATAAAATTTGAAATCCATTTAGACATTGTTACGCCAACTCTGAAAATTTTGTTTTACCAGTGATTATTTGACGCTTTTTCCTTTAAGTGAATTTCGTCTCATTAAAATAAAATATATGTAATTATTGCCTTTTTCACATTAGAGTGTGAAATTATTAACTAATTAACTCATTAATTGTATAAATAATAACTACTGTTTAACATTTGCTTTATTTTAATATTTTTTATTTAATAAAAAAAATTATTTTAAATTATTTTTCTTTCGTGTTTTGACATTTTTTTTTACACAAAAAACTCTTCAAATGGAAGTTTTGCGAACACATTATTAAACATTTGTTTTGCCACCAAACTCAAAGCTTCAGCAAACCCTGGCTCTATTTCTTGATAAATATCGCGCCAATTTTCATTCAGAAATATATTCATGTTATCACCCAAAGCCTTGTCGCCATTAAAAAGATTATCAAATTGGAAATGAACATGTTCGGGTTTAATATCCAATTTGACATTGTCCAATTCGGCAAAAGTTTGACCTTTTTTCTCAACCGGTTTCAAGTCGAAGGAAAATCTCAATTTAAGATTTTCTGTAAAGATAAAAAATATTTGATTTTTTTTTTTAATTAAAATATAGTACATCGAATAATGGTAGAAGAATTTATAGAATGTAAGGCAACTTAAGAATTTTTTGAAGAAATAAAATATTTACTGTACTAATGATGAAAAAATCTCTGTTATATATTGAAAATAACTTGAGTTTGCTTAATTACATTTTGGTTCTTCCTTTTAAAGGAATTTTTCTAAAGTTTCCTGCCTAAAACGATTAGATCTGATTCATTGGATATGATTAATGTCAGATCTGGTCATATATAATAAGATATGGCATATATCGTATAATGAACTTTGTGGCTGATCATATCTATAAAGATCTGGAAAAAAAGTAATTTTTGAGGCCAGGTGTAAGCTGATCTGACCATATAATCTGATCATATATTAAAGTCTAGAGAAAATTGGATTAGATTATATATAGTGCTCCAGACATGCCTAGATTTGATCAGATCTAGTTAGTTCCCAAATTTGACCCCAATTCTGAGATCTAATTAGATCTAGTACAATTGAATCTAATGAAATCTCTTTAGATCTGATCTGTTTTAGACGGTTATTCCTTATTTTTGAAAAGTTTAACTTACTACATATTATTTCAGATTTTCCATTTCCCACAATAGGTAAAATTAAAACACGACCATCCGCAAAGTAATTTCCTTTTAAACTTAATTGGGGTACAATTATTTCTGTAACAGTGCGTTTTTTAAAATCTAAACCTCTGAAAATTTAAAAAAGTTTTATTGTTTTTTGTAAAAGTTTTTAAATACGTACATTGTTTTAAAATTACTTACTTCAAACCTATTACTTTAGCATTTTTCAAGCCTGACACATCTAAATCATTAAATTTCAATTCAATATTAACAGGACTGGAAGGATTTCTTTCCAAAATCAATTTATTGATGTGTAGTGGATCAAAGGGTAGTATATTCAATTCCCTTAAACCATTCCAATGGGTTTTTAGAACATCCTGAGCAGTTTTACTAAAACAATCTTTATCGCCGGCAGGACATCTGGCAACACTTGCAGCTGTTAATAGAAATAAATATTAATTAAGAAGTTAAAGCTTTTTAAGATGAATTTCGAATGTGTTCCATTTTGAAGTACACCTAACCCTCGATTTACATGATTTTCCTTTACATGGTGTATTTAATCCCTAAAAAAATAACGTTTGAACATTTCATAAAATTTTGTGTTTTTCAAAGAAAAACCTATGATACTTTTTAGCAGTGAAATAGGGAAGTGTTCTCCACTACAGTTCAATTCGAAAATTTATTATTATTGTTTTCGAAAGTCTATTTTTTAGACTCACTCATTTTGGTTTAGCCATTGTCTCGCCAACACTAAAAAATTTATTACTCCAGTACTTTTCCGTCGCTTTTTCAACAGCCGACACTTTTTTCTAATGATGTTATCATTTTGGGATTGGAAAAGCACTATTTCCCACCTGTATTTGTATTTTTCTGGCTGGGTATATTTAATTCAATCAGTCGATATACTAGTATATAATCGGATGCAGTTGAAATATCTATCATTCGGTTAACAGATAGAAATTTTATTAAAATTTTAATTCAAATTTTGAAGATTTTCAATTCTATTTGGATTGATTGTTTTCACCTTTTATAGTGCAAAAATGTTTTATCTATCAATTAAATTTTTAGAAACTAATACTATATTTTTTCAATAGTTACACAATCAATTAAAATTGTAATTGGTTTAAGAAATTTCGTAATTAAAATTTATTTTTAGGTTTTTCTTTGTATTCTCCCATTTGCTGTTTAAAACTAAATTCGATTTTTTGTATTAATACAAGTTTTAAACAATAATTTTTAAATACGATTAACACGATTTCTTCGAGAACTTATTTATTGTGTAAATCGAGAGATGGTGGTACGAGTATCATATTGGAACATGTAGCTTTTTTCTCGAAATTTGCTATATTCTTTATATACAAAATTTTCGTTTAAGTTGAAAGAAAAATTCAGGAACATTTTTTTAAAATTAAAATTTTGTTTTAAGTAAAATAAATTGCTTGGAATTTAAATGTTTTAACGCTTTATTAAAAAACTCACGAAAATCTGCCAAAACCGCCGTTACACTTAACAACATGCATACGATTAAAATTTTCATTTTTACTTTCCTTATTTGATTTAATAAATATATTTATTTTTAAATTACTTCACTACTGCCTTAATATTAAATTCCTTTATACTTGTCAGGGTTCTCTAGGTTCTGACTGCTCTTGTAAAAATTTTTGTTATTATATAGAATATAATTCACGGATTTTTTCGAAATGCTGCAAAAACCTGTATTAAATTTCGTTTTATATATTTCTTATAATCGCATCTTCTTTATATGTAGTTATTTTTATAAATGATGACAACCTAACATATATCTCAGAATTTGCAATTAAATATTAAAATATCGAAGAAACAGATCAACAACGTGTCGTATTTTTCCATGTAAATTGACATATAAACAACGAAATACAAACCAACTTAACATTGTTTGTTCTATTCTAATTTTTTTTGATATTGTTTTTATAAGATTTAAATGTAAAAACAAAAAAAAAATTGTGTTAGTAAGAAAGAATGTTTACGGTTTTTTTCACAGTAAAGTAAATAAAATACTTTTTACAGACACCATCGCATGTTGTTATTTCTCTCACACTTCACGTTACGTTCTTATTCTGGGCCGCCAATACACACTTTTTTTCGTTGTTGCTGGAATGAATTACTTTAATCTAGAACAAAATTCTGTGGTTAGGTTGACCAGGTGTTTCAAATCATGTTTAATAAATATAGTGCCACATTGTGTTTAAAACTAAATTTTTATATTTTTTTCTAATACAAAACTTTACACTTATAAGATAATCTTCTCCTATGATCTGAAATATCCAGATCTTTTTTATAAAATCGAATTTTTTGCCAACTGAATAATTTGAACTGAAATATTTTGCTTTAATCGAAATTCTGTTGTATTAACCGAATTTCTGTATTATTAATTAAATTTCTGTTGCCACAAACAAATATATCGATGGCCCCAACCAAACCATTCGGTTAGAAAATTATTTGGTTGTCGCAATGAATCTGTCCTTTCTGTGTATCTTCGGTTTTTTCAAGCGGGTTCTGTGGTGTCCCAGACCCTAAAAACTATTCGGTTAGCAAAATATTTGATTGTCGCAATGAATCTGTTTTCTATGTGTATCTTCGGTTTTTGGGAGCGGGGACTGTGGTGTCCCAGACTCTAAAAACCAGTACGCGTACTAACAAATAAGTTTGAGCACTCAGGTGAAAGAAAATACTCGTATCCTCAGGATAAAAAGTACTTCATTAAAAAAATTGGATTGCCTCTGCACGATAAGTAATTTGATCAGAAATCTCGGCCAAAAATCATTTTCCGCACTAATAATAATAATGTTTTTATTAATGCCTTTCGATAAAGATAATATCAAGTCAAGCGACTGCATATTTTGTTTTTGTAAAAAACGCTTTCCAGCTGATTTGCGGCCATTCGAAGTTGGCTTTTCCAAGCACCGTGCTCAGTGCAGCATAAAAAATATAAATTAAGACGTTTTTTTGCAGTTGTTCAGCCACAAAAAGAAAAATGTCTAAAATATGGAGAAGAGAGGTGATAGTTAGTACTTAAAAAAGCAAAAATATTTTGGTGCACGTTAATTTCTTGTTAACAAAAATTGTAATTCTAAGTTAATCTCAAATTAATGATTTTTCCCATAAATATAAACTTGGGATAAGCTTTTAAAATTTTTGCCGTGATTGGACGTGTTCTACCTTGTGAAAAAGTGTTAAGAAGAGAATATTGAGTTTATTTTTTAAGTTTTACGTTGCGGTTTTCTTCGGTTTTTAAGAAATAGCATTTTGTTTTAGATAGCCTTGCTTTCTAAGATAGTGAACTTTTTAATGTTTGGACTTGTGAAAAGAAAAAGAGAAAATAAAACTTATGCTGTTTATGGTTTTCTTATCAATGAAATTGATTTTAATAGCGTTTTGAAGCAAGATTTGTCTTTGTATGTGAGCTCCCTAAATCTTAGATTTTATCTACATTACTTATACGCCATTTTGTTAGCCTCCTAGTTTTAATTGTAAAGAGTTTCAAAAAATTTGATCCGTTCGCTTTCGAAATATTCAGTCTTTCCGCTTTTTTTCATATGGTTGCAACTTCAACAAAAATCAAAAACGCTTGTTGTGCGCCCTCATGAAAAACTCTTATATACCGAATTTCAGGCATATCGGTCCAAAACTTTTGTTTTGATTTATTGAAAAGTTGGTCAAATTACCCATTGTGCTCTTGAATAAAAAAGAAAATGCTATTCTATCTTCAGCATTTGGGGCCATCACCCCAAGGCCCTAAAAGCCGGTACCCGTAGTAATATATTTGTGTGGGTACTAAAAGTTTTTTAGGATTTTAAAAATGCATTTTGTTTCACGATCAATGATATGGTGCTCCCTTCAGATCCATTTAAGATCACATAGGGTCCATATGTAACCTGTCCATTGACTAACTTTTAAGTGTTACTACTCAAAACAACAGAAATATGCCTATAAAACAAATATTTATTTATTTTATTAAACATATAATTACAAATTATATCTTAATACCCTAACCGAGCACTAGCAACGAAGGCTTTCGGCTTGTTGTAGCGAAAACAGACCAGAACCTCTGGTGGGAATCGAACCCACGACCCCCGCACTGATAAGCTAGCACGCTACCAACTAGCCTACCGGAGCGCTCATATAAAACAAATAATAGTTTTGTTTAAGTAGAAAAAATGAATGTGATATTATTTGTGTGATTGACTTAGCGCCGCAAGTTTTTATTGAAAAAATGAGATTTCTGAAGAGATAGTAATCACTGGGAGCCAAATCTGGTGAATACGGTGGATGTTCAAGCAATTCGTACTTTAATTCTTTGAATTTAGCCATCGTCAAAACACTTTTCTAAGCAGGTGCATTGTCTTGATGAAAAATGATTTTTTTTCTTCTTTAAACCAGGTCTTTTCTCACGAATATTTCATCCAGCTGATCCAAAAGGCTGCAATAATATTCAGAGTTGATTGTTTTACCTTTCTAAAGATAATCAACTGATGCCATAACCTTCTTTGCTGATCGTTGTAACTTCACCTGCTTTGGAGCTGAACAACCAGCTATAAACGTTCTTGTTTCAATTTAGGACCATGGTGGTAGATCCAAGTCTCATCCATAGTTATAAAACGACGCAAGAAGTCGGTTTTATTCGGCTTAAAATGCTCCAAATTACGCTGAGAAATTTGTTTTCGATCCAGGTTTTGTTGAATTGTTAATGTGTGCGGCACTAACTTTCCAAACAGTTTTTTCATACGTAATTCTTCATGTAAAAAATGGAGTACTCGTTCGTCTGAGATGCCTATGGCATTAGCAATTTCACGCTTATTCAAACTTGGATCTTCACTAACCATATTATGTACCTGCTCAATGATTTCTGCTGTGGTTGCAGCTTTTGGTCGTCCTTCGCGTGGATCGTCTTTAAGGCTGGTACGACCACGTTTAAATTCACCAGCCCAAAATTCAACGGTGCGTTTTGAAGGTGAGGACTCCTTATACACTTCTAACAATTGTTCATAAATTTCCTTTGCTTTTAAACCCTTCAAAACAAAGAATCTAATGACTGCACGATATTAAATTTTTTCCATATTAAAAAAAAATCAATGACACGTCAACTTCAAATGGCTTGTAAACAAAGAAAGAATTGACAGAATGACTTGCAACTTTGCAAGTTGACAGTTATACCAACTTGGTGAGCGCAGGAACTTTTCAACCAACCTGTAGCCTAAAATAGCCATAACCACGAGAAATTCTTGTCCAACTTTCAACAAAACTACAATGTGCACTGAGATGATTATTTTTATAACATAACTGAAAAAAATTGACAAAGTTTCATAAAAATCTGGAAGAGTTAAACTTTTCATAAATTCAGATTTTGTGCAAGTTTTATTATTATTTTTTTTTAAATTTTCATTAATTTAAATTCCCTACGTTTATGCGTAATAGTAACGGTTAAAAACTGATGCTAAACTATATTATACTTTTGCTAGCTTAAGCAAATGTGCGAATACATGTAATCAAATGTGTATAACTATATTGTACTTAACAAATTTTTCGTTAAGTTTCGTCAAGTGTCATTTGCTTAAGCAAACATCGAAACTGACTGGAATCAACTGTTTTTAGAAAAAGTCTATGAAAAAAAAAAAAAATAAAAAACAAGTTGTTATGTACGCGAAAAATAATTTTATAGAAAATTTAATTGAAAATTATAAAAACAAACGCGCATGTTTGACAAAAAGGATAGTTTTTGTATTGTTTTTCGATTTAGATGCAGGTACTGTTGCATTTTTTAGTACTTTTTATTTATGTTTTAAATCGTTTCTTTAAATTCTTAAAAAAAATATAGATTTATTCGTTAGTTGTAAAATATTTATAAATTGTACATATAATATTTTACGAAAAGATACATATATTTTGGAAATATAAGAAGAAAACAGTTTATGCAAAAGTACAAATATTTGCAACTAAGTGTAGTAAGTATTTAAGTTTAGAAAGTACATTGTAGCCACCCAAAAGTCTTCAATAAGTTGATTAAACTTTTAAAAGACTTTTCGTAAATTTTTAACAGTATCTTAAGTTAGCAAAAGTATAATATAATTAGCCCTTTAGTCCGCTTCTGACTATAATTTAATATGGTCACCCTGATAAGTTGAGAACTTGATTAAACACAATTTGGACACTTAACTTGTTTTATTTCGAAACATCTTTATTCCACCTGTTGTTAATTGGCATTTTTAAATTAAACTGTAATTTTTTGCATTTCTAAAATATATATGAAATTTAACATACATTAAACATGTATGTCAGAGGTTAATGTGTAAATATTTATCAACACTTGTAAAACTTAAAATTACACTAAAAAGAAAAAATACGTGCTTTTTGACATTTATGAATTATATATTTGTATATTTAGGACACTTCCTATGAAATTTTCTAAAATTACCACACAGAACTTTGAATACGTGATTGAAACCTGATTGAACTTAAAAACAATGCTCTCCATAACTTTTGAGAGCGCAAAATTGTTAGCCACACTCTTTTTGGCGATTGACTGGACATTGGCAGCCCTCCAACAGGGTACGACATGCTAAAAAGAGTTGTCAATGGACGTGATAGCGTCAAAGAGTACCGTTTTATTATCATTGCTGGCATTCAGGCCCGCTAACTTATTTACTTCAATATTCGCAAAAACCCTTTTAACGGCTCGAGCCTAAAAGAATATTTAAGTTAATCGCTTTCCCGCAGAAACAAATTTCGTGGAAACAATTTAGTATGACGGTCGGCATTATCAACGCGGTTAGTGAATGTTTAGTAATCCTTTCCAAGAGTTGGGCTAGAGAAACTAGGATTATCCTTTAGCAGTGAGCAGCAAGAACGTTAGCACGTAGACACTGTTCGTGTGAAAGCTTTTTTTTTTGCACATTCAGTTCTTGTCTGTATGCGCAGAAGTTCTGTGTTATAGTTCCTATTCATATGCCAATTATTGAAAGTTTTTCCTGGTTCTGAATGCATTTCTTCACGTCTTGTTAAACAAATGCTTATATTTCGGCTTAGGCAAAATTGACTTGGAGCACCATCAACATTATCGTCCAAGCAGCAGAGTTTTCAATTTAATGGCCGATAAAAATTGTTGTGTTTGACCCAACGAGCTTTTTCATAAATAAAAGTAGCGTGCTTCGTGGCCGCCTGTAAAACGCTGCGAAGCTCGGATTTTGAAAAAGTGGCAAAAATGGTGCAGTGATCCAAGTAACCGCAAGATGAAAACGATTTCACTTCGTATTTTTCAGAGTCCGAAATGAGAAAAAGGTTAGCAGTATTTCCAAAGAGCTCTTTACCAAATGAAATGTGTGTTGGCTCATTTACAAAAATGCGCCTGTTGATTGTGCAAGGCTGTCGGTATTGGTGATTTAATTGTTAGGTTTGGTTGGTGGCCAGTGACCTTTCTATTGTTGTTGTAAATAGCTTGGATTATTTCGTCACTGTCAATCTGTATGCCCCAGGCTTGGAGACAGTCTTCAGTTTAGTAATAATTGAAAGATTTTTTATAGCCACTCCAACATTTGTGTTCACAACAGACTCATGGCCAAAAATAGGATATACACTTGCGACCGGATGACTTCAGTGAAGAAAAGAGTTCTTAAGAAAACCTTTGAATTACTTAAGTATCAAGCAAGTCTTAAACCAGGCAGGATTGAACGCAGACACAAAATTAGCTTAAGTGGCTTAAGATAGGTATCGGTAGCTACGCAAAGAAAAATAAATTGCTAACCAAATTCAAAAGTGTGTGTTTTAGTAGCGAACGAATAAATTCGGGTAGAACAACAAAATTCAAGTGTGATTTCTAAATATTTTGAGTGTTGCAAATAATACTCCGTTGGATTAAACGAATTTTGTTACGGAAACCAATATTCAGTTATACCAACCGATTTATTATATTTTATGTTATTTTACTCATTATAAATATGTACTTATTTTAGGCCTTTTTGGTAACCAGTGATTTCAATGCTACAAGTAACTACTTATTTCTTGGTAAGGACTTGTTTACGTCTATGCTCGTAAGCTTTGGTTATTTACCTCCAATGGCACCCCTATGTTAAAATAATGTGTTATATGACTAAACTGTAAAGTACTTATATACGGTGACTTTGTTGCATGCAATTATTGCGTGCAATTTTTCGTTTTTCGTGCATTTTTTTTTTGTTATTTCTCTTTCGCACTCATGTGTATTCTTCTTGTGTTGTTTCATTCACATTCGGTTTTGGTGCAACAAAAGTCACTGTTTAAATAGACATAACTTTGAAAGTAACTTTGAAAAGGTAATTAAGAAAATTACATACAATCAATTGCATCGTATAAATTGGCTGTTATTGTACAATTTTTGTTTTCTTATTCGATTTCCTATCATATCTCTTGATTTATATAAAAAAAACAACAAAATTACAGTACAGAAAAAGTTTTTCTGGATGAAGTGGCAGTTCTTGAATCTCTTCAGGTTGCTCTTCGTCCCAAATGCGGCAATTTTGTTTTGAGCCTGAAATGGGCCTCGTCGCTGAACAAAATTTGCCTCGAAAACTTGAGCGAAGTGCACGAAACACATTCCTCACAGTTGAACGATTTGTAAACGTTGTTCAGGCGCAAGTCTTTCCATTATGAAATGCCAAACAATACTAAACAAAAATAACATGACAGCATGACACGACTCACACGTGATCTGTCAAAAAAAGGCTATTGAAAAAAGTATCTCTACTTGAATCACCATTTACAATATTTTTAGAAAAAGTTGATGCATGGGGCTTGCGATCTATCATTTCTAAAGACCACAAGTTAATTAATTTATTGAAAATAATTGATTTTTATACATAAAAAATAAGGAGTCAGCGACAATTATTTATTAATAAACTTTATATAAAAATCATTCAGATATGAAAAGTCGATGTACACTCTAATTAATTTCTGTTGAAATTTACCCAACTTATAGCAGAAAACTTTACTCCGACTGTAAGTTGGGTAAATTTACATACATTACGTGTATGTGTGATGAACACAAAAGGGGTAAAATTATATTAAAAATGCTTAGAAATGAAATTAAACTTTGAAATCAAAGAGTAAATTTAACAAATTAGTGCGTAAAGAATCATGATTTTCCTGTAATGTACACAAAAAAAGCGTAAAAGTCCTACAAAATAATGTTGACAATGTTGAAAATTGAACAGGCCAATTTTTTTTGTAATAAAAACGATAAATTTATTGCTTAGTAATTCACGATCACTGATAAATTTTATAAAAAAAACTTAAAGCTTTTTTAATTTTTAAAGTTTTTTCGATATTTTCTTTTCAATTTTAAAATGTCGTTTTTTTACCATTATAAGATAGTTTATTTACAAACTTTGTGTGTAAAATTTTTATTAAACAAAATAATACTTATTTTATTCATAATCTGTTTAATTGTAAACACATAGTGTCTAAAAATACTTCGTGTGTGTATTATTGTATATAGGTATAAAAAATGTGCGCAAAAAAGTTTAACATATTTGATGTTTATATTTACCGAATTTTCGTAACATTACATAAAACTTGGTAAATTTACAAAAATTTTTTAGAGTGTATGATTTTAAAATATGCATGTTAAATAAAAACTTACTTTATTTCTTTTCATACAAAACGAATTTAAAATAAAAGTGCTATTAAGTTTGTATTTTAAATTAAATTTTCTGAAAATTCTGATGTAAAGGCTGTGATTTTTTTTTGAAGAAATGAATTAAGTATGATGAAAACTAACACCATGTGTTAAAATTTTACAAATCCGATTAAGACATTTTATAAGATTTGCAATTTACCAAAATAAGTAAGGTTTTTACTTTAAGTGAAAGAACATTCTACATCAGGTTTGTTTTTTTTTTGAATTTTATATCTATGTCTATAACTACTTGTAAAAAACGACTATCCCTACTTACCTAACTTTTCTTTATTTTTTGTAAACAAATACAATTTGAACATTTGGGGCCGTCTTTGTACGAAAGCTGTTTTCGAATATGGACTGCGCGGGAACGCGAAATAGAGCAACTATATTATTTGCCCTGCTCTACCTTAACTTACAAACACATAATTCAGTTGTTAGCTTTTGTAGTTTTTAATATTTTACCAAATTAAAAACACAAAAATTTCAAGAATTTTTATGACAAATATTTTTGTTTACATTTAAAAGAAAAAAGCAAAAAATTTCCAAGACTAGGCAGCATTTTTATACATTTTTAATTTTTAAGTAGCTATATTTATAACTACTTAGCAAGTCTATATCTACTTAAATTTGTATGGAATATTTATATCATCTAATTGAAAAAAAAAAATTATATTGCTTTAAAAGCTCAGATTGCATACCTTGAAATATTAGAGCTATTTTTTAATTCGGTGTTCACAGTCGTAATCTATCAGAATTTATAGGTTGCATATCCGATGCATTTTTTGAGTTTTACTGTGTTATAGACTTGATGTCGCAATTGTCACTACAAATAGAAAGATTTCTGAATAATAAAGACGGAAAAATACATACAGCCTTATTCTCAATAACAATTCCCTGGGAATTTTTTCCCTATTCCTTGTTCCAATTTGCTTAATAAAATCTTCCCAGGGATTTTTTCTCTTTTCGCTTTTCCCTTATTCTAAATGAACTTTGAAAGTCGGAAATTCTTCCGACGAATGTCAATAAAAGGGAAAATGTGATCACAACTTTTGGGAATAATTCCGCCAAAAAATTGCAAGGGAACGCTGCGAAAAAATGTAAGTATTTTAAAATTTTTATGAACAAATGGTATATATCAGCATTAATATTTTTTTATAATATTATTATAACATTATTGTTAGGTCAAAGACAACAAACAAAAAACAAATGAATATTCTTTTAAACACAATGCAGGCTCAACCTGGTATTGCACGCGGGATGTTTAAAGGCAGCAAAGAGGAGCTAAACCGGGTATGGCTCAATTTGGAGGCGGAATTTAACTCGACAGGGCCACCATCAGAAAGTATTGCCGAGTGGAAGAAAGTATGTATAACAAAATTCGTCCTTTACAATGGACACAAATGTTAAAGTGCAAAACATTTTTCAGGTATGGTGCGACCAGAAAAAGTATGTGCGGCACAGACGTCCTTGCAGAGGAGATTTCCATACAAAAAAAGATGCTGGAAGAGATGAAATGTCATAGGGAAATTATGAAAAAAATTTATCGCGCTATTGACCGACTGAATGTTTAAAAAAAAAACAAGAGTTAGAATAGCAAAAAAAACTTTATGAATTAAAAAAAGAAGAACTAGAAGAGCAAAAGCGGCATAATAATGTTATGCAAAAATTGAGACACCGGGAAGTAGATGACAAAATTAATATAAATAATAAAATGTTAGAAATATAACGCCTTAAATAAGTATAAGCAATAAGTACAAAGAAATGTGATAATCTGAACTACTGTGAATATGAAATATTTTTGTTTTTTAGTTTTAAAATTTAAGTTTTATTTTGTTTTTACTTTTTGTTTTTGAATTGTTTTGGTTAAGTTTGTTTTTTAAAAAAATGTAAGAATGTTTATTATAAATTATGGCCAGTGTTTTTTCTAATATTTTAGGCAATGGACAAATACTGCGGTGAGGCTAAGGAGGCTAAAGACACAACGTTCCCTTGTGTGGTGAAACAATCTAGAGTTTCTGAATCATTTACATCAGCATTGCATTTAAAATAAATACAGATGTTATGCAATGAACAGCAAACATTTGTTATTTTAGCTGCCTTTTTTGGAGCGTAGTGCAGATCTCTAGCACCAAGAAGGCACCTCCATATATTTTTCAACACGTCATTGGTGCGTTCAACAACATTTCGACACTTGGAATGAATTTCGTTGAAGTTCATTTCACCCGACCTTTCCTCTGAAGATCACTGAGGGGTCAGAAGCCACGAATCCAAAGGATATCCTGCGTCTCCTACTTAAAAAACAAAACATTGTTAATGTATGCATGGCTGAGTGTGCGACATCTAACAAATATTTAAAGGCCGGTTTGTTCACCCTGTAATACTTTTCAAGTCTTTGAAAAGTAAAATTATAATTAATAAAATGAACAAAAAAATATTGATAATAGTTTTTGTACTTACAAAGTTTGCGGCAATTCAAGTGGGTTGCTGGCATCACGTAACTTTCTTCTTGCCATCCTTATACTGCTGCTGCTCTTCTGCTTCAGCTACCATCAGAAACGCTACACTTAACATTTTTATTTATTTTAAATTGTTTAAAAACAAATTTTTCAATTTCTTTTTTTTTAACAAGCTTTACTTTTTATTTTCACAAAAATGATTTCACAATTTGCAATCAAAACAAAACAGCTGAAGCAAAACAGCTGATTTCGAATACTTGAAATTCCCTCTTCCTACTATTCTTCAACCAACACGTGGAGAAGAACATGTCAATGGACTAGATGGTCGATTTCCTAGATGAAAACCATATACATATATCGAAAATCAATCAACAGCAACTTTTGCAATTTTGCTAAATGGTATCAGTACATTCTAGAATAAATGTGGACTTTAGCGACAAGAGAAAATATAAAATTTTTGGTGAGAAACAAGTACTAGTTAAAATTTAGAGATTCAAAAATTCAGAATTTGCTCAGCCAAATGAAATATTCACAACAAATGGAAAGCAAATAATATGTTAAATTCTTCTGTTTTATTACTATCGCTGTAAATATGAAGTATTTTTGCTATGTAAGATTTTTGTTATTGTTTTTTTTTTTACAAAATGAGACATAAAACAACATAAAATGTTGAATTAAATGCTAAAGCAAATGAGTAAAAGTTGAAACACACAAATGACTAACGCAGGGATGGAAAACATGGTACAATTGTACTTTTTTTGGTACGTTTTTACATTGGTTGGTACCGTGGTACTACCGCGGCTATTTAGTACAATTTGAAATTTTTTCAAATTTTCAATTTATAACTTGATAAAACAACATAACATATAGTCGACTTTTTTTAAAAGCAACTTTAAATTAAAAACCTGTTTTTATTTATTCAGCTACTATAGTAAAAAATAAAGTCAGTTTTAAGTTGAACCGGCTCTAAATTGGTGTCACATCAAATGTACCAAATGTTTCCATACACATTGTATTAAAATTCTCGGAAGTGGCAACATTGAACAGCTGATTTTAAAGTACCTTTCAAAACAAAAATAAAAAAAAAAGTATTATTGTTAAAAAGCTTTTAAATGGCTTTAAATTTTTTAATAGCAAATCCTGAAAAGGTTAAATTGCCCTCCAAGGGAGGCTGACAACCAGAAAAAAAAGGTGTGACATAAAAATTAGAGTAAAATTTTACAAAGTTTTGTAGGAGTTATACGACTACATAAAATTAACGATAAATTTTGTTTCACCCAGTCAATTTAAATTTTTTTTAAGTCTTTTTGGTGTCTAAGCAAATCTGACTCAATACGATAAAATTGTTAAAAAGAAAAGCGGAAAAAATTTTGGTACCGTGAGGATCGAAAAAGTACAATTTGTTTGTCTGGTTGGTACAATAACAGAAAACATGTTTTCCATCCCTGGACTAACGTATATAGTTTTTTTTGACGCTCTCAGTATACACCTAAGGAAAAAAATATACTGCCGCTACTAAAATTTTATTTATATCGCGAAGTGTTAAACAAAAAATTAAAATGTGCTTATTTTACCTTAGGTGCCGCTACTGGCATTCTGTCAAAAGCAACATTAACTTTGCCATGCAATAATGAATAAAATATTCGAGATTTAGGTATTTATATCACAAAGAAGCGTTCTATCTGTTTAAAATTTCCTTCTAAATTTATTCCATAAAATGCGATTACTTTTTATCTGCAATTGCAGTAAAAAATTAAATTCTTATTAAATATAATATGGCTGTAGTATTATATAAATAAAAATGATCACTTTATTATTTTTCTTTAATACTTCGCGATTTAAATAACTTTTTAGTATTGCCAGTATATTCATTTCCTTGAGTGTATAAAGACAAAAACATAATTTCTTTTGTAATAAATTATTATTTGAGCCAGATTAAAACATTTTTTTTATAAAACATGTTTGGTTATCAAAATTTGGTAACGTCATGGTGTTTGTTAGGAAAATACCTGGACAAGTGTTTGATTGCTTAGATATACATTTTTATACGTTTTCTGTGTAATCCCTTCCTGTTCTGGAACTCTAACTTTTCAAAATTGCGGGTGCTGAGGAGATCTTTTGCCGGATCGAACCCAGCTAAAAATAGTTAATTTTAATTACATAGGGCGGTTCAATTACTAGTATCTTTCGTATGTTATTTTGACACTGATAGATTTGTTCTGTTTGAAATATTGACTACCAGTCAGTATCGTATCATACCTTCACCGCGCTGTACGCAAATTTGTTCATAAAGTACGTGAGACTGGCGTGCTAGTAGACAACACTCATGGTGCCCGTCGTCGTACGGTTCGTACCGATGACAATGTGGCTGCTGTGGCCGAACGTGTATAACTCATTTCAAAAACATCGGCCATCGATCTTAACAACTCGGCATTTCACGCACCAACATGATGAGAATTTTGTACAAAGACCTTGGATTATTCGCTTACAAGGTTCAATTGACTCAGCAATTACAGGCAAATGACCATCCACTTCGTATCGGCTCCTTAGTTTGGCCCTTACAGAAGCTCCAATCGAACATCGAATTTCGCCGAAAAATCATCTTTTCTGACGAGGCGCATTTTCATCTCGACGGCTAGGTTGACGAACAAAATTGCCGCATCTGGGGATCGGAAAACCCGCACGTCGTCATCGAGAAAACAATGCATCCACAGAGAAAGACTCTTTCTCATCACTGGACCATTTTTGAAATGCTGAAATTGAAGATATGATTCTGGATAATCTCCATGTCACACAGCTCACCAATCAATCGGATCTTTTTCGCACTAAGTTCGGTAATCGTGTTATCAGCCGTCTTGCCGATGTCAATTAGCCGCCTCGGAGCTGCGATTTGACCCCTTTAGACTTTTTATTCTAGGGTGCCGTTAAATACCGATGCTATGTGAATAAACCAGAAACGATCCACACCTCTTAAGACTGATGTCGTTGGATACACTCGTGAGATAGAACCAGAAACCGTCTACAGAGTCTTGGGAAATTGGATTGACGTGGTGAGCTAACTATTGAGAAACTAACCGCGGCAGCCACATGAATGAAATTGTGTTCCATAAATTATTTCTAATAAAATAAATTTAGTTTAGTTCATTTTATTTAATTTATAAAAAGATACTTATTTGGACCACCCTTTTCATATATAGAAACAAAAACGAAGGGAAACTTAAAAAATAAATTAGTGCTGGCCCAGATTGAGAATGCCATCTACAACAATTGTTGCTGTGAGAGTAAACGCTCCCAAAAAAACGACGTTCGACAGTGACTGCAAAAACTTTCATGTCGAGAGTGCCGTAGGGATTCTTTCCCCTCCAGTATCTCCTTCTCTTACTAACGATCCAATTTTGTTTTTGTTTGTTTTTATATTTTAATTTTATAAAAACAATAAAAATATTTGATAATAATTTTAATACAAATTTTGGAAACACACATACTAAGTTGGTATATAGCAAGTTGTTCATTTGCTGGTACACAAAGAAAACATAAGAGTCATAGAATATCTTACGTTAATTTTGCCTACAATGTATATTTTTTATTGACAAAAGTTTTTAAAATGTGAGAACGTGAGAAAAAAAGAAAAAAAAAACGTTTTTAAATAGTTTCTACTTTACAACTGCGACGCGCGACGCGTTTTAATCGTCATTTTGTTGTTCTCGTCCGTCACTTATTTTTAATCAAAATATATCAAATTTTTATTTTTTTTATAAGAGATCAAAAAAAAAAAAAACAAAAGCCACTACAAATTTTTTAATATGCGCAAATATCCACTAAAAAGAACAAAATATGATTTAAAAAAGCTGAATGTAAAATATGGAAAAATATGCAACTACAAATCGATTCGATTTGGATAAATACTTAATCCTAATCAGTCTTAAACTATCGAGATAAAATGCATTTGCATGGGAATCCTCGCCTAGTAATTAATTATATGTTATATGAGCATGTTCTGGAATTAGTGCGAATTTAAATCCCCGTAAAATTGAAATGTATGTCAATATCTCACTGCGGTCTAAAGTTTTATTTGATTCAATTTCAACTTGTTTTCACTAATAATTCACTTCAATTTTTATTCAAACTAAAATAAATTGAGAAAAAATTTATGAAATTTTCACTTTCACCTAAAAATTAAAATACTGAACATGCCCGATACACTTTGGCTAGATTTTTTAAATGATACAACTTTTTTTTCTATGTGTATGCACATTATTTATTGGTTAAATATAACAAATCAAAAATTAACAATACATATTTAAATTTATTCAATAAAATATTTATTATACGGAAATTTTGTAAACACTTTGCTAATTATTTGCGAAGGAACCATTTTGAAGGCATCATCAAATGACTCACGCATTTCATTATATATTTCCCTCCAGTTTTCATTTAAAAATAAATTCATATTATCACCCAGAGCCTTGTCACCATTAAAAAGATTTTGCAAATTGTAAATTACTTTTTTTGGGTCAGCATCAAACTTCATATTATCAATTTTCATATAAGTATCACCGTCCTTTTTAAAGGGTACACCATTAAATTCCAATATTAAATTAGGATTAACTGTTGTAAATAGGAGGGGGGTTAAAAATAGGAATAGAAGATTAGCATTTTTAAGAGCTTGAATGAGGTAATACAATTTAAACTTTGCGCTGAGGAAATTGCATAAACAAAACTAATAAATTACTACATTAAACCGATAAAACTACGTTGAAATTCAGCCAATAAAATTTATTATTAATAAAATTGAAAATTTTCAATTAATCTTGATTTTACTAAAATATTTTTTATGTATTTAATGATAAAGTTTCATAAAGATTTATAATCCTATAGCCATATGAAAACTTTCAATAATTTAGTAAATTTAATGAAAATTTCATAGTTTGTAATTTAACTCCATTTTCTAACTCACCCATAGTCATATTACTTTTTCCTTTGCCACTTATTGGTAATATTAAAATTTTACCATTAATTTCATAATTACCCTGCATGCTAAGATATTCGAAATTTATAACCAGATTATGCTTTTTGGTTAAATCTTTGCCAAAACCCCTAATGAAATAAGATTACATATCAAAAAATTTATATAAAATGCAATTTTAAAAATTTTACAAAATAATAAATACTCACTTGACTTTTTGAACTTTAGCCGTTTTTAAACCGTGTAATATATTATCGGTTAATATCATATTAATATTAACTGGACTATCTTTACCCTGCTGTAAGCGGACTTTCCTTAAAGGAAATGGATCAATTTCAATTAAATTAATAGAATTTTCACCTGAAACACAAAAAACGAACATTTATTTAAGATCTTTTGAATTTTATCGAGTTGTTTGAGTAACTGTAATGACATCTTACCTTTAGATTTTTCATTCATGTAAAAATTTATGATTTTTCTGATACATTCAGTATCTCCATATTTGCAAGGTTTAGGATCATCAGCTAAAAAAGAAAACCAAACAGACTTTCTTAAAACTGTATTCAATTATAAAGTAATAAAATGTGATAAAATTTCAATTGTCAGATGTACGAAAAATCAAGTATTGCCAGTACTGGGAATTAAAAAAGAATATTGGAAGAACGAACATTTATTTTTGACACTTCACCAGCATTTGCGAGTAATTGGTTTACAACAATTTTGGTAGCTTATAAAAAAAGTATAAATCAGTAAAGATGAAATTTACTTTTCATCATCAGGTTTGAATTATGAAAATTTTTCCTTTTTTAAACGAATACAAAAATTATAATGGGTGTATAACTTAAAAATGCGGCGTTCTCTACAGATAGCGTAACTTTTACACATGGTTTGTGTGTTTAATAACTTAACATATATGGCATTTTTGAGAGTAAACATCTGTCATTTATTCTCACTTAGTCATTGAAAGAAATAGTGTAAACAGCAAAGTTTTTTTTTTGCTTCTTAAATGTCGAATATCTTGCCAACAAAGCATCATTGGCGGGAAGTTTTACTTTACTTCTTCAATTTTAAAAAGTGCAGATGAAGCACATCGATTGCTCATCGAAGCTTATCTTAAATATATGTTCCATCGATTTCACCGTGCGATAGATGGTTTGTGCGGTACGGAAAAGGTGATTTTGACAAGGACCGCCCAGGTCGGTTAAAAAAAAAATTCGAAGATGATGAATTGGAGGCATTACTCGATGAAGATTGTTGTCAAACTCAAGAGAACTTGCCAAATCATTGGGAATCACTCAAGCATCAATTTTAAAACATTTGCAGGCAGCAGGATTCATCAAAAAGCAAGAAGATTGTGTACCAGTCGAGTTGAAGACGAGATACGATGCAAGACAATTTCACAAGTCGGAACTGGCGATGAAAAATTAATTCATTTGGACAACCCTAAGCGCAAGAAATAGTAAGTGAATCCCGGCCAACCAGCCAAATCAACGCAAAAGCCGAATATCCATGGCGCCAAGGTAATCTCCCCTGCGGGACCGGTCACTTTAACATGGGCTTTTCCTAGGAGAGAATCAATTGCCCTCTGTGACATGTCACAGGACTGGTCTAAAAGAACATGGCATGACTTTTAAACCGACCACGTGGTAGGTACTTTAGCAACCGGTGCTCCTTTCACATATCTCGTGATATGTATTTTCGGAACCGACCCAGTTTTCACCTATCATGGGACAGGTCCAATTCCTAACCTGTATTTGATGGACCGGAAGGGTCCTATCTATTAAGCTGCTGCAATCAAGCCAGACAATCACAGGGAACGATAACAATTGATTCGTTTAAAGCGAGCGTTGGCCGTAAAACGCCCGTATTATGCGACCAGACGTGAAACCATAATATTCCGTCATGACAACGTCACAATTTGCAAGATTGGTTAAAAACTATTTAGAAGATAGTGGTTGTGAAGTTTTGCCGCCTTATAGTACATATCTTGTCCCGCCAGAAAGATGCCACTACTTTATAGCCAATTCTTTGAATACATTTATATTGTGAAAATGTTTCACAATAAACGTCCAAAATTTTTCTAAAACTCCCGTATTTTTAAGTTGTACACCCAATAATTATTTTGTAATATATAATGGAAAATACACAGAAAAATTATTTTTTCCCCAAAAAAAATTTCTACTTTAAATTTAAGCGTTTTATTGGCGATTTTAGATTACAAAAACGCCAGAAATATAATTTTTTTTTAATTTGTTTTATTTATAGACATTTTCGGTTGCCACTGTAGGGCCATCAATACCCAATTAGAAATAGCCAGTGATACACAAAATCAAGCATTGGCAATCCACAGTACACTTTTGAAATTAAATATTAGTTACTGGCGAAACACTTATTTGAGACGCTTTACCAGCGTTTTCAAAAAACTTTTTGCCAGTATTTATTTTATACAATTTTTATTGGTTTGTAAAAATGCCAGTGTTGCCCAATCAGAAATTGCTAGCGGTACAAGAATTAATGTACTTGCAGATCATTGAATTTAAAAAAACTGTGACTCTTTGGTAAAAAGCGGAAGGTTTGTAATCGGAAGGTTCCGAGTGTCAGTCTACCCTGCGGTAAAGGACCTATTCCGGGACACGTCACGTGATCGGTTCATTGTGACCGGTCACTTTAACATGGGCTTGTCCTAGGAGGGGGTCAATTGCCCACTGTGACATGTCAGAGGATTGGTCTAAAAAAACATGCCATGACTTTTAAACCGATGACGTGGTAGGTACTTTAAGAACCGGTCCTCTTTTCACCTATCTCTTGATATATATTTTCGGAACCGGTCAAATTTTCACCTAACACGGGACAGGTCCCAATTCCCAACTGACCCCTTTTTTCCCGCAGGGTAGTTACATGCAAAATTTTTCATGTTTCACCAACGTTGGCAAGTTAGCTTTATGCCAGTGCCATCATACGATTGCAAAAAATGGTTAGCCAGTAGTTATTATTCATTTAGGTTTTTAGTTTTCTTAGTAGCTTCGTGGGTAGAGCTATCGTCTGACAATATGACGGCCTAGGTTCGAAACCCATAAAAACTATAAACAAAATACAAATAAACATTTCGTTGAAACATTATTTTTAAAAATCTATGTTTAGACCTCTTAATTTTTAGTTTAGCCATCAGCACTGGAAATTTTGTTCCCCAATGCTTTTCCGATGCCTTGCCAGCACTTTTCCCTTTTTTGTTTTTCTGACTGGGGAGTGATTACAATGGAATGAGATTTTGTTTACGATGATGTCTTTTAAAGGTATCCTAATTGGATTCTGTGAAACCTTGGACCTTAGTAATTTTTTTAAAACATAAAGCTGTAATCTTACATTATGTTTATACTAATAAGTATTTTTTAACACATTCTCACATCCCGACCGTGTACACGAAAATGTCCTTCACAGAAAGCTTAGTGTATACTTGTTTGCCGCATTTGTGGTTAATTTTAAGAAATCTGCCTGCTGGACAGTGTTGCCGTTTAGAGAGTTTAATAAATGTTTGCAACCGTGATGAATATTGTTATTTTATATTTACAAAAATGACTTTTTGCTAAATATGTTAAATATTTAACCTTTTTTTCACTTACGAAAATCACTTTTAACTGTTAAACTTAAAAAACCGATGAGCAGTAATGCTTTTATTGATTTAGATAAAAACATTTCGAGACGTAATCTTTGTGGTGTTATGTTTACAATTTGAATTTGCAAATGAATTATATTTTACAATGCAATGTTGTTTTATATTGCATTAAATGAGAAATAGTATAAAAAAAACTACATTTTGAACTTGAAATTTTTTCAATACATAACTGCTTAACCTGCAAAATATTTACACCAAGTGAAAATTTCCGATTTTGATGAAATTAACATAAAGGTGACCTTTAATATCTTATTGGTCAAATGTTGATTTTTGTAAAAACAGTGATCAAAATTTATCAATTTTTTTTAACCTCCGTTGACAACACATTGAAATGATAGCAACTTCATCATATTTATGAAACTTTTTCATAAGTTTTCTTTTATAAATACGATGAAACTTCTTCATAAATATTAATGAATATTATTCATTTATATGAAGAAATTTATTCATAAATATGAGAATGGATTTTATAAATTAAGCTTTCTTAAAAATTCTTTGCCTTATTTAAAAAACTGAAAATTTTCATGAAACAGCTTGATCGTATTTGTAAATGGTGTAAAAATAGGATCAAATCGATAAAAGTCTCTAAAATACAGGATCGTTCCTTTGCACTTCGTTTGCGGTGTTTAGTGTTTAATGTCCGATTGTTCCCTATTCCTTTCCATATCGTTCTCCTTGTCCAGTTTTTCAATCGTACGCGTTCTCCGTTACACTTCTTTGTCTAGTGCTTCAGTTCTACTCGTTCCTCGATTTATTCCATTTCGTTCCCATTGTCAAATGTTTCAATTACACTCGGTCTCCCTTCTATTCCATTTTATTCCCTTTGTCTAGTGTTTTAATTCCATTCGTTCCCGTTGCATTTTCCAATTCATTCTGAATGTCCGCATGTATTATCAGATTACACTTGTAAAAGATTTTTATACGAGGGTCTTATATGCTTTAGATTTCCTTGTCTATCAATCATTAAAATTTCATTAAATGAGAGATTTTCACTTGGGGTTCAATCCCTATAAGCATTAATATATGTTGTTTTTGTATTTTTTTAATACAACAATTAAATTCCTCTAAAGTTAATTGATCAGCATTTTCTTTGGGTGTCTGATTAAATTGTATTACAGTACATAATCCAGTCGTTAACAACATTTTATTATCTACACTGATAAAAACCAAATAGTATAAAATTAAGTTAATTTACTAATTTTCAGCATATTTTTTTGTCGAAATGGACTTAGTAGAGGCCAATAAAATTATAACAATAAATGCAACCCTTATTTAAAAACAAAATTGCTACTCGTACAATGCTGGAATATTTTATTTTTATTATGTATCAAGGTTGGCAACCGAAACGAATAACGGTATTATTATTAATTTTCTGTTTATTTCGGTATTTATTATTCGTATCGGTAAAGCCAGGGACCGTAATAGTAACAGTTATTTTTGGCTTTTTATTTTTATTTTTATTATTATTATTATTATTATTTATTTTTTTTATTTAGAACAAATAAGACTTAAAATCTCTTGAAGTACCTCAACCAATAGTAAATAAACATAGTAAAATAATAATTTTACACACAGTTGTACAATAATTATAATAATAACTTAATAATACATGCAAATCGGATTTAATTAACCTGATTAAAAACTAAATTAGGAATAAATTAATAAAATAAAACAATAAGATGCAAAATGCAACTTACAAAATTGATAATTAATTATTGAAAATAATTTACAATTGACATTTTAAAGAACAAAACACGACGATCGGTTTTATTCTGATTAGGTAAATCATTCCACATTTTCACAGCACTTACAAAGAACATTCTTGAGGTCGATAAATAGCTGTGACTAGGTGTAACCAGATTGCGATTAGATTGACCTATTATTAATTTTTTGAATAAATACTCTGGTTCTTGCAAAAAAATAACTTTGTGTAAAAATGTTATATTACGAATGTTTAGAAAAGATTTTTAGCTGCACCCCAAAATATTTACGGAGTAATGGATTATTATATCTTATTTTCGTTTGTTGTATACATATCTGGCACATGAGGCAAAAATATTTTTTAAAATTTTTTTTTAAAAGCTGACAATTCCTAAACCGTAATTTTTTGACCTTTTTGAAGCATTAACACAAAATTTACAGCTTTTAAATTCGCAAACAATTTTTATTTAAAACTTATTTATTACTTCTTTTAGATCATTTTGATGAAAATCTATTGTGCTACAAAATTCTTGTGACGAAATGTCAAATACTCGATGTAATATATTATAAATTCTTTACCACATTATCGTGACCGGAAAATCTATTTGTCAGGCGAAAATTTTTTTACCAAAAATCGCGTGATTTTTGTTAAACAATTTTAATTTTGGTTTTTGTATATTAATAGTTGTAGAAGTTGGCGCCGCAGGTGAAAATTTTGTTTTTCATACATTAAGAATAAATATAATTCTTAAAATTGCCAAGCTCTCCGCAATGTCATAGAAAACCATTCGCTCTAAAATTGTATAAAATCGTCGGATGCTGCAAAAACCTCATATCTGAAATTGATGAATCTTCTATTGTTACCAGCAAATTAAATAAGAACTGGCTGGCAGGACACACTCATGGACGGCGAGCAGAGATTTACTTAATTTTTGAACTATTTTGAAAGGCAGTGGTTGCGCATCACTAAAATATTTGATTTATATAAAATGGTTTTTATTATGATTCTTTAAAATATTTCAATTTAGGTTGGCCCAAGTATCTTTAATGTTTAAAAGGAGTACATTCGGATGTTATTGATTCCTTGCAACATAAATGCTGTGCATAAGCAACATTTCTTTGCTTTGCATATTTTGGGGTAATTTTTCATTTCTTCATCATATTTTTTAATCATATTTTAGTGTTAATTTTAATTATGAAATTTTGCCCCAAAAAATGGGGCTTAATTACATTTTAAGATTGGAGTCATATTTCTTAGGGCCATTTTTCACAATGCCACCGTGAACTACGTCGAATTTTTAAAATAAAAAACAGCACAGATATCATGGGAACGTGGAATAGCAATTTCAAAAACGATTAGATTGTTTCAAAAACTTTTGAAATCACTTTAAATGTAATTTATAAAGCATCAATTGAAATTCAAAAACACCAAATTAAAAAAAAAAAAATAAATATTTGTTGAATTTCAATGATTTTTAAATTGCGTTTGGTATTTTTTTAATTTTAATTGTTCTTTTTAAGTATCATTTGCGAATTTTGTTTGTAATTTTTTTATTTAAATTGTATTCTTTTATTTCGGATTTTTTTTTTAATTTCAATTGCCATCTATAACTACTTGTTTTCATATATGGACTTCAACGGAACACGAAATATAGCATCTACACCATCTATAGCTCTACATTTACTAACAAACACATCATTTATTTGTTAGCTGTTGTTGTTTTTAATATTTTATTAACCGTACGATGCATACCCAACTTTTCCAACGAGAATACACACCCGGGATACGTGGTACCCCCTGGAGGTATCTCTTTGGGATGTTCTAGGGAAAGTTTCGGCTCCGGTAGACCTGTCGATTGACCCCTATAACTCCCGGCTGGGTCCACAAATGACCCCACATTTCATAGGTAGGGCCTTTGGCCTTGAGAAATCTCGAAAATCTATTTGGGATCCCCTATGGGAGGTACGTCCTTGGGTTATATGGACGGAATAATCGCCGTAATTAGCCCTTTCATTTGCCCCCACCCCCGCCCTAATCTGTTAAAAAATAGGGTACATTACTCCCCCAAGGGTACATTTAGGTACCCAATACCTTACACTACTTTTTGTTTGGGGTACCCCCTGGTGGTATCTTCTTAGAATGTTCCAGGGAAGTTTCGGCTCCGGTAGACCTGTGGATTGACTTCCGACTGTGTCCACAAATGACCCCACTTTTCATAGATAGGGCCTTTGGCCTTGAGAAATCTCGAAAATCTATTTCTTGGTCCCCTATGGGAGGTACGTCCTTGGGTTATAAACTGGTGTGGTACAAACGTATCCCGGGTGTGTGTTTACGTAGGTGTCGACTTTGGAAGCTCGTAGCTCTTGAACCATCGATCCGAATTGGATCAAATAACCTTTAAAAGATTAGATTAGAAATAAGATCCGAGATCTCTATGCCCTAAAGTAAGCTTCCTGAGTTACAGCACTGCAAATTTGCAAGTGGATACATTGTGTGTTCTAGAAAAATTTCAAATATTTTTATGACAAATATTTTTGTTTACATTTAAAAGCGAAAGCCAAGAACTGCCAAGACTTGGCAGCATTTTTATATTTTGTATAAAACACTACATATTTAATCACACGGGACTATATATATATATATATATGTATATATGTATATATAAATATGCATTGCGCATACTTTGAATACATCTGTATATACAGCCAAAAAAAAGTCCCTATGATATGCACTATATCCAGTTAAATGTCTTCAGTGTATACATTAGAAAAGTTTGAGGACGGTACCCAAAGAAACAAAATGTCTTCATAGTAACTTGTGGAACGAAAAACCATCCCCGCAACATGCGCTGTGGACGGTCCCCAAAGTAACAAAATATCTTCATAGTAATTCTATATGCATATGTTTTTATATAAAAATAAATTCATAATTCTGAAATTTTGGGGATTCCAGTTAAGACTTAGGCCGAGTTTTTAGGATGTAGGTTATCTTTAAAGTCAGTTTACCGCAGTTTGTAACTTGAATACTGATTTTGCAATTTGTTTTAACCCTTTAACCACTAAGACCGTCTACAGAAGGTCATCACTAAAGTCCAATTATATCCAAAGCAATATTTTTGGTGCAATAATCGCCAACGACATTTTTGTCTGTTTGAATTTACCTTTTGAATAGTGCCGGTTTGAACACGCTCAGTTGAATAGTTTGATAGATACACCCATTTCTGTCAAGATTTTTGTCAAAACAGACACGAAAATTATTTATGATTTTGGTGCAAAATTAAAACTAAAAAAAAACATAATTTCCAACAGCTCAATCGACTCGAAATTTTTTTGGAAAGTAGCTTCAAGCTGTATTTTGATAATTTGTTGCGTGTTTGATTTGTGAAACAAATATTTTTGTTTGGGTCGAGCTTTTTGTCTTCAGGTTGTCTTTCATTTTTTCCACCTGGCGCTTTCAGGTTAAATTTTTTTTGACAAATGGACTTCACATTCGTGCTAGATACTAGAACCAACATTTCATAACAAAATTAATACAATTGGAATTTTTTTGTTTCAAAAGAAAATATACAAATTAAATAATTCCACTTAGGACCTGTGCAAGGTAGTTTAATAAATTATATACTAAATACAAATTGACAAAATATTTTAAAATTTCTTTGACAAAATATTTGAACAATTTTTAAAATTTCATAGAAATTTAGATACCTGAATTTAGTTTAGATTTTATTTAGCCATCTCACACCCACACAAAATACAACATTTAAAAACAATACACTACATGTATTTTTTTCTAACGTATTTATTATTTTGTTTTTTTGCTGATTTTTAAACTCAATAACAGATAAGGATAGTCGACGTGTAAATCAACCTTTAATTACTCCTTTTTTAGAAAACGTTCGAAAAAAGATAGAACGCGTTAAATTAAATAAACTCGGTTTTTAAAAACTTAAGTGTATTTTTGGTGGGTTTTTCCCAAATACAATGTAAAAAATTAAATTTTTTACATTTACAAGGTTCGGCACGGGCCCCCTGCCCCAACCCTCCAGGTCACGCCACTGGTTGTTACACCCTTTTTATTGTAATGAAATTATTTTGCTCTTCATCATGATTAACCTCATACGCGCTCATTTTTGCTTTTTCTTCATTCTATTCATTCTACATCAAAATAATCATTGTTGAATCGAACGAATATGAATGAAATGAATGGTAAGAAAATGACCGATAATTAAATCAGAGATGAAACAAGAATATATTCAGCGCTTGAACGTAAACGAATGTTTATTCCGATGTTGATTGCGTATGATAGTTTTGCAATCAGAAGCTGCAGTTCTCTGGTTCAAATCGCCGTTATGCTATTTTTTTTTTATTATTATTCTTTTTTTTTTTTATAATTTTTTTTTTTTTTTGGTCAGTCAATGGAAATTAATAAAAAACGTTTGTGATGCTTCCAAAAAGGCAATTAGTCAGCGCCAATTATAAAAAAAAGTCTTCTTTTGAAAAAGAGAAAAATTGCAGACTTGTTTTTAAGATGTCTTTGGCAAATGTCTACACCTGCTGTCTTATACACAAAAAGGCGCTTATTCTAGTTGTCGTTATCAATGTCGTCGTCGTTTTTGAGTCAACATCACTTTGCTTCGACGTCGACATCACTTCTACCCAAATTGGTATTCTAAAACAGTGTTGTAACGGCGTCGACAGCTTATCGATTTAAACAAAAACACATCTCTAAAAATTGAGTCGGCAGATTTATTTTGTTTATTATTTTTGCGAAAAAATTTTTTTTTGTGTAATTTAAATTCTGATACTAGTGATGAAGAAAATAAAGAAAATCTAGTATTGGAAAGAAGACTTCTCAGACAGAAATCCAATATCTTTAATCTGCCGGATAACAAGTGAGTAGCAAAATCAAAGTCTGTTACATTAAAGAATGTTAATCTTCTAATTTTTTTAAAAGGTTTGAAAGTTACTTTCGGCTGAATAAAACAGACTTCAAAGATGTGCTGGAAACAATAGCACCTAATTTGAAAACCGGAATCAAGTCCACATTTATTTCCAAAACAATAAAGTTGGCAGCTACATTAAGATTTTTAGCCCAGGGGTCGTACCAGCTCAGTGTTGGAAACGACTTTAACTTAGGGTTCAGCTGTTTCTGAAACTGTAGAAGATTTGACACAGCTTCCTCCAGCGGGCTCAATATAATTTGCTTGAATCTTCCGCCACCTGTAGCATTACACTCGGCTTTGTTGGCTACCATTTTCTTTTTAACTTTAAATTTTAAGTCTCGCCAAACCTATAAATAAATTTTGTTATATTTTTATAATGCACTTTATATGATCATGCTTTCTTTACCTTCTGCCATCCATCTCACATTATTCTCGGTGGGCCAAGTGCATTTAATAAATTTGATATTTCTTCCCATTTTTTCCGTTTTTTTTTTCAGTCATTACTTTTCCTCACGTCGTTACTAAAAATTGTGTCGACAAAATCAGAGTCGTTTCAAGACAATATCGACGTCACATTTTCTTACAGAATACCAAATACTTGTCGACAGTTATCAATTATTTTTGATAACGACAACGGGAATACCAATTTCAAAAAAAAACCCAAGACGACATTGTCTTGTGCCGACGACGACAACTAGAATAAGGGTGATTGTCTTCATGTAAAACAATAACAATCACTTTTTTAAACAAATTTTATTTTTTTGAGCAATATTTTATTTATAATAAATAATTAAAAGTTTGAAATTCAATAGTATAAAATCATCTTTTATTACAAGTTTTGAATGTAATCCAAACATAAATATATATCCATTTAAATTAATTGATTTAATCTGATTTAATATTCTGTTTTATTATAATAATTAAACAACTCATTAACAATGAATTAAAATGAAACACTAATTATTTAATTTACACTTAATAACAATCATGATACATAATTTACAAATTATTTTTTCTTATGTATAATAATATCGTTTTTTCGCTTTTTAATTAAGTATTTAAACTAAATTCGCTTTTAACGCAAATTAATTAATAACAATATATAGAAGAATATTATAACAGCCTGTAAAATTAAAAAAAAGTTGAGTTTTTAACGCCTTTAATTATCCCTGTTAAAAATTAACGAAAAACATATACTTTATAAAAGGTTTGTTTTTTTTTCGAATTTTATATAAATATTCCATATAGTATATATAGACTTGCTAAGGAGTTATAGATATAGCTACTTAAAAATTAAGAATATATAAAAATGCTCCCAAGTCTTAGAAATTATTTGCCTTTCTCTTTTAAATGTAAACAAAATTTTTTTTCATAAAAATATATGAAATTTCCGTATTTTTAATTTGAAAAAAATATTAAAAACAACAATAGCTAACCATCGAATTATGTGTTTGCTCTATTTCGCGTTCCCGCGAAGTCCATATGCAAAAACAACTTTCTTGCAAAGGCGGCGCCAAATGTTTAAATTGTATTTGTTTACAAAAAATAAAGAAAAGACAGGTAGGTAGGGATAGTCGTTTTCTTTACAAGTAGTTATAGATATAGATATATAATTCGAAAAAAAACAAACTTTATAATAATAATTATAGTTATATGTCGAATATTAAATACTTATGATAGCAATACCATTTATTCAGTAAAAAATTTATCATATGGATATTTTGTAAAAACACGTTCGGTAACACCTTCGAATATTTTACCAAATGCTAAAGTAATTGATCCTCTCAATTCAGGATAAATATCTTGCCAATTTTCATTTAAAAAATAATTCATATTATCACCCAAGACTTTGTCACCATTAAACAAGTTATCGATTTTGAAAATCATTCTTTTGGGTTGAACATCAAAATGAAGTTTATCAATTTTCATGTAGATGGCACCATTTTTTTCAAAGGGAACTCCGGTGAATTGCGCAACGAGCTCACTGTTTACTATAATTAAAAAAATATATTAAAAATGTATACAAAAGTTTTTGATTTTTATTAGTTTGATTCTTATTTAATTTTTCTATAGAAATTCCATCTAAATCATACTTTGTGTTGATTTTAATGCTTGCCTTCGCATTTTAAAACTATCTTAAGTTTTTACAAATTTTTTTTTTTATAAAAAAACTTATTTCTGATTTTGAAATTTCTGAGAAACTGATTTCTTATAATAAATTAACTACTGTTATATTTTTTAAAGCCAACAAAAATTTTATAGAATAGAAAATATTTTAAGTTCTTTAACAGGATCATTCATAAAAAATCTAAAATTGTAAATCTTGTTAATAAAAACTAAATTTCAAAAACATAAACTTACTCATTGTTATATTACTGATACCACTACCAACAATGGGCAATACCAATATTTTTCCATTAACTTTATAATCACCAACAAGACTTAAGGAATCCGTTTTAAAAGTTATTTCATGTGTTTTTGTCATGTCCTTGCCGAAACCTCTGTAACAAATAAATGTTTTACACATAAATACACAGCTTTCTTTAAGAATCGGAGGGAGAAACTTAAATAGATAAAAAACTGATAAATGAGATGTATGAGATATATAAGATGTACTATTTTATTTTTGTGATCTGCAACCTATTCATACATTAACAATATATTTTCAGTAAAGGTTCAGTGGTTGTTTTAAAAGAAAATCCTTTATTTTCAATAAAAAAAATAGTCAATAGAATAAATGAAATATAGGATACGTTCGTAAATGCAGCATAATAAAAGTAAAACGTTTAAAAAAGCATCACTTGGCAGCACTGATTTACGTCAAACGTTTTTTTTTTATGCAAACAATTGATAGTGCTGCCGCAATTTTTTGCAACTACGGCATGATTAAAGTTTCTGATGAAATAGTGCGATATCAGTCTTCTTTTTCATTTTAATTCTTTTTTTTTATTATAAGATAACAAAAAATTTAATTTTACCTTTAAAATTTTCAATAATATTTGTTAATGTTATTGTAGTGAACATATTTTTATCTTTTTCAAAATGTTCTAAAAAGCAAACTGTGCAGTCGTTGAGCAGTAGCAAAGCATCTGCAACAGATGATCACGCATCAGCAACAAAAATTGATTTTGTAACTTTTTGTAATTGATACACTTTAACCTAAGATATTCCAACTATTTTAAGCCTTCCTCAAAGTAAGACTTCGGAAGGTCCTTAAAATAGGTAGCAGAGATGACCTCCTCATTCGACACGAATTACTTTCCGACGAGGCATTTCTTAAAATTTGGAAACAGGTAAAAGTCGCTAGGAGCCAAATCTGGAGAATCAAGAGCATGCGACAACAATTCGACCTCAGCTCGTGTATTTTTGTGATCGAAACAGAATAAGGGTTCACCCGAGCATTTTCTTGATGGAAGATCATTTTTTTTTTGGATAAATGGGTGCCTTTTTGTGATTTTTTCGCTTAAATGTCCCAATAATGATGTATAATATTCATGGTTGGAAGCAATAGCTTTTCATTATAACGGTAGTTGTCTACCACGCTCTGATCAGTACCGTTACGAAAATTTTAAAACTACGATTCCAATAGTAACATGTTTCTTCTAATAACACGGGGTTTATTTCATAATATTACCTGCTACATTGCGTTATGTCTGCAAAATACCGTTATAAATTGGCGTTCGGTAGTTAAGCGTTATTTTAAAGGTAGTTTAAGATATGTATATCAAAATTAAGCTGGTAAAATAGCGCAATAAACCCGATTATACAAAAAGACAAATGCCTTTAATGAAATCGCCATTTTAAAATTTTCATGTCGCTCTTAAAGTGGCTGTGGTAGCCAACTACCGTTATTATGAAAAGGTGTTGAATGCCAACCATGAAAATATTCGCCAATTGTATGTTCGACACTACGGCATGCTTCTAAGCTTATCCCAAAAAACTGTTGCCGTTACTGCTTTCTTAGGGACGGATTTACCTGGTAAAATCCATTGCTTTGACTCTTGTCTTATCTGAAGTACAGTGTTGAATGAATTCATGTTTCATCAAATTTTATTTTAAGTTCATCAGAATCGCGACGGAAAAGATTTACCTATATATAGTCAGACAATTGCACCCATTTTTCCGATTGCTTTTCCATATCCATGTGATTTGTCCATGCCTTCAACTAGTTCACGCACTTTAACTCGTCGGTCACTCAAACCTATGTCGTAGATTTTTTTATAGATGATTCCTTTTATTTCTTTATTGGCTGACCTGTGCGGTCTTTATCTTCCGTCAAACTCAACACTTCTGAACCGCGCGATGGAACATATTCAGGATAAGATTCGGTGAGCAATCGATGTAATACAGCCGCACTTCTTTTTCAAATTAAAGAAGTAAAGCTAAACTTCCCGCAAATGATGTTGGCACAAAAGTCGACATTTTCGAGGCATAAAAAACTTTGTTGTTTACAATATTTCGTTCAATGACTAAGTGAGAATAAATGACAGATGTTCACCATCCAAAATGTCATATAAGTTATTAAAGACACAAGCCATGTTTAAAAGATACGCATTTTTAAAAATTTCTTTTAAAATATAAATAACATTTACCGAATTTTTTCGATGATTTTTTAACAATAAAAATAAACGATATAATACAATTGTTTTTAATTTATTTTGAATCTGCATTTTGAACCTAGATTTGAACCGATTTCGAGATTTTACAAACATTTACAAAAGTCTTAAAAGTTGTTTTGAAAAATCATCTAGCATTTTATATCCCATTAGATTTTTTAACTTATTTACGCCAATCTACCGATTCTTGTTGACAGCTGTAAATAATTCTGATTCTTTATTCTTTACTTACTTGATTTTTGTCACTTTTGTACCCGATAAACCATACAATTTGGTTTTAGTAAATAATAAATCAATATTGACTGGACTTTGGGCATCCTGTTGAATGTGGATCTTATTTACTTCTAGAGGATCAAGTTTAACCAAATTTATTGAATCATCACCTTGATTTTTTTCTCGAACAAAATATTCAATTACTTTGGTTAAACAATCACTATCGCCATATTGACAAGGTTGTGGATTAATGGCTAGAAAAGAGGTAAAAGAGAAAATATAAAAATAAAAGTGGATTTACATTGTCAATTACCCTTATCTACTATTATCCAATATTGGGGATATTAATTGTAAAATATGTGTTTGTACATTCTATTTTGAAATTGACATTTTGTATCACTAATAGGGGGCATACTGGAAAATAGTAGTTATAGGCTTCAGAGCTTTATTTTTTGTATTTTTTATAGGTTTTTTACGCAAGTATTTTGACCAAGCGGGGTATTTTAACGTTTGAAATATTTTGTGTCATTTAGACCTCAGGTGCATATAAGGGTTTATTTCAATTTTTGTTCACAAAGGTATGAATTTCAGACTCCGGAAATGGACTTGTAAGAGCACATATTCGGAAATTTGTTGATTTGGGATTCTTATATTTTTTTTTGTATTCGAAATTATATTCGAAATTTTTTTTCGAAATGTCAAATGCCCAAGAAAAATCATTTGGATTGTTCTTTAGTTGTTAAACATAACAAGTTTTGAAAAATATTTAAAAAATGCCTGGAGTATTCATTTCAAGTTACCTACTACACACAGAGAATAGAATGTTATGCTAACCGAATTTGTTGCCTACCGAATTTAGGTAGTTACTATATGGTTGGTACTATAAAATTATTTGGTTGCAACAATCGACATATTCATATACAGGTACTGTATTTAAACAATATTTATTTGGTAATCCCGACAGAATAAACTATGAAACGATTTTTTTTAGAAATTTCTTTTGAATAAACAGTGTTTACAGTTTTTTTTATTAATAAATAAATACATAAGTATGTTCATATAACAAAAATACTAAAATTAAAAGTAGATATGTCCAATGACGATAAAATATTTCTTAGAAAAAAGTCATAAAAAAATATCAGTTTTTCCATAGAAAAAGTTCTCAGAATCTAGAAGATTTTAATCGGAAAAAATATTGAAAATCTGAAAGATTATTTGTAGCCAAAAATCATTAGAATCCAAGACTCTCAAACACAAAAATGCACTTATATGCATTTTAAGGGTTTTCCTCGGTGAAAAATCTATCAGATTTCGAACACTTTTCCTATGAAAAATCACTGAGATTTTGAAGCTGCCTTTCTTTATAAAAACGAATTTCCAATAGAAAAAACCTCAAATTCGAATGACTTTTTTTCATACAAAACCCAGAGTTTTCTGAGGATTTTTTCTTATAGAAAATGTCTCAGATTTCCTATAGAAAAATCCACAGATTTGTTGGACTTCTTTCTAACGAAAAACAACAGGTACTAATTAAGCTTTCCCGTTGAAAATCTTTTAGATACTGACGAACTTTATCCTATATTTTAGGGATTAAAAATCCCTCAAACTCTGAATCCTTTTATCTTTAGAAGAAACTTCGTATTAACGAACATGTTATATGTCGAAGTTCATCAAAGAGATATTTTTACAAAAAAAAAAAAAACGCTTGTATTATAACTAGTGTTTCCAATTATTCGAGCCTGCTATTATCGATTAATAGTTTATTGCAAAATAAATGTGTTTCTTTTATCAATAAGAACACAAAGATATGCGTTTTGCTGAAATATCAGGTAAGGTCTATTGCATTGGTTTCTAAAGTGTTTGTTTAGAATAATTCAAAGCATCCTGAGATTTTTTAAAGAATCCTGCCATATAATCTTGGGGTTTTTCAGAGGAATCTGACAACTTTTTAAAAAGAAATTGTCAGACGTGTTCAGTAAAAGTAAATCCTTAAAAACGCAGTGTAGGTAGTGTTTTACCGAAGTGGGACATTTTGTCAATAAAGTAGGTTTTTATTTTATTTATATGACACTGTCTAGAATAAAAAACAAAAAATGCATAAATAAACAAGAGCTGCCTTCAAAAAATTCAATAACAAATTCTTAAAAATATGATATGAATAGTTTTTGTGAAATTCACAAAAAAATTTGATAGAACTGTCATTGTTCCCTGACTCTTTCACTTCATGGTTTAAGCTTTAGAGTTAAAGAGGTAATGTATTAGAAAAGATATAAAAATCACGCATATTCCTGACAAGTCCTCACTGATTTTTTTGTATTTGTGAAAATAAATATTCTTGACTAAACAACTTAATTCTACTGAAGTTTCTACTTCATGAAAATTTGTTGATAAATTAAATTAGAATCAAAATTCCATGTTATTTTTTAGTTTTTATAAATTTTTCATAGTTTTTTTTGTAGAAAAAGTTTTATATTATTATTTTATAACATAAGTAACGTCATAGTGCTTGTTAGGAATATACCTAGTCACGTGTTTCATTGGTAAAAAGAAAAATATACATTTTAATAAGTTTTTTTTTTAAAGTTCTGCTTAGAGGCTCTAGCTTTTGTAAAACTTCACTTTCTTATGAGTTGTAATTCAGTTTTTTGGACATGAAAATATAATTTTATGTTATTTAAAATTTATTTGTTAAAGGAATTGAAACAAAAATAAAAATTGTCTAACATATTTTCTAATGCCTCTATAACATTTGCTTTGATTCAGTCGATTTGAAAATAATTTGATTGTATTTTAGTTCATGTTTTTTTCTACGATTTTCTTGCCAAAGTTAGGAAAATTAGGAAGTTTTAAGAAAAATAACAGAAAAATTGATATTAAAAATGTAACCGGTTAATTGACCCTATTTTTATCGTTTATTCGGGTCGAGTAATTATTTGAGTTTTAAATTATTTGTTTCGACTTTAACCGAAATAGAGCCGATTAATTGAGGAATCGGTTAATCGATTAACCGAATTGGTAACAATTATAACGCTCTTGTCCTGTTTTTTTCAAACAAAATTTTGACTTTTGTTTGCAGCAGCCAAACTTATAGAACTTTCTTGCTAAATGATAAAAATAAAAAATTTGAAACATAATTTATAAAGAACTTTTTAAATAATATTACCTTAAATTTTTCTCCCTTATAAACTGTGCTGCAATTTTGCTGGAATTCAAGTATAAATCAAGTGTATTTCCAGCCGTATTTTCCAATTCAAGCCTTGATTTAAACTTTAATTATACCGTAATTCAATAGCATACTGCAGCAAAATGGATACTTGAATTCCACTAGAACATAACAGACTAAATATAGTTTAATTCAAGCCTCGAATTACAGTGTAATTCAAGCGTCGAACATTGTATAAAGTCTTGAATTTAAAGATGATTTTAAAATACAAATACAAAAAATGTATCGGCTAAAACAAATCTACAATTAAAAATTGTTGCGAAAAGTGTAACAGTAAAAATAAAGTTTTATTGATTTTAAAAAATATAAAAACAAAAATTAGCCATAAGATAATTTTTCGAATGGACTATCTGGAATAGTACTCGAAAAGTGTCTCATTATTCGACATGTAAATCAGAAATATATCAGCTGATGAGTTTAAGGGTAGATTGGACTGATGCTTTTTCTTATGCCTGTAAGATAATAAGAATATCTTCATTAATTAAGTACATTAAATTATTTGCAAAGATTTATTTTTACTTACCATTCTTTTAATCAAAAAAACGATATTACAGCAAACTTGTATTTCTCTTTGTTAATTTTAAATATATTATAAAAATATATGTTTATATTTTTTATTATTGACAAAATGACAATTTTTCCAAATACTATCAAACATATCTGAACTTGATTTTCACTTGAATAATCGTCATTAATTCAACAATTATTTAAGCAATATTTAAAGCACTTGAATTTTAAATTTTTTTGATGTTTATTGGGATACGTTAAGTAAAAAATTTTTCAATATTAAAGGCAGAATTAATTTTATTTAATTTTTATTTAAGCTAATTTGTTTTTATTCAATTTTAATATTTTATTGTTGACAGTTATTCAGATCAGAACTGACAAACTTTTATAAAACTTATGTTACATTTATATTTTGTTAAACATAACCAACATTCAGTAGAAAATACTAAGCCTTAGTAAATATAAATTGTTTAAATTTGATTGTTACAGCTAATTAGCTACAGCTTATAATTAATGGCTTTAAAACGGTTTACACTATCGTATGAGTTTATAGGAATTTATTTTTGTTTCTATTGGTTGGGAATGCTGAATTCTATTGATAATGTATATTTATTTAATTGAACTTCGGCGTCGAAAAATTCTTCAAAAAAATATCAAAAAAAAAATTTATGAATGCCCGAGTCTGCGTAAGTTAAATTTTTCGTTATTTATTCTATATGTAATTTTTGTTTGCCCTTAAGGTTCCAAAAGAAAATGTTAAAAATTGCCTTTTAGCTCAAAGTAATTAATAACAATTTTTAACAATATTAAGAAGAATATTGCATCGCCCTGTAAAATTAAAAAACAAAAACGTTGAGTTTTCAACATCTTTAATTATCCCCGTTTAAAATTAACGAAAACAAGTAAGAGCGGCTAAATTCGGCTATGCCGAATCTTATATACCCTCCACCATGGTTAGGAAAAAAGTGAAGTTTATATATAGACATATATGAAATGGACAGATTTATATACGGACATCTTTAAGAGGAAATTTACCATTAAAGTTTGGTGATAAAACTTGGACTCGGAAAGATTTATGGTTCCCGGAAATAGGTACTTAAACAAATTTATGTTTTGGTCATAACTATTTTCAGCAAATATGTTCTACTAAAGATTTTCGATCTTTGGATATATAAGACGTATCCATAGGTCATATTACAGCTTTAAAATTTTAGTTTTCATAAAAATTTTGATGTTTTTAGCCCATTTATGGAGTATTTAATTACGCTCTTACTGTTCTAAAGATATAAATTAATCTATTTTGTGCCACGCCCAATTCAAGGATCCCGCCCTCATTTGGTCAGATGTTGTGTATTGATAACCAAGATGCTTGCACCTTATTTGTAAACTTTTCCTCTTTCCGTTCTCCAATTATAAAAAAAAATAAAAAAATAACAAAAACAGTCTTAAGAAAAACAGTGTTGAAAAAATATAAAAATAAAAAATTGTAGAAAAAAAGTTGAATAGACGGGGCTCGATCGCGCGACTAAAAGAAAAACAGTATTTGTGACAAAGCGCTTAGACCACTAAGCCGTTAAAGGACATAACCAAACTTCGTTAATAGAAGTAAATAAAGCGTTTTGTTTGGGTTTTATTTCTTTAGCTTAATTTTAAAAATTTGAAGGAAAATAGTTTATAAAAATTTGTTTTATAAATTATTATCCGTTATGACCTAAAATAGTTGCACTCAAAAAGGAATTATGTATAAAATTTTCTTAATATATGAGAAATAAATTGGTTTAAAATTCTTTTTAATCGAAGCACAAAATAGAAAGAAAACCGTTTGTATTTTGTTTGTATAAGAGGGTGTTTATAACAATTTTGATGTTTTTAAACTATTTATGGATTATTTAATTATTAATTTAAAATTTAAGTAAAATTAGTTATTAATGTTAAAAAGAAAATACACAAAAAAAGTCTTAAGAAAATATAAAAAAAAAATTGTGAACCCGCGCCTAAGATAAAAAAACTATTTGTGACATAGTGCTTAGACCACTGAGCCATTGAAGCTTACATGCAACCGTCGTTAATAGAAGTAAAAAATAAACAGTTTTCGTTTAAAACAGATTTGTTTGGTTTTTATTTAAATAACAAATCTTTGTATGTGTTTGTTGTTTGTGTATAAAAGGTGAAGAGGTGAAAGAAAAGAATTTCAACAAATGGATGTGTTTGTTATGCGTAAAATTCTACATACATACATATTAAACAAAGGGATTTTCCGGAAAAAATTAGAGGTAGTCCTGGTTTTTTGCTAATATTTCAGCCATTTATCAACCGATCTGGCTGATTTTCAATAGCAAACAGAAATGGATCACATGTAACAGAAATATATAATAATCAAGTCCTCATCATGTCTGGGGTCTTCGGAAAACCCATTTCAACACACAGACGGACAGACGGATATCGTTAAATCTACTTCGCTCTTCATAAGGACCCAGAATATATATACTTCATAGGGTCTAAGATCAATATTGTAGAAATTACAAACGAAATAACAAACTTATATATACCCTTCCGCCTGTGGTGAAGGGTATAAACATATACTAAAAGTATTGCAACATTAATTAGCGCAGTAAATATTGTGCTTAATAATGTGTTAAATATACATCTTATAATAACGATAATTATAGTTAAATGTCGTATATAAAGTACTTATAATTACAATACCATTTTATTCAATAAAAAATTTATCATATGGATATTTTGTAAAGACACGATTGATAACACTTTCGCATATTTTGCCAAACGCTGCACAGTGAGGTGAAACATATGCAAAACGAGGATTAATTTAGGGAAGCCTGTAATTTATGACACAATATTTTTTTGAATTCTGTGTATATTAATTATTAAAAAAACTTTTGTTGAAAAATTTTAGTGAAATTTTAATTTTATTTTTTTAATAAACTAAAAACTAAAATAAACTATGTAATTTTTTCAAACAATTTCAAATATTACCACGCTATCAAGCCTTTAATTTAAAATATAAGATTTTTAAAATAAGTTTTAAGTTTTTTTGGAATCTATAAACTGAAACTAAAATTCTACAAATATTTGTTTTTTTAATTAATTTGAAACAAGGCACATGCATTGCTAAAATATGGAATTAAAAATCATCTTCATAATTATCTTTATCTTCATCGTAATCATCATCTTCATTATTATCAACATCGTCATCGGAAATATTTGGCAGAATAAGCAAATCAAGTGCTGTTTGTGGTAAATTTAAACTATGTAGTTTTTTATCATAATGCTTGTTTTTGCTTGAAATAAAGTATCTGAAGTTATAAGAAACTGATTAAAAATGTCTTCAATCGATTTTTCACGACTGCATTTACGAGCATATTGTTATCTAAATTTTTTTAAGTCTTTATTACGAGATTCTTGTGCCTCCTCAGAAAGTTGGCCTATTGACAATAGAGCAAGGGATACTGTTTCTGGTCCATGAATCAAGAATTTGTGTAAAGTGGGAGGCATATAAAACCATGGGTAAAGTTTTACGAAATTATTTGCGGTTTTATGGGTAAGGCTAGGTAGATGTGGTAGCCAGCCAATCAGACTCAGATAGACTATAAAGTCTCTTGTGATACCACGGAAGCTAGTAAAAATTATATCACTAGCTTCCCCCGTCGAACCATCCCGATTGCCTCAAAAAGCCCCTAAGTCGGCCGATATCAGCCAAATCACCCAAATAAACATGAGTCCAAATGCAGTCACCTCCTGCGAGCCGGGGCAGGACAAGTGCAGAGAAGGTGCTCCACAAACTCCTCCACCTCTTCTTCACCACAGCTTCTACAAAAGTCACTAGCCGCAACCCTCAACCTAACTGCGTGCCTTCCAATCAGACAGTGTCCCGTCATGTCGGACACAATTAGGGATATATCGGGCCTTGACAGTGAGAGCAACCTGTGCGTGCGCTTCCTAACCAGACGGGGCCACATCTGTCTGGAACGAATACAACCACGGACAGAGGCCCACCTATTTCTTGCCAACCCGCAGCCGAAACTTGCAAGTGGCCAGAGGCATGCTCACATTTATGGGTTAAGTGGCGAAATTTTTCGATGTGAATCTCGAGACCACAGGAAACAACAATAAGTATTATATGCAATCTTTCTATTAATTCTACATCAATTTTTGTAATTTTAGTAGAAACTTTTGCATTTCAGAAAAACCGCCTGGCAGTGTAACCATCATTAGAATTTCAGAAAAACATAGTTTTGGTTGATTAACGATAAGTTTTCTCTCTGAGTACTTTTTGAATGCGTGATTTTGTATTAGAAACAATTTTTTATCATCTTTAATTTTTTTATAGTAATTTTATACGACAAATGTAGCAGACACTCAAAAAATCTAATACATCCATGAAGAATGGATAAACCAATATTTAAATTATCCACATTTACTTCTTTCGCGATTATTTTATCGTCACTTGTTGCACTGTCTGTTACAAAAATCATACTTACAACAACAATAACTAAAATAATCACTTTAACAAAACAAATTCAAGTAATTGTGTTTCATAAAATTTCAAATATTTTCAAATGGGGCAAAAACGGGCAAGGTTTTTGTTTTAATTATGCAAGCTGAAATACCATATTTTAATAATATATAAAAAGTGTTGCCCAAGTATTCTCACAAATATTTTTACAATCAACATTTCTTTAAAAAAATATAATTTTTTTAACCAATTTTAAAAAAAGTTTAAAACTAGTTCCGCAAAATTTTTCTTAACAAAAATTTATTAATAAATTAGTCAAATACCTAAAGTTGATGGATCCATTTTAAAAAATAGTGTCTTCTAAGAAACAATTCGCACAAATCCCAATTGAATTATCTTAATTTTCACTTTTTAACAAATATTGCCAAATAAGCAAATATTATTCAACTTTGGGAGCATTTAACAAAAAAATTAAACCACATATATCCCTAATTTAAACAGTTATTGGTGTTGAATTTTATCTTTTTTTATATGGTACCAAATACTTGTACGAAAAACTAATTTAATTTTTTGTATTAATCCTCGTTTTTGGACTTCTTCACCCCAATGTGCGCTGAAGTGATAGATCCCGATAAATTATAAAAATTGTTTAAAAGGATTTATTTATGTATTAAATTTTTTAAAAATAAAAAAAAAATATTAAAACTGTTTCTTTCACTTACGAAAATCACTTTTAACTGTTAAGCTTAAAAAACCGATGAGCAGTAATACTTTTATTGATTTAGATAAACACATTTCGAAGCGTAATCTTTGTGGTGTTATAATTACAATATCAATTTACAAATGAATTATATTTTACAATGAAATCTTGTTTTATATTGCATTTAATGAGATATAATATAAAAAAACTGTATTTTAAACTTTAATTTTTATTTAATGCATAACTATCTATCCTGCAAGAAATTTACCCCAAGTGCAAATTTCCGATTTTCTTGAAGTTAAGATAAAGTTGACCTATAATTTCTATGGGTCAAATGTTGACTTTATAATTTTTTAAAACAGTGATAAAAATTTGTAAGTGATAATTCTGAACACATTAAAGACATGTGCCAAATACTGGTAATAATGTTTAATGCCTTTTGGAGGCATGACTAGTTTTGACTTCAGTAAGAAAAATCTGTGAAAAAAATTTAATTCTAATTGTAGGACGAATAAGCTAGACAATATTTGAATGCCTTCATTCAGGGAAAAACGTTTTATCATATTGATGAAAATTGTTATCAATATTTAATTATTATTTTTTTTTTTTTTTTAAATGGACAATCTTTGAAAACTGAGACAGATAGAGCAAAGCTGACCCACTTTTTAGGCTAGCGGAGTACTTATACATACACTTTGATAATAAAATGAAGTCTGATCCGTGTGAAACTCCGAAACAGATCATACATATATATAATATTTATATGAAACAACCTTGTGGTATTTACTAAGTGTTATATTGGACGAAAATCTATGAAGTTTTTTATAAAAATTCTAGTAAAAAAATTGATCTGGCGCTATATTTAATCTTATCCAATTTGATATTCTTTAATATCTAGCTGATCTAAATAAGATACGGAAAATGGCAGATCATATTATATTATATTATATTTGGGGATTAAGTTAGATCGCAATTGATCCGAAAAATGTTACATCATATTAGATCCAGCAATATATTTGGGGATTAAGTAAGATCCAAACTTATCCGGAAAATGGCAGATTGAATTGTATCAGATATAATATATATACCGAATCTAGTTTATTAAAAAAACGTATAAAAATAATTAAATTAAAAAATTTTAAAATTCTAACAAACAATGCCTTCGCTAGGATTTGAACTCGGTCTGCCAGAGTTGTAGTGAGTAAAGCACGCATCAGAGAATTATCTTAATATTTTTTTATTATGAAAGAAGGATCTATGGTAATTATGTGTAAAACAAAATATCGGCCAAATGCTCGTCATGGCTTCGGTGGCATACCTCTATCCGATGGTCCATATTTTCAATGACTCTGAGACATAATTGAAGTTCAATGCCTTTAATATGCCTAATTATCTAATCCTTTAGCTCTTGAATTGTTCTTGGCTTATTGACGTACACTTTTTCTTTTAAATATCCCCAAAGAAAGAAGTCCAACGGTGTTAAATCACATGATAGTGGCGGACAACATCGCCACGACATAATATAACACGGCCATTGAATTTCTAGCGCAAGAGCCATTGTTTCGTTGGCCGTGTGGCAAGCGGAACCACATATCGTCCAGGTCCATATCCTCAATTTCTGGTCCGTTATCATCTTGCGATAGCGAACACCATTCACGAGTCGAGGTTGACGGCTCTTGTGTACCTCTCCATGGTTGAATTTGTCAAACACTGAAACAAAGAAATGTCAAATCAAGTTGGGCAAATAACTTGACGTTAAGGTGTGACTGACAATTAACATCGTGCATTATGGTTGGACCATCTAGGGGTTGTCCCGAAATGAGTTAAAATTTAAAAGTTTTTAAAAAAAATTTTAAAATAAAAAAACACTTAAAATATGTATCTCCCTGGCTGGGATTCTAAACCATTGACATGGAACCACATATAATTATATCTAATTATAAAGGGTGTCCCAAGATAAACGCAATTTTTAAATCTGGCAACATTCGAAGTGTCATTGTTTGACATTTGAACAATTGTTATTGTTTGCTAGTAGAAGGTACGAGGTTAGTAAAAATGGAGCGCTACACGAATAAACAACGCATTCTCATTGTGAAATTGTTTTACCAAAATGGTGAAAGTTTTGCGGCTACAGTTCGCAAATTGCGATCAGTTTGGGGTCACAATAATGCTCCAAAAGAGTCAACTGTAAAGAGATTAATGGATAAATTTGCCGAAACTGGGTCTGTTAGTGATGTAAAGACAACAACGCGCCATCGACCAGGTCGATCGACCGAAATTGTCGCAGCTGTACGTGATGATGTCGCTCAAACTCCATCCACCTCAATTCGACACCGAGCTCAGCAAATTGGTGTCTCCAAATCCACTTTGCAGCGAATTTTGACAAAAGATTTGCATCTTCATGCATACAAAGTTCAATTGACTCAGGAACTGAAGGCAGCTGACCATGGCCAGCGAAGGGAGTTCGTTAATTGGGTATTGGAGAGACAACATGAAAATGCTGATTTTGCCGATAAAATCATCTTCAGTGACGAGGCCCATTTTCATCTTGATGGCTTCGTCAATAGGCAGAATTGTCGCATTTGGGGTGAGGAAAATCCTCGAGTGATTCACGAGAAGCAAATGCATCCTCAACGTCTCACTGTGTGGTGTGGTTTTTGGGCTGGAGGAATCATTGGACCTTTTTTTTATGAAAATGAGGCAGGTCAAGCGCAAACAGTCAATGGTGTTCGGTATCGTGAAATGATAACCAGTTTTTTCTTACCTAGAATTGAAGAAATGAATGTGGAGGGCATGTGGTTCCAACAAGACGGCGCCACATGTCATACAGCCAGAGAAACAATTCAATTGCTGCATCAGTCATTTCCCGGTCGTGTTATTTCGCGTTTTGGAGATCAGAATTGGCCGCCTAGATCGTGCGATTTAACACCATTAGATTTTTTTCTTTGGGGTTTTTTGAAGTCGATGGTTTACGCGAATAAGCCGACGACGACTCAAGCCTTAAAAGAGGAAATTGGACGCTGCATTAATGAAATACCGCAACATTCATGCAAAACGGTCATTGAAAATTTCATTAAAAGATCGCGTGCATGCCAGCGAAGACGCGGCGGCCATCTGCACGATATATTGTTCCATACATAACCTCATTCTGTCTACTTTACGATATAATAAAGTTTCACGATTTTTTTTAAATATCTGTGTTTTATTTAAAATTTAAAAATTGCGTTCTTCTTGGGACACCCTTTATCTTATATCATATCAAAAATACTCCAAGTATGCAACTATATATAACAATATCTCAAGAGCGCCCCGGTAGGCTAGTTGGTAGCGTGCTAGCTTATTAGTGCGGGGGTCGTGGGTTCGATTCCCACCAGAGGCTCAGGTCTGTTTTCGCTACAACGAGCCGATGGCCTTTGTTGCTATTGCTCGATTAGGGTATTAGGATATAATTTGTAATTATATGATTAATATAAAATAAATAAATTAATAAACAAATAGATAAATAAATAAATAAATAAATAAATAAATAAATAAATAAATAAATAAATAAATAAATAAATAAATAAAATAAATAAATAAATAAATAAATAAATAAATAAATAAATAAATAAATAAATAAATAAACAAATAAATAAATAAATAAATAAATAAATAAATAAATAAATAAATAAATAAATAAATAAATAAATAAATAAATAAATAAATAAATAAACAAATAAATAAATAAATAAACAAATAAATAAATAAATAAATAAATAAATAAATAAATAAATAAATAAATAAATAAACAAATAAATAAATAAATAAATAAATAAATAAATAAATAAATAAATAAATAAATAAATAAATAAATAAATAAATAAATAAACAAATAAATAAATAAATAAATAAATAAATAAATAAATAAATAAATAAATAAATAAATAAATAAATAAATAAATAAATAAATAAATAAATAAACAAATAAATAAATAAATAAATAAATAAATAAATAAATAAATAAATAAATAAATAAATAAATAAATAAATAAATAAATAAATAAATAAATAAATAAATAAACAAACAAATAAATAAATAAATAAATAAATAAATAAATAAATAAATAAATAAATAAATAAATAAATAAACAATATCTCAAGTTTGTTTGCAAATATTGTACCAAATATAATTATATCTGATACCTTATCAAAATATATTTCATATATTGTACCATATATGTCATATATAAGTAAATATAGTCCCGTGTAAGCCATTTATAATAATATATAGTGTTATATATAACGTTATATGATAGAATATATACCATATCTTGTTATATAAGTCATATCTAATTTTATAAAGATCTATTTTTAAAAATATGGCACAATATAAGGTAATTTTTTAAAAATAACAATGTAGTATATAATTATACTAAAATATGTAATAATATAGGATAATATATTAGATGAGGTCACATGTAATTATATCTATACTTTCTTACTCGAGTAAGAATGTTTTAATTAATATGATAAAGTATGTCGTAAAAATGTATGACAAGTGTTGCTTAAATCTTCATCAGTTCATAAAATAGTTATAAAAAAAATTCTACAATCATATTTAAGAAAGTTTACATTTTTATGAAACAGCTTCTTCAAATCTATAAAAGTCCCTAAAATAAAGGATTGTTTCTTTGCATGTCGTTTCTGGTGTTAAGAGTTTAGTTTTCTATTGTTCCCGTTCCACTCGATATCATTTCTGTAGAAATACAAAGTTATTTTTATGTATAGCAATCGTTTCAAAAATTCCCATTCAAACTTTTAAGTCAATAAACTGAAACTCCTGTTATAAATAAATACCTCAAGTCAATAATTCCCTTGTCCAGTTTTTAGATTTCTGTCTCTATCACTCTATTTATATTTCATAAAAATGAGAGATTTTCAGTTGGGGTTTAGTCCCTATTAGCATTAATGTTAATTGCTTTTGTGTGTTTTTTTTTATACACCAATTAAACACTTATAAAGTTAATCGATCACCATTTTCTTTGGTTGTCCACTTCAATTATATTAGAGTACATAACATGGATACACTCTTTAAATCGTCCTCGGTAGATATTTAGAGTGTAAAAGAAAGAGTTTTAAAACTGGAAACAGTTGTGAACGAAACACTTAAGGATGAAATCAGTTATTAATTAATTTTTGTTCAAAAACAGAAAAATTCAATTGTGGCTTGTGACATTTGACGACGATTTATTTGTTATACAGTCAACAAAAAAAAAAAGTTGGACAGTTATATTAACAAATTTTGAACCACAACCAAACAAAATGTAAATAAAAGCTTATTTTATTTACTAGAGCGCCCCGGTAGGCTAGTTGGTAGTGTGCTAGCTTATCAGTGCGGGGGTCGTGGGTTCAATTCCCACCAGAGGTTCTGGTCGGATTTAGCTACAACGAGCCGAAGGCCTTTGTTGCTAGTGCTTGGTTAGGTTATTAACATATAATTTGTAATTATATGATAAAATAAAATAAATAAATATTTACTAATTTTGGCTTTTTATTTCAAATTTTTTACATAACCTCATAAAAACTACAATTATTCAGGCAAAAAAAAATATAAAAACTTGGACACTGTGCAAAATTTCAAAAATAAAAACCAAACAAAAAGTACCAATTAAATTAATTATTTATAGCGTTAGTCTTTATCATGTATTCATATATTTTGAGTTCAATAAATAATTTTTTATATTTTATTTGAAAATTTCTGTAGGTGTGAATCTGGCCGTTTTTACAAATTTTTTCAAAATATGTGTTTGAAACTGGAATTGTTTACTCCAAACAAGGTTTAATTTGTTTGGATGTTGTAGCTAAGTGAGTTACAGATAAAGGGTGTCCCAAGAAGAACGCAATTTTTAAATCTGGCAACATTCGAAGTGTCATTGTTTGACATTTGAACAATTGTTATTGTTTGCTAGTAGAAGGTACGAGGTTAGTAAAAATGGAGCGCTACACGAATGAACAACGCATTCTCATTGTGAAATTGTTTTACCAAAATGGTTAAAGTTTTGCGGCTACAGTTCGCAAATTGCGATCAATTTGGGGTCACAATAATGCTCCAAAAGAGTCAACTGTAAAGAGATTAATGGATAAATTTGCCGAAACTGGGTCTGTTAGTGATGTAAAGACAACAACGCGCCATCGACCAGGTCGATCGACCGAAAATGTCGCAGCTGTACGTGATGATGTCGCTTAAACTCCATCCACCTCAATTCGACACCGAGCTCAGCAAATTGGTGTCTCCAAATCCACTTTGCAGCGAATTTTGACGAAAGATTTGCATCTTCATGCATACAAAGTTCAATTGACTCAGGAACTGAAGCCAGCTGACCATGGACAGCGAAGGGAGTTCGTTAATTGGGTATTGGAGAGACAACATGAAAATGCTGATTTTGCCGATAAAGTCATCTTCAGTGACGAGGCGCATTTTCATCTTGATGGCTTCGTCAATAGGCAGAATTGTCGCATTTGGGGTGAGGAAAATCCTCTAGTGATTCACGAGAAGCAAATGCATCCTCAACGTGTCACTGTGTGGTATGGTTTTTGAGCTGGAGGAATCATTGGACCTTTTTTTTATCAATATGAGGCAGGTCAAGCGCAAACAGTCAATGGTGTTCGGTATCGTGAAATGATAACCAGTATTTTCTTGCCTAGAATTGAAGAAATGAATGTGGAGGGCATGTGGTCCCAACAAGATGGCGCCACATGTCATACAGCCAGAGAAACAATTCAATTGCTGCATCAGTCATTTCCCGGTCGTGTTATTTCGCGTTTTGGAGATCAGAATTGGCCGCCTAGATCCTGCGATTTAACACCATTAGATTTTTTTCTTTGGGGTTTTTTGAAGTCGATGGTTTACGCGAATAAGCCGACGACGACTCAAGCCTTAAAAGAGGAAATTTGACGCTGCATTAATGAAATAGAGCAGCATTCATGCAAAACGGTCATTGAAAATTTCATTAAAAGATCGCGTGTTATGCCAGCAAAGCCGCAGCGGCCATCTGCACGATATATTGTTCCATACATAACCTCATTCTGTCTACTTTACGATATAATAAAGTTTCACGATTTTTTTTTAAATATCTGTGTTTTATTTAAAATTTAAAAATTGCGTTCTTCTTGGGACACCCTTTATAATGTGGTTGAAAATTTGTTAACATAAGAGCCAACTTTTTTTTTGTTGTTGGCCGTATATGAAAAATCGTTTAAAGCAGTGAATATTGAGCGCATATCGAGTAAAAAATACGAAGGGTAGAAATAATATTAATGATGCCCTAATTATAATAAAATTCAAAATATTATACGCTGAACATGATAAACACATACTTTAAAACAAATAAAGCCCTGTTATGTTTAAACCCAGTCTGGTTAGAAAGTACTAGACATATTTCTAACTGGAAAATTTTTATGTAAAACAATACCAGTCACATTTTTAAAACAATTTTATTTTTTTTTATTTTATTTATCATTAATAATTAATAGATTGAAATACATCAGTTGGTCTATTTAATTTAATTGACTTAATCTGATTTATTATTCTGATTTCTTATAATAAACAAACAACTCATTAACAATGAATTAAAACGAAACACTAATTATTTGTTTGAAACTTAATAATAATCATGTTACATAATAATAATTATAATTATTACCATATTTTTTACATTTACAAATTATTTTTTCTTGTGTACAACAATATCGTTTTTTCGTTTTGGCTTTTAACGCAAATTAATTAATAACAAATTTAAACAATATTTTGAAAAATATAACATTGGCCTGTAAAACTAAAAAAAAAAAAAACAAATAAAAACGTTGAGTTTTTAATGAGAAACATATATTAAAAGTATTTTACGAGGGCGGATCAATAAGTCTGTGATTTTTTGAATGAAACACAGTTTTTTTTTGCAAAAAAAAAAAAAAATATTTTTCAACATAATCTCCTTTTAGCTCAATACACTTAGTCCAACGTTTCTCCAATTTGTGTATCCCTTCCAAAAAATAGGATTTTTCGAGCTCCATAAAATAGTAATTTGTTTAATCAATAATTTCATCGTTGGAGCTAAATCAGTTTCAACCAATTGATTAACCAATTCGTAGCCCAATTCATGGAATTTTGCCATTGAGACTATACACGTTTGCACCCGTTCATTATCTTGATGTTAAAGAACTTTTTTCTTGGTCATATGGGGTCGTTTTCTTTTTCTAAATTTTTGTTAAATCAGTCCAATAAGTTGTCATAATATTCGCCGTTTATTGTTTTTCCCTTTTGAGGGTAATCGATGTGGATTATCCCGCGTGCATACCAAAAAACTGTTGCCATCACCTTATTGGCCGACAAACTTACCTTGGCCTTCTTCGGAGCCGGTTCTCACGGAAAAACCCATTTTTTAGACTGCTGCTTGGTCTCGGGAGTGTTGTAATCGATCCATGTTTCATCCACAGTTACAAAACGCCGCGGTTAAACAACTCCAAACAACCCTTTGAAGTTGTCACACGATTACGTTTATGGTCAATTGAGAGCAAACGCAGCACTCATCTTGCAGACAGTTTTCTTAAATCCAACTGATCATTTTAAATCGAAACCACACTGCCATATAAAATGCCTATGGCATCAACAATCTCACACACTTTTACTCTTCGATCGGCCAACACCATATCGTGGATTCTTAAGACATTTCCGGTGTATTGACCTTAAATGGCCGTCCAGAGAGTTCAGCGTCAATTGTACTTGTGCGACCACAACGAAAGTCAGCAAACCACTTTTTTACCATTGAAATTGAAGGTGCAGAATCCCCATAGTATTTATCAAGCTTTTTCTTGGTTTGATTGGCGGTTTTTTTTCGCAAAAAATAATGTTTAATGAGCACTCAAAATTCACTTTTTTTCATTTAAAAAAAAACACGAGGTTGTTTGTTTTGAACAGCTGTTAAACGCGAATGATGGAACTTGCTTAAAATTTGACAGTAGTCTATTCACAGGTGGTGCTTGATGGGAGAAGTGTTGCATTTCATATAACTACGAGGGAAGTTCGAAAAGTCAGGGACTTATTGATCCGCCCTCTAATATAAATTAGCGCCGTAAACATAATACTTGTGTAAGTTATGTTTAATATACAGCTTATAATAATAATTAGTTATAGTTAAATGTCGTATATTAAATCACTTATATTTACAATACCATTTTATTCAGTTAAAAATTTATCATATGGATATTTTGTAAAAACACGATCGATAACACTTTCGAATAGCTTGCCAAACGCTGAAGTGATTGCTTCTCTCAATTCACGATAAATATCTTGCCAATTTTCATTTAAAAAGTAATTCATATTATCACCCAATACTTTGTCACCATTAAACAAGTTATCGATTTTGAAAATAATTCTATTGGGTTGAACATCAAAATGAAGTTTATCAATTTTCATATAGATGGCACCATTTTTTTCAAAGGGAACTCCGGTGAATTGCGCAACGAGGTCACTGTTTACTGATAATTAGAAAAAGAAAATATTAAAAATGTATACAAAAGTTTTTGATTTTTTGAGAATTTTTTTAGGAAGAATTTTCCAATTTTAAACAATTCCTTACACATATAATTGTCAGATTCTTAGTTAAATTATTTTACACTAAAAAAAGTTGTGACTTTATCTTAAAACTTCACGCCGATTTGTATGAAACTCGGATTTATAAATAGAAAATAAAAAATTAAGGGTTACAGTTTTTTTATGTACCATTTTCGGTGTTTAGGGGGTGAAAATTGTGTCATAAATTGTTACTTTTTTAAATTATTTTGACATTTCTTCAAAGGAAGGGGCAATATGCATATCAGACATTCTCTTATATATTTTTATGTTGAGTTTTACAAAGTTCGAACATTTTAGATGTGCTGTCGGACAAAAAAGAAATATCAAAACATTTATTTTTTCTATCACCGTTACATCAGAGATGTTATTAAGGAAATATGAGATTAACTTTAATTTTGGGTTCTCTATTTTAATACATATCGGAATTTAATCTAAATTGGCGTGTTTGTGGTATTAACATTTACATTACATTTTAAGTAAAAATTTAGTAAAAATTATAATGCTGGCTCTTCCATTTTAAAACTTTTGTAAAATTTTACAAACCCATGTAAAAATCGAAATATATATGAACATACATGATCATACATGGGCATACATGGTCATATACGTCCATACATAATATCATATATGACCATATATCTTCGGATCCGAAAGTTGAGGGTATATGGTGATATATGTGCATATATTATCATACATGCTCATATATTATTCATGTATGCTCGTATATGATCATATATCATGTATGGTCATATATTGATCATGTATGGTCATATATTGAACAATGTATGGACCTATATGACCATGCATGCCCATGTATGATCATATACAGGCCCATGTATGATTATGTATGCTCATATATATTTCGATTTTTACATGGGAAGTTTCTTTTTTTTTTTATAAAATAACTAATTTCTGATGCTGATGTTGTATGCCAAATATAAGTAAGTTTTTATATAGAATTTTTATAAAAAATTAACTACTAATAATTTTTTCACAGTTAATAAACATTTTATTGAATAGAACATATGATCTTTCATAAAAAAGCTAAAACTGTTAAATTTTTTAATAAAATCTAAAATTAAAATTAAAAAAACATAAACTTACTCAATGTTATATTACTGGTGCCACTACCAACAATGGGCAATACCAATATTCTTCCATTAACTTTATAATCACCAACAAGATTTAACAAATCACTTTTAAAAGTTAGTTGATGTTTTTGTGTCATATCTTTGCCGAAACCTCTGTAACAAATAAAAATTATACACATTAATACAAAGCTTTCTTTAAGGATCGGAGATGTATTAATAGTTTTTAAAATCAATTTTAGTGATCCCCTTTTTGAGATACTTAAAAAAAAAAATTGTTTATCAATTAAAATAAAATTATTTTTAACTTAACTATGTCGCTCATTTACTTCAAGTTTGTCATAAGTTTAAAAACGTGAAATTTGAGTTAATATTGCAGAAATATGGTTCACACCACAATCTACAACATATCAAAAGATGGTATTGATATCTCTTTTTCTCGATGAGTGGCAACCAAAAGTGTTTTGTATTTTTCTCAGCAGTAAGGTTTAATTGAAAACTTTAAACGCATTTTCTGCAAAATCGTTTTCTTTTTTTTTTTTTTGAGTTATGACAGTCTTGAAGTAAATTAACGCTACGATCCACTTTACTTTTTGCCTGGTTTCGAAAATAAAACCGATAGAACAACTACCTAATAGAAAATTTTGGTTTTATGTTCACATCTGTTATATTCAATATTTTATACCCGGTACAAAGACAAGTAGATGTTTACTCTCCTCCACTATGGAGAGAGGGTTAAATTTAGGAAATACTATTAGCTTTTAAAGGCAAATTTCATTCCGACGAGGCATATCTTAAAGTTTGGAAACAGGTAAAAGTCGTTGGGTGCCAAATCTGAAGAATAAAGGGCATGCGACAACAATTGGAACCTAAACTCGTGCATTTTTGTCGGTGATACTGAACAAGAGAACAATAACTTTTTTTTTAATAAATAGGTGTGTTTTTTTTCGCTTATTGTTCCAATAATGATGAATAATATTCACCATTTATTGTTGTTTACCATTAGTGTCAACTAATAGTAATGAAATTTCAATAGTAATGAAAAATTCCCAAGTATGCGATATTCTCATGCGTTCCCTTGTAATGATAGTTCATTACCTTTTTCATTATTTGCAAGCATAAAGTAATAAGTTACTAATTATTGATTACGTAATATATGATTTATAAATGTAAAGTAATAATTGAAATATTTTTTTTATATATATTTTTAGATACATTACTTTTTGTTTTTTTCGTAAGCAAACAACACTAGCGAAAAAACGAAGCGCAACAATTCATTTAGGTTTAAAGCAATCAAATACTATATGCTTCGATAGCTCAGTGGGTAGAGTTCTTGGCTAGCAACCCTGATTCCATTCCCATCATGACCACATTGGTTTTAATTAAAAATTTTTTTAAATAAAACATTTGTAATAATTTTTTTTAATAAAAATTCCTCTTTTTAAAAAATCTATTTTAAGACACATTACTTTTTCCATTCTCGTAACCTTATAAGTAACCCCTTACATTTTCACATCTAAAGTAATGGGCATATACATTACTTTGAGGCTCATCGCCTGTAACATTCATCAGTGAAGTGAGGTGTAAAATAATCCATGAGCCCCTATGGCTACACTTTACTTTACACATTATTTGATATTGTATGGTTTTGCTGGGATACTTGCCTGTGGTCGTCAAAGGCTTAAAAAAGGTATTAATTTTTGACATAGCACCAACATTTTTTCTTCTCCCTTTTTTAACGGACAGCTCTGTTAAAAAGGAGTTTGAATCAGTATAAAATTCACCCTAATTTATTAATAGTGAATTTGTATTGATTGTTAAATTCTCCACCATATATGGGAGGGTATATATAAGCTTTTTATTCCGTTTTTAACATGTCGAAATATAGGTCTAAGAACTCATTAAGTATATATAGTCCAGATTCTTATGTGATTTTAAGTCGATTTAGCGATGTCCGTCTTTCTTTCTGTCGGTCTGTATGTCCGTCTGTAGAACTGGCGATCACGGCGCGAAGGGTCAAGCGGTGGTGCTTATTTTTACTTAGATTAATGGACATCCTTCCGAGCAGTTTGGTATTCAAAATGAGCTAAATCGGTCCAGCGGCTAAAAAGTTGAGTGAAAATGTAAAGGTACCCCTAAATTTTTTATACAATTTCATCGACTGGTAAGTAAGATATTTATATTCTGCTCAAATATTTTTCACATCAAAAATTTGTTTTCACCACAAAAAATTGTTTACACCTCAAAAAATTTATTTCACCTAGTGGAGGGTATTCAAAGATTCGGCTCATTTAACATTCTTTTACTTGCTTTTTATTAAAAACTTTCTATTAAGTAGTTTCTACATAGGTCTTTCATAAACAGTCCAAATTTGGAAAGATTTTTGCAGTACATCAGATTTCCAGATCATAGCTTTTGAATGAACAATATATCTGTAATTCTTCATTGAGTTTTGAGAAGGTTGGGCAAACAATTTTTTAATTGACTCAACCTAGATCTGACCCGATTTCGAGATTTTACAAACATCTACAATAGTCTAAAAAATTGTTTTAAAAAATCATCTAGCATTATGTATTCAATTAGCTGTAAATAATTCTGGTTCTTTATTCTTTACTTACTTCACTTTTGTCACTTTTGTATCCGTTAAACCATACAATTTGGTTTTAGTAAATAATAAATCAATATTAACTGGACTTTGGGGAGCCTGTTGAATGTGGATCTTATTTACTTCTAGAGGATCAATTTTAACCAAATTTATTGAACCATCACCTTGATTTTTTTCTCGAACAAAATATTCAATTACTTTGGCTAAACAATCACTATCGCCATATTGACAAGGTTGTGGATCAATGGCTAGAAAGAAGATGAAAAAGGAACTATAAAAATAAAAGTGGACATTATCAATTACCCTAATTGTAGAATTTTTGGAAGTTCTTTTCAGAAACATCTCTAATACTGTGAAATAGTAGTTATTGACTTTTTAGATTTATTTTTTTTATATTTTTTTATAGGTTTTTTATGCAAGTATTTATATCAAGCAGCGTATTTTAACGTTTGAAAAATTTTGTGTCATTTTGATTCCAGGTTTATGTAAGGATTAATTTACATAATCTCAGACTCCAGACAATAGTTAAGTTAAGATTCATCAATATTCGCAAAAACTAGCAAAACACTTTGACAAAATTTTTATGTAAAACCCAAAATATGACTTGGGTTAAAATTTCCTTTATCGGAACAAAACAATAGTCAATTATGTCAAAAAATTTCTTTTATTTCAAAAAATATATATGAATATATGTGATATTTGTACTTTTATTCCCTATGATGTTGTTAATAAATCCTCAAAGTGCAATCCTCCAATTTTTGTTTTCATTAACAAAATTTTCAAAAAACTTAAATTGGAGTTTTAAAAACGCTTTAAAAAATGTAACATTTTTGGCCATACCAAGGATATGGTTATATCTACCGTAAACAGACGGAAGGTCATATCTAAGTATTTTTGGATTTAAGGAATAAAAAATAGTATAGGATTAGAAAACTAAGAACTAACTAAAAACTATAATAAAGCCTTACAACGACAGTTCTCTTAGCTAAACTATCTGATTTTAAGAAATTCGGATACATTATATAAAAATGCTGCCATCTCTGCAAAATATCACCTCTGTATATATTTTTATTCCAGAGGGATTTTAAGGGCCATTAAATGGTACCTATTTTGGCACTTTTATTGTTATACTTTTTATAGAGTTGTGTTTTGCTGTACCTGTCAGGTTCACATATATGTTATGTTAATTTATTAATTAAGTTCGTTCTTCCAACACACATATTTCGGATACATTATATAAAAATGCTGCCATCTCTGCAAAATATCACCTCTGTATATAGTTTTATTCCAGAGGGATTTTAAGGGCCATTAAATGGTTCCTATTTTGGCACTTTTATTGTTATACTTTTTATAGAGTTGTGTTTTGCTGTACCTGTCAGGTTCACATATATGTTATGTTAATTTATTAATTAAGTTCGTTCTTCCAACACACATATTTCGGATACATTATATAAAAATGCTGCCATCTCTGCAAAATATCACCTCTGTATATAGTTTTATTCCAGAGGGATTTTAAGGGCCATTAAATGGTACCTATTTTGGCACTTTTATTGTTATACTTTTTATAGAGTTGTGTTTTGCTGTACCTGTCAGGTTCACATATATGTTATGTTAATTTATTAATTAAGTTCGTTCTTCCAACACACATATTTCGGATACATTATATAAAAATGCTGCCATCTCTGCAAAATATCACCTTTGTATATAGTTTTATTCCAGAGGGATTTTAAGGGCCATTAAATGGTTCCTATTTTGGCACTTTTATTGTTATACTTTTTATAGAGTTGTGTTTTGCTGTACCTGTCAGGTTCACATATATGTTATGTTAATTTATTAATTAAGTTCGTTCTTCCAACACACATATTTCGGATACATTATATAAAAATGCTGCCATCTCTGCAAAATATCACCTTTGTATATAGTTTTATTCCAGAGGGATTTTAAGGGCCATTAAATGGTTCCTATTTTGGCACTTTTATTGTTATACTTTTTATAGAGTTGTGTTTTGCTGTACCTGTCAGGTTCACATATATGTTATGTTAATTTATTAATTAAGTTCGTTCTTCCAACACACATATTTCGGATACATTATATAAAAATGCTGCCATCTCTGCAAAATATCACCTCTGTATATAGTTTTATTCCAGAGGGATTTTAAGGGCCATTAAATGGTTCCTATTTTGGCACTTTTATTGTTATACTTTTTATAGAGTTGTGTTTTGCTGTACCTGTCAGGTTCACATATATGTTATGTTAATTTATTAATTAAGTTCGTTCTTCCAACACACATATTTTCTTATTTATAACAAATTTTTACCAAAGCTTTCAAACTTTTTAACAACTCTGTGCAAGTCACAATCCATATTAAACTTCAATTGTACTTTACCGATATGAGAACAAAAACAAAATTTAATAAATGGACAATTTATGAATACATTCTTTGTTAGATAATTCCATTAAAACTACACAGTAAAAAGTATCACAAAATTTTAAGTAATTAAAAATATTTGTTATTTTTTGTTTGAAATGTTTGTAAATTGTTACTTTTCATATAAAAATTGAAGTAACAAAAAAAAAATAACAAAAAGTTTTTTTTTGTATTTACAAAATCCAATGTTGGTGCCTTTTTAAAAAATATTTTTTTTTTGTATTTACAAAAATGTTCTATGGAAGATGTTCAATATTACAGAGTTTTCACCAAACTCTTTGCTGGGCTTGATAATATACACTTATAGAAAAAATATCCTTTATTTTCTCTTTTAATTTATTTTGCACTTACGAAATTTTGCTAATACTTTTAAACTGAAACATAAAGTTGAAACTAAAATCACATAAAAACGAAACATATTAATTGGGAAACTTTTTAAGTATTTGCAAATGATTTAAATCGTTTTATATTACAGAACGTTAAAAACTTAACTAGCATTCAATAACAACTATGCTTAATATTTTATATTTAGATAAAGAACTAAGAATTAACAAATTTTATGCTTAAATAATAAACAAAAAAAAAAAAACCTGCTTGACTAGAAGTTCTAAAGATAAACAAATATTTAAATTACATAATTATAACCAGCATACAATAGTAATTTGGCAAACATATTAAAGATATGTATTAGTAATTTGTTATTAAATTATTATGACTAAAATTCACTGGTCTACGAATTGAAACAAAATTACTCTACACGGAATCCAAATACTTAAGTTGTATTAATTTGGTATTCCTAGATGTATTGATGTACACAAAAAACTGAAATCGAGTTTTAATTAAAATGTTTGTAAATACAATTAAAAATTTTAATTGAATTTGGTTCAGTTTAACTTTTAAATTTTAAGAGTTTATATATATATTCATATGTGACTTTAATAATATATTTTCATATATAAATGCATATGTATTTATATATGATAATATCTTATACAGGTTGGTTTAAAAGTTCCTGCGCTCGAAATGAAAGAATACTGTTTTTGTTACGAAATATATTTTTTTATTCAATATAATCTCCTAGAAGCTCAAAACACTTGCTCCAATGATCTTCCAATAATTTTATCCCATCCTTATAATGGTTTTCCGGAAGCTCTGCAAAATAACCGTCTACGGCTGCTATGGCCTCTCCATTCGACGAAAAATGCTTTCCACGAAGGAATTGTTTAAGAAAAAAGCTGCAATAATATTCAGAGTTGCAAAATTCCTTTTGCATCCCAAAAAAACTGATGCCATAACCTTCTTTGCTGATCGTTGTGACTTCACCTGCTTTGGAGCTGAACAACCAGCTTCAGTCCACTGTAAACGTTCTTGTTTCAATTTAGGATCATGGTGGTAGATCCAAGTCTCATCCATAGTTATAAAACGACGCAAGAAGTCTGTTCTATTCGGATTAAAACGCTCCAAATTACGCTGAGAAATTTGTTTTCGATCCAGTTTTTGTTGAATTGTTAATGTGTGCGGCACTAACTTTCCAAACAGTTTTTTCATACGTAATTCTTCATGTAAAATATAGAGTACTCGTTCGTCTGAGATGCCTATGGCATTATCAATTTCACGCTTAGTCAAACTTGGATCTTCACTAAACATATTATGTACCTGCTCAATGATTTCTGCTGTGGTTGCAGTTTTTGGTCGTCCTATGCGTGGATCGTCTTTAAGGCTGGTACGACCACGTTTAAATTCACCAGCCCAAAATTCAACGGTGCGTTGTGAAGGTGACGACTTCCTTATACACTTCTAATGTTCATAAATTTCCTTTGCTTTTAAACCCTTCACAACAAAGGATCTACTGACTGCACGATATTAAATTTTTTCCATATTAAAAAAAATCAATGACACGTCAACTTCAAATGGCTTGTAAACAAAGAAAGAATTGACAGAATGACTTGCAATTTTGCATGTGTTCTCAGGACAGTTATACCAACTTGAGAAAAAAAAGTTTGGAGCTAGCAGTGCCATCTCTTGGTGAGCGCAGGAACTTTTCAACCAACCTGTATGTAAATATTTATATGTATATTTATATGTATATTGATCTTTGCAAAATTATATATGCTTTATATTAGATGTTGTATGTTTTATATCATATAAAAATATATATTACATTATTAATTTTTATATATGGTTTATACAGCACCATATATACTTATACGCCATTATATATTTAAGATATAATAATATATAGTCCATTATCCAAAATTTTTTTTAATATGGTACCCAGCAAAACCACACAATACCAAATAATGTGTAAAGTAATGTGTAGCCATAGGGGCTCATGGGATTACTTTATACCTTACTTCACTGATGAATTTTACAGGCGATGAGCCTCAAAGTAATGTATATACCCATTACGAGAATAGAAAAAGTAATGTGTCTATTACAAATATTTTAAACGTTATTAAAAATAATGTGGTCATGATGGCATTTGAACCAGGGAACTCTGGTTGCCAGCCAAGAACTCTACTCACTGAGATATTGACGCATATAGTATTTGATTGCTTTAATCTTAAATGAATTATTGGGCTACGTTTTTTCGCCAGTGTTGTCAAAACAAAAAATCACAAAGTAATGTATCTAAAAATAGATTTTAAAAAATATTTTAATTATTACTTTACATTTATAAATTATATATTACGTAATCAATAACTTATTACTTTATACTTGCAAATAATGAATAAGGTGACGAGCTGTCATTACAAGGTAATGCATGAGAATATCGCACCCATTACCAAAGTTTTGCTGGTTATGAAACAAAGTTATATATGATTCAATATATGGTCCAATATAAGAAGTATTATAAGAAGAAGTATGGTATATGAAGTAATTATATTATTATATTATATAATTACTTCATATAAAAACATATAAAAAATATTTTTTAAATCTGAGATATCTTTATATATGGTTTCACATTTAGAGTATTTTAGATATGAAATAGTATATAATTTAATATGAAGTTATATGTCAATCCCAGCCAGGGAGATAAAAATAATTTATTTTTTGTTTTTTAATTTAATTTTATTTTCTTATTATTTTTTTTTTACAAAACTTTAAAATTTTATTCTATTCCAAGACAACAAAACCTAGAAAATTTTTACATGATATAACACATAATTATGTATGGTCATATATGAAAGGTTTCGAATCCCAATTTTTAATAATTTATTTTTGTTTTCGTGACAACAATACCTAAATATTTTTGATAGGATATATGATATAATTAGTTGTCCTTGTAATTATATATGATCTTTGATTCCAAAAATACTGTTAGTGGAATAAATGTATATGATTTTCGTTTTAAATATTTAAATTTTTTCCCACATTTTTTCTTAGTCCGTAAGATATGATTATATATAAATATATATAAGTAAATAAAATTCTATATAATATTATATATAATTATATATATACTTAGATAAGTACAGAAATAATTTAGTTTCATAAATTCAGTCACTATATATAGATTTTTTTTTGCAAATTTCTGAATATATAATAATATATTTAACATGGTTGACATTCAATACCTTTTCATAATAACGGTAGTTGGTTACCACAGCTGTTTTCTTATCGGTATTGATCTGAGCGTGGTAGACAACTACCGTTATAATGAAAAGGTATTACTTGCCAACCATGATATTTAATATAACACAATTGTACGAAAAATGTACAACTCTGGCAGACCGAGTTCAAATCCTGCTAAATGTATTAATCTTTAGAACTTAACTTTTTTATTTTTCAATAAAAGTTTTTCGTATAAATTTGAATAATACCTTATGCCTAAATATAGTTAATTTGCTCTGCCATTTTTCGCATCAAATAAGATCAGCTATATATTACAGCAGATACTAAATAATATTAAATTGTATATAATTAAATATTGCGCCTGATCTTTTTTTTTACTCGGGATTTCAATTAATAATTTAAATGGAATACTTGATGTTGTTTTTTTGGAAATTTATACAATGAGTGGCACTTTCACGTAAAAATAAATTTATGGCGCTTTTATTAAGACGCTTAATGTGAGATTTTTTAAAAAAAATTAACATATTGGTACTAAATTGTTAAAAAAAAATCTTTTGTATTATTTTTTTTTTAATTTATAGGTTTGAGACACAAAACATTAAGTATTGTTTATATATTGTCAATAGTATTTATTGTAAACTGGAATTTTAAAAACCAAATTCATGTAGAAATAATAAAATTTTTAGTGGAAAATAAATTTAGAATCAAACAAAAATTTTATTTTCAATATTTTTTCTGTGTATTTTGATCGAATATCCAAATTCTAATTTTTCCAGCGCCATTAAGAGAATGTCGAAAGGTTAGTATTGATTGGTTCTTAGATATTTTGCCTCATGGATCGGATCGACTCCAAAGATCCGAAAGGAACACCGAAGAACGATTTCTTAGAAAGCCATACTGTCGATCGTTAAGAAGTAGGTTGGATTCTAGATAATTTACATGATAATTAAACATTCCAGCAAAACCACACATTAACAAATAATGGGTAAAGTAATGTATAGCCATAGGGGCCGATGGATTACTTTACACCTTACTTCATTGATGAATTTGACAGGCGATGAGCCTCAAAGTAATGTATATACCCATTACTTTAGAAGTGATAATGTAAGGGGTTACTTATATGGTTACGTGAATGGAAAAAGTAATGTGTCTAAAATATATTTTTTAAAAAGAGGAGTTTTTATTAAAAAAATTATTATAAATATTTTATTTAAAATATTTGTAATTAAAAATAATGTGGTCAAGATGGGAATCGAACCAGGGAAATCTGGTTGCCAGCCAAAAACCACCCACTGAGCTATCGACGCATACAGTATTTGATTGCTTAAAACATAAATGAATTGTTGCGCTTCGTTTTTCATTTATAAATCATATATTACGCAATCAACAATTAGTAACTTATTACTTTATGCTTGCAAATAATGAAAAAGGTAACGAGCTATCATTACAAGGTAACGCATCAGAATATCGCACCCATTACCAAAGTTTTGCTGGGATGCTCTCTAAAACCGAGGGCAGAACATATTGCAATTGGGCGGTAATTCTCAAGGTTATTTTATGAAGATTTTATTTTGAATTTATTATGTAGAATTCTACATATTCTAAAAAAGTATCATTTTAACCTTCTTGAAAGAAAACAAACTGGTGTATCTCTAGAATTTCATAAAATCAGAGCGTATCAGTTAGGATACATTCCTTGGAAGTCAATTGTCGTACAAGAGCTCAGAATTATAAAAAAAATAATTAGTTGTGATAGTTTATTTTTTTTATTACATATATATATATATATATATATATATACTGAAAATATCATTTAAAAGAAATGATATTTTATTTAAAAACCGGTCTACTTAATTTTCATTTAAATTAAATGCCATTTGTTATTTATTTTTAAATGTTGATTAATCAACTGACACATCCGTAAGAAACAAATGATATAATCAGTTAAAATAAATGTCAAAATTTTACCTACCAATCCTTAAAAAATAAATGTTTTTTTCATTTATTATTTAATATACTCGTCCAATACAAAATGTATGTATGCATATGAAGCTATAAACACTTTTTATATGAATGTGTATGTATATGTATGTGTGCTTATGAAATTCTTGTAATTTGTATTGAAAAATTTTGTATATATTCAACCAATTTAAATAAAAAAACAAATTGAATTTTTTTGAAACAGACAGCAAACAAAATTCAAATTTGTAATAACTGTTACGGACACAAATAAACCACAAGGTTCCGTTTTGTGGGTAAATTTTTTATTAAATTTCAAACAAATGAAAAAATAAATGAAACTGAAAAAAATCGGTAAATGATAGTAAATTTTTTCGAATAAATGTATAAAAAAGTTAATATAGATACTTCTTTGAAGAATAAATGTATGTTCCTTTAATTTTAAATGGAACAGAAAACTTTTTTATTAAACTAAAAACAGTTAACTACATAATATTCTGAGTGTATATATATATTTGTACATAATTTACTGTACAGTGGGAAAATCTTCGCAAACTAATAAAAATTATGTAACAATTTTTGTATTAGTTTTCTGATGTTATCAGCAACCTAAAATCTGAAAGACCTCCGCAGCTAAGCGTAAAATTTTCAGCTTGACGGTTTGGATTTGTTTATTTTTGTTGCATTCCGATGAGCCAGAAAGTAACGGCTGAATTATTGTCAATATTATTTGAAAATTCTTTCCACAGTACATTACATTGTAGGATTACATGGTTGCTTTGGTCATGGAGATCTATTAGTGACAGCAGTCGGCTTAACTTTTGACGTTTACATTTCAGTATAAAAAATTTCAAAGAACAATACATGTGAATGTAGCCTTACATATATACATATAAAAAAAAAAAAAATATATATATATATATATATATTTATATATATATGGGATTTACGTTGGTATCTGTTCTGTGTATCTTCTGTGTACTGTGTACAGTTTTAATTTATACCTGATATGCTAATCTTTATTTCTATTAATTCTTACTTTCATATAAAGACGATTAAACGTGTTTTACTTCAATAAGCAATTAAAATATGATTAAACATTTGCCATAAAAAAGATTTTATGATTTTTTTCCAGCAGTTCGTTAGAAAAAAAGCTTAATAAACTCTGACAATTAGCTTCAATAAAAGATATACTATCCAAAGAGCGCTATTCATAATTGTTAGTTTATATTGTAAAATTCTCAGTATAACATTGACTATTTACATATAAATATTTGAATGTGAATACATAAGTACTAACATTTATTTGTACAAGGTGTCATTAAACTTTTGAATCCATTAAATAAAATAATCGCACATTGAACCTGAATTTGTAATTTGTCCTAGGTATAGCACTGTCATTTACACAGTCCAACAAAATTAGGCTTTTTGTGAATTTTAAATATGGCTACATTCACATGTATTGTTGTATGGAATTTTTTATACTGAATTGAATCTATAAATAATTTAATAATTCAAGTAAATGAATGAATAAATGTATGAAATAATTTATTTACAATATATGGAAAAAACGAGAATGAAGTCTGTGAATATTCGTAAAGAATAGTACATCAAAAAAAAAAAAAAAAAGGCATGAACTAAAATGTAATCAAAAATTTCCTTCAAAATAGTTTATAAATTGTCCTCAATTTAAGTAAAATTTTATTAAAACTTTGACAAATTTTCTTAAAAGGAATAAAAATTCCTAAGATTGAGGAAAAACGAAATAGTTTATATACTCAGAAATAGTTCATATTTCTCCTAAGTAATATTTCTTGATTTTAGAAAAAAACAAGTCAATTAAATAAAAATTTATTAGTTTTAAGAAAAAACATCTTAGTTTTAACAAAATTGCTTACTCAAATGAAATAAAATTAAGTTTAGTTAAAAAAAAAAATTTAGGACATAAAATGTGTCTAACTTAAATCGAGAAAGTACTTGAACTTAATGTGTGTTCATTTTTTTTTTCGCCAGTAGTAAAAGTAACTAAATTTTAGAAAGTCATTTCCAAATTCAGTGTTTAAGTATACCACTTTCTAATTTTGAAGAATTGTTTTTTAAAAATTAGTTCAGACAATTAAAAACAAAAAGTAATAAATTTTTTCCTATGTAATAATAAAAATTTACTTGATTTTAGGAACTGATGAACTATTTCTAAGGAAAATTTTCATGCAACTTAGTTCAGATAAGTAAAAGTTTTCTAATTTTAAAAACATAATAAAATTTGGTATAGGATTTTTTTTGGAAAAAGTTTAAATTATTTTTAATATTATATTCCAAAAGAAAAACAATCAATTAAAAACAAACCAGTTAGTTTTCCTTATTTTCAAGAAATAATATTATTAAATAAAAGAAATTAATTTTTAAGTCGTGATCGTGCGTGAGCATGAGTCAAAAATCTCTCGCGTGCCCATCTCTAATCTAAACAGTCTTAAATATTGAACTTAAAGTAGCTTAGTATATATTTTAAAATTTTGTTAGCAAAGGGTAAAAAATTTCGAATTTGCGCTTTTATGTAATAAATTTGTTTGTTGACTATAATACAAAATATCGCAAGCACATTTTATACATTACTGCATAATGGCTTTCCTATAATTGACGTAGTGCTTATTAACCTTTATATTTATTTATTATATAACTTTATATTCGCTTATTAATAAAAAAGTTTAAATTTGTATATGTCAAATAAAGTTTAAGCTAAAAATCCCATAAAATAAACTTATGTCATTTTTCCATTTTCCAATAATATTTGGTATTTTTGCAACAATTTCCTTAATTTAAGAAGACAAATGACCCCCAGTGTTCCTTAGCCATAGATGCCGTGTGTCACTTAGGGCATCTCTTTTTGTAGTTCTCTCAGGCAGAACCGTTAATTAACTACGAAAAGGATCTGACTTTGTCACAATTCATTACGGTTTAGGATATTCTGCAGTATCCAGTTTATCTTTTTGCTTATGAAATTTAATTTATATTTTAAATACATGAAATTAGTATAATTCAATTTAGTTTTAAGTCAAAAATGTATAGCAAAAAGCTTGTTAAGAGCCGTGTTCTCACAAAGCGGAAGTCCTCCGAATGTGGGAAAATACTTACTCAATGAGTGTAAAGTACTTTAAAATATATGGTCAAATATATTATATATTATGGTAAGAAGCAGGATAAGGATAATTTTTACTATCTAATAAACTTAAATAAAATAACATTTTTCTTAAAACCAAGGAAACATTTCCTAACAGTAAAATTTTTGATGATGTATGAAATGGAAATGAAAATTTTACTGTTTTCTAATAAAAATTTAGTTCTTACGAGTTGAAGTCGTGGGATGTCGAAAGGCGATTTTTCGCATGTGTAAAGCTTCTCGAACGCCAAAAAAGGAAGTATTTTTACTGCATCACATTGTGACGGGCGATGAAAAATGGATCCATTACGACAAACCCAAAATAGCAAAAAGAGTTAAATTCACTTTTGAGCGATCAACAGTACAGCTTTCGTAGAAGTTGTTCTACGGAACTTAGGATAAGGTCCATCCACAAGTTTGGTAGAACTAGGTGATTGATTTAGATATTTCCAAAGCATTCGGTAGTGTGTGACATGGCGCTCTTTTATCAAAGCTTATTTCTTTTGGTGTTAGTAATGACTTCAGGGCCGGTGAGGCACGTTTTCCCAACAATATCCGATTATACTAACTTTTTGGGAAACGTAGTTTTACATTCAAATAAATATTTCTAGCGGGGGAACGGTAAATAACGCACAATTTTTCTTCCATACAAAGATGGGAAATCCTACTATACATATAATTCAAAAACTTGTAACATTTTACCAATTTTACCAAGTTTTTACTTAATTCCACTTAATATTTGTATATTTAAAGCGGAATCTATTAGTTGATGTACTAACAATTTCTTGGCATAGCGTTTTTTGGAGTGTAGGTCGTTAAGGGGAACTTCCACTTAAGATTCAAGTTTGACGAACCCAATGATGAGTTAGGGGAATAACAGAGGAATATTTGTTTCTCACGAAGCAGTTCTAAGGAGTCCAATTAAATACAACCAGTTCTTTAGTAGATGGGATTGGGCAACAGCCCTTTATCGATTTCGCTTCTACTGTATATGCTGTCGTTCATTAAAAAAAAGTTTACACTAAAGCAATAAAACAATTTTAATGGCACTTTAGATTCTAAATCACACATATTTATTTTATTAAACTAACTCCCTTTCCCTTTAAAAAATAACTTGTATTTACACATTAAATTCATTTCGAAATGTTAAAAATTTCACCATATGGGGTTGAACTAAATACGCTCTGGATTACCTTTTTTATAGATACACCCACTGCAGCATCTATAGGAATATGAAATTCTTTTTCCAGCACTTCCCATTCTTGATTAGTAAACTCATTAAATTGATCACCTAAAGCTTTATCGCCATTAAATAAATTGTCCATGTGAGAATAAAAACGTTTAATGGTAGATACATATTCGAATGACACCACATCAAGATATTCTTGACCATCTTTGATTAAAGATTTACCTTCAAATTTAATTCTTCCAACAAAATCAACTGTATGTGAAAAATATAGAAAAAAATATAATATTATTTATTGTTTTAATGTTGTTTTACTTGCATATAATCAAATATAAATAAAAAACAGTAGCTCAGTTAGAAAAATACAATTGACAAACCGCAGATGGTGCAGAAGGGTTAACAGAACGTTCGGTTTGCTAAAATCAAGGTACTTGAAAGGATAACACCGATTTTCGTTTCGCCATTTGTATTTTAAACATTAGCAAAGCATTGGTTAAAATGGTAATATATATTTTTTTTATTACATAAAAAATTAAATTTATTTTGTAAACTCCTCTACCTCACCACTGTTGCAATTGAGCAAATAACGAAAGCTGCAGATGAGACGCTGTAGAAATTATAATAGGTTGTGATGCAAACTCTCAATATACATTAATCTTTGGCGGTACAAAATGCAATAAGAGAGGGGAGGCATTACTGGAATTAATTTCGCAAAGTTTGCTCATCTCGGGAAGATGGTTCACCAACAGGGCAAGACACAAGAAGATTTCAATATACTGTGTACTGTGAATGACTTGTCAAATGATTGAAAAGTTCTTGTTTAAGACCTATACCCAAATTGAGAATCTAATTGGCATGCCTGTAAAGAGAGCTTATTATATACATTTTTGACCGAAATTTTCATGCAAGGCTTTTCTGAGGCTACTCTGAGGCTTTGGCGAGTGAGTTTTATACCAAAGCCTGGAGAGGAGAAAACTTTATCTCCGATAGGCTTAAAAGTTGTTCTGCCCAAAATTTTAAAGCGTAATGTTCAAGCATCGGTTGCCAAATGATTCGCTGAAATTGCGGCAGAATGCATTTATTAAGGGGATATTTGTGAAAACTCCTTTCCATATTGAAAGCTCTTTCGATGTGGGACGTGAATAGGTCACTTGTTGACTTGAGAATTGTTGGATACGTCGCTAAGTTGGTGGGACGAGGATCAAGGACAGCGGCATTCCACATGAATGTATTTTATCACCTCTTTTGTGGGTTAGCACAAAATATAAGTGGCTGATGAAGTGGCCCTAATAGTGGGGGAAAAATATCTGAATTATTTTTGTAGGATGGCCTCTAGGCTAATTAAGTTATCTTATAACTAAGCAATGTATTAAATGTCAACCCAAATTAGACTGAGGGTTGTATTTTCAATAGTTGGTGGTTAAGCTAACTCCTTCTACTTTTTAGAGCTTGAACGCGAATATTAAGAATAATGACATGTACATGGAAGTTATTCTGGGTATGAAAATCTATTGGAGCGTCCATATCGAAAAAAAGGATTACTCGAAATGGGGCTTAAACCCAAGGATGTACTTTTGGCTTTTCACAAGGGAAATGGACTCAGTATTCTCCATTAATCGAATCTATGAGAATGAGTCGGAACTTGCTATGTAAAGACGATGGCACTTGGTTACTTGGTTCTCAGAGCCTGGCGTACCCAACATCAAATATTCTTTAAAAATCTGGGTACTGGTAGATGTGTATTCGGTTTTTGAATTGGATGCATTTACCTTCACTGACATTCAGGCTGCGGTTAGGGTAAGAAAAAAAGCGCTTATCCTGGCAGGGGACGTCTATGGTTGCTACAGTTATCCGGACACTGTAAACTGGTTGAAAATTAAAGCAGTGACGTGCTGGCTAACGATTTTCTCTGACCTGGTCTTTCTAATCTAAGCGTTTTTGGCAAAAACAGAACTTGCACAGTAAAATCTGGGACGGGGATCATATTGATGTTATGTTTACCATTGTTAATTTATACCTGGGATACGATCTGTCAAATTCGTGAAACATACAGTTTTCTTTACCACTTTATCGCTCGTACAGATAAAACAATTTTATTTATACGAATATAGGATGTACCTCTGATCTCTTTCCAAGTAATTTAATTTTAAATATAAATTTTTGTTTTTACCAAAAATCAGATCTTAACCGAAATCATTATAGATATTAACCACAATTCTTACACCTTCATTAACTTTTTATTTTACTTACTGAAAGTAACATTATGTACTCCTTCACCCACTACTGGTAATATCAACAGTTTGCCGTTTATTTTGTAATCGCCCACTAAAGACAATTTTGGTGATTTTATTAAAATCTCATGTATACCATTGGGAGTAGGACCAAATCCCCTGTAAATAAATTAAAAATATACTCGCAATTTAAAATTTTAAATATTAACTTGTTTTTTACTTTATTTTGACAGCTTTTGCATTTTCGAAACCATATAATTTCAAGTTTTTATATGTGACATTGATACCAATGGGATTGTTTTGATCTTGCCTTATATCCATTAGGCCTACATCCAATGGTTGTAGTTTAACAAGACCAAATTCTGGATCGCCATTTAATTTATTTTGAAGAATTTGATTGATATTATTTAAAATACATTCTTTATCATTTGGATTACATTTTTTAATATCAGCAGCTGTAAAGAGGAGTGAGAATAGAAATTTGTTAGTTACACCTGTATATGTAGTAAGAAATAAGTATAATAGTTTAATTAAGTTTATCCCTCTGATTAAGGTTGGCTATCGTTTCAGTTTTAAATTAACGGTATTTTTATATCATGACGAAACCAGTATCGATATAATAACGGGCAATTCTCTTCATATCTAACCGCTCTCCCATATTTTACTAATGGGATTTACTTTTACCCGTTGGAATACAAAGAAAAACAAGAAAATAAAAATGGTTTAATATGAATTGAACTCACATACCTAGTACTTCTTTAAGTTCTGGTGCTCGATCAAAAATTGCGCCGCTGTCAGAAATCCACTAAACATACAATCGACATCGTGACAGCGTTTAACAAGTGACATTTATACTTTTTTATGGGTAAACATTTTTTGTTACAAGTTTTCGATAATTATGGATTTGGGAGATTTTGGAAACCATATTGTTGCAGTTGTTTATTAAAAAAAATGTGGCATGGAAACGAACGACATTTTTTAAATGTTGTGTGTGATCTCCACACGTTACTTTGTGTATCGTAGTAACACCTTTTTAACTCATTTTGCATTTTTGTAATCTGTCTGTAACGTTTATTTTTGAAAAAAGTATCCAAAAGTAACGTGGATAATTAAAGCAGTTTAAACATCAAATCCGACCAAGAAACGTCAAGACTTCGATAAAATTCGACGACAGGACAATTTTAGACACCAACACCTGTGAGGTTTTTCAGTCGGCGGCTTATAAAGCACCCTGAGAAACACAACGAAACAGAGTATAGAAAGGAAACTTCACGATGAACCAGTAACTTTTACATCAACAGGTTGCCCATGCTATCAAAAAAGCTTCAGCAATGTTAAATAAAATGCAGAGTCGCTGGCCTGCAGCTCTTGGGGGACGGATGAAAAAACCTTTTGGTAGCCTAAAGTCAGAGATACCCAGTGGAGAATAATCAAAACATTCCAAAACTCTGCCCTTAGGACTAAAATAGGTTGTAGACATAAGTCCTCACCACAACATCATCAAGAGGAAACGAATGTCCTGACAGTAAGGGAAGACTGCCATACTTACGAAGCAGTACTTGTTGGGATGCCATCGGTGGGACCATCAGAATCTCCGTCTTGTCAAAAGGACCAGTCATGTCAAAAAGGACCTTTGCATCTTTGAGTGCAAATTCTAACAATATGTAAGGGATCCGATGGACGAAGCATCCTATAGGCCAGGTCTCAACGATATTCATCGAAACAGGTTAAACGACGCCATCAATTCTTATCGGATGAATAAGGTTTTTGAAGCTTGTCACCATCAACAACAGAACACGAACAAAAGCTCTACACTTGCCTTGCATGCTGAAGATGCACTCACGATGTAAACCACTTCTTTAGCTGCAGCGTCAATATGGTCCCATCCGGCTTATGTTGTTCGATTGCCGTTTCTTGATCTGAAGGAGTCAGTGGAACAGGATAAAAAAGACTTACTATGTAATGTAAAATCCGAACACATCCCTTTGAAAAAGAAATGAAATCGTATCGAAAGGGCTTTATATACAGGTTAAGTTATATAATTATATTTCATTTAAACTGTTTTGCAACTCTAGTTAATGCAGTGAAAGGAATCGCAGACAATACGTTGTATTACATAAGACTACTTAATTATACACAATCCAATGGTTTTTTGAAAATAAAAAAAATTAATTTTATAGCAAAGATTTGATCAAACTATTGAAATACGAGCTATCGTTCTTAATATTTTTTCCAACACTGTGTTCGGTTTTTGACTATATTCAAATTATTTTCTTTAAATGAATTATATCATTAAAACAATCAGAATTCTCTTTAATTTACAATGTTTTATTTTTAAAAATATTTATATTAAATTTTTTTTCTGAATCACTTAAAAATTCTTCAAGTTGTTTAATAAAATTTTTATTTGCACTTACGCAACTTCGACCACACGGAGGATATTGAAAGGAATGTAAGTACTACAAATGTTAATAATTTTATCATTTTATCCGTATTTATTTTATGTATATACACCTTGAAACTAAAATATCGATTACATATTCAAATCTAGATATGAACTATTTTTATACTTGTTATTATTTTGCAATTTTAATTATTAAATTAATTTAATTAATTAAATTTAACAAGAAAATTGCATTCGTAATTAATGTAATAACAACACTAGTTTACAAATTTTTTTTTGCTCAGATCTCTAGCCAAATTAATTTTGTCTCCTTTGAGGAGAATTTCGAGTTTTTGAAAACCCCTTTTGAAAATATGTGATCTTAAAAACTCTTTTTTTTATTTAGGTTATCCTAAAAACGTTTTTCACTTTGTTAATATGTTTAAACTATTGTAATTAATACAAGTAACAAAATTTTGTGTTAAAATTAAAGGGTTAACTATAGCAAAATTATTTCCGAATCTAAAGCCTCTTCTTTGAAAAATATAAAGTCTTGGAGCACTTGTTTTTTACATATATTTCAGTATAAATTTGACAATCAAAACTGCCCCACCAGAAATTGACAAATACAGTAGGATTGAGAAAACACTTTGTACGGGGGTTCAAAACATTGGAATAATCTAAAATGACATAAGTGATTTTAAAGTGCATTTAATACAAAAATTAAATGTCTTCCAAAAATTTTAAAAAGGAAAGGAAGAGAAATTTTCTGGTACAAAACTAATTTTCCACTACTGAAAAAAAAACAACATTTGTTACTTATTATTATAAATTATAATTTTATTACAAATTCTGGAGTAATTAATTTGATTTGTTACACACAGAAAAACTTTACTATAATTTTGTTTACTATAAATTTACTATAATTGTATACACTTTCACAACAAAAAAATTTAAAATAGCCATCAGCAATGGAATTTGTAAATTCAAACAACGTCTTTGCAATTTTCTTTATTAGTTTTTCAAGTTTGTTTTAAAAAGTAAATTTAAAAATTACAAAAAAAATTTTAGAAATCTAATTTAAATTTAAATATATTTTTATCGGTTCAAAAATATCAATTGGAGCTGGCAAAGCACTTATGTTATTATTCCAAAAGCACTTTATTGATTGTTTCGCCAGTGCTCTGCTAACGGTTTAGAAAAGAAACAGCCAAGCTGGTGTTGGCAAAGTATTATAATATTTAAACCAACGCTAGTATTACCAGTAAAACCACTGGTCCAAAGCTTTACCGTTCATATTTTCTGGATGATTATTCATATGTGGCTTTATCTAATAATGTGTTATCATAATAATATATTATATGAAAAAATTAAAAATAAAATTATCTTATATTATATTATACCATATATGATCACATCCAGTTTTTTTTAGATATTTTTGATATGATAAGATATAAATATACTATATAAATTTATATATAACACTATATAAAATTATACTTATATACTTATATATGGTTATACCTAACAAAATATATGTATATATACTATCACATATTTGTGATATAATAATATATGGTGCCTTAACAAAATTATTTTTAAATATGGTATGAGATATATGATTCCATATATGGTCCTAGATCAGAAATATTTTTGATATGGTATTAGATATATGATTCAATATATTGCCTCATATCAACTTTTTTTAAATACATATATATGTAAAAATTGTTGCAAGTGTGTTGTGACTTTATAAATCACGAACGGTCAAACCGAATTCGATTAAAGTTTTAGCGTTTGTTCATAAGGTCGTGTAGATGGTTTGTCTAAAGATTGCACGTCGGTCGACGGTCGACGCGTTCGTGAGTTATGACTTTTCATGTAAACATGTGATTTTGTCCATATAAAAAAAAAAAACAACAACAAATACGTAGGCGCCCATGAGCATGTGCGGTATGTATACTGTGTGCTGACTTCATACACACGGTAAATACGCGTTGTAGCGCATACACATTTGTACTGAATTAAATTGATTTACTTTTTTTCATTATTTCCAAATAAAAAATAAATAAAAAAAACCAATGAATTTGATGCGTAGCGAAGCACGCCGGGATCCGCTAAATGATATAAGATATAATTTTGCATGATACAATATTTGCCAACAAATTTGAGATAGAGCTATGTATGATTATATATTAACAGTATTTCAGATTGTAATATAATTATGTTGTATGTTGGAACCACATAGTATAAAATCCCAGCCGGGAGATAAAAATAATTTTTTTTCGGTTTTATTTTTATTTTCATATTAATATTTTCTTACAAAACTTTTAAATTTTGATCCATAATTACATATGATCTTGCTTTTAATCAGATAAGAACAAAAACAATATAGTCTCATGAATTCAGTCATTATATACAGCATTTTCTACACGATTTTTTTTCTAAATTCTTGAGTATAAAAATAAGATCAGCCAGATATTGCAGCAGATATTAAAGAATATCAAATTGGATTTGATTATATATTGTGCCAGATCACAAAAATCTTAAAAGATTTGTAATATTTTTAAGAGCCAAAAGCCTTTGTTGCTGGTGCTCGGTAAGGGTATTAAGATATAATTTGTAATTATATGTTTAAAAAAAAAAAAAAAAATACCTATGTACCTACCTACCAGTTGGGAAGATTCATGTAAATTGTTACATTACACGTTACAGTGTAACGTCGAATTTAAACGCATATGTGTTACAAATGTTTTAAGAAATCTGCCTCCGTTTCAGTATTTCTAGCATCAAAAAAGTTGTCGCGATGTTCTCGGCAGATCTAGTGATTTTAATTTGTCTCTAGCGGGAACAATTGTCGCTTAGCTATTAGCCGAATATCTAGCGATTTTCTATCAAACGTAATTGTACGTAGAAGCCAGTTGCGACCGACTGACTCACACAAGACAAGATTTCTTGAGAAATACTTTGGTTTGCTTAAGTTTCAAGCAAGTCTTTAATAAGCAAGTCTTTTTTTTTTTGTAAAAAATAACCTCTAAAATGTTTTGTTTTCTTTTCAAAAACTTACTAAGAAAATCTATATTTCGATTATATATATGTTTACTTTTTCATAGTACGACGCCCTCTATTGAGTATCCCAGCAAAACCACACATTACCAAATAATGTGTAAAGTAATGTGTAGTCATAGGGGCATGTATTACTTTACACCTTACTTCACTTATAAATTTTACAGGCGATGAGCCTCAAAGTAATGTATATACCCATTACTTTTGAGGTGATAATGTAATGTATATGGTTATGGTTATGAGAACGGAAAAAGTAATTTGTATAAAAATATAATTTTAAAAAAGAAAATAAAAAGATTATTACAAATATTTTAAACGTTATTAAAAATAATGTGGTCATGATGGGAATCGAACCAGGAAACCCTGGTTACTAGCCAAGAACTCTACCCACTGAGCTATCGACGCATATAGTATTTAATTGCTTTAAACTTAAATGAATTGTTGCGATTCGTTTTTTCGCTAGTGTTATCAAAACAAACATACATTACCCTTTTGCTTACAAAAAACACAAAGTAATGTGGCTAAAAATAGATTTTCAAAAATATTTCAATTATTACTTTACATTTATAAATCATATATTACGTAATCAATAATCAGTAACTTATTACTTTATGCTTGCAAATAATGAAAAAGGTAACGAGCTATCATTACAAGGTAACGCATGAGAATATCGCACCCATTACCAAAGTTTTGCTGGGATATAACTCTCTGATAGTAAATCGGAAAAATTTTAAGTATAAAGTAGTAAATTGTATCTGCAAAGGAAATGCCGCCTAGTTAATGTATAAAGAAAAATTTTAGATCACTTTTTTATTTTTTTCAAATTTAAAATTTCAAAAGGGGGTCATTGCCCTCTCTGACATGTCACAGGACTGGTCTGAAAGAACATGTCATGACTTTTAAACCGGTCACGTGGTAGGCACTTTAGGAACCGTTCCTCTTTTCACCTATCCCGTGAAATGTATTTTCGGAACCGGTCCAGTTTTTACCTATCACGGAACAGGTCCCAATTTCCAACTGACCCCTTTTTGCCCGCTGCGTACTGACTACAATGCCTATTTTTTTTTCTTTAACTAAGCGAATACTGAAGTTGTGTCGTTCATGAATGAACTAGTTAACTCATTTGATCGAAAGATCTGGTTCACCACTAAACTATCTTTTAGTTCAATCGTTTATTACAATTTTTTTCTTTTGCCGACGACAATTTTATCTCATTTTGAATTTTTATTTACAAAAAGAAGTAAAAAAGTCGAACAAAATAAATAGATCCCTAATGAGATGATCAAGCGAACGATTGTCAACAGTTATATGAACGATTTAACGAAATTTTCAAACTAGAACTAGGTGTTTACAAAATCTTGAACTAGAAAGAGGGCCAATATAAGGAACTAGAAATCCCAAATATAGCGAATATGTTGTGCCGTTTGGCAACGTTAGTTAAAATAGTTGAAAATATGTGCAAAAACCAAAAAATATATACTTCAATAAAAACCCAGTTAACCGACAACAAAAAATTGGTTGGTTTTGAAAACAACTGTGCTATTCCATTTGTACAAGTCTTTGTTTGTATGAAATCTTAGATCTTCTACCCTTCTACCTACCTTTTCCTAAAAATATCTAACGTGAACTATAGACCGAATTTTGAAAAGCTAAATACAGCACAAATATCATGTGTTCATTTTCAACGATATCCATAAACATATTTATTTCTAAGGCTCGGGATTACACTTAGAAACATTTATAAACTAATATTAAGTTTACACCTGGCTAAAATAAAATGTGTAAGTTTTTTCTTAAAATTATTAAGAAATGCTTAAAGTAATGCAAATGTTAAGAATTTAGTTAAATTTCTTAATGTTTGGTAAATATTTTTCTGAGTGTATCAAAAATAAATAGAATATTTTAAAAATTAAAACTATAATGTTTGATATGTGTCAATGTTGTCACTTCTAATCATTAACAGTAACAGAAAGTTGAATATATAAATAATTATGACTTTCAAGGAAGGTCTCCTTCTCCGGAGCACCCATCGACTATGATTAAATCTGAATTCTCAAGTATATTGTTGTCAAGTATGTTGTTTTTCAAAATTTTGTAAAATAAAAGACTGTCTATTGGGTATACGTCCTGATTGAGAAAACCGTATTAATTTGTAGAGCAATTAAATCAATTAACAATAACTGAGTTTTTTATCATCGGATGTGGATATTTTTTTGTTTCGTTTTTCATTACGTATACACACAATATTATTTCGTTAAAAATAATCTAAAATACAAATTAAATTAATCGAAAATACAATCAAAAAGAGGACTACTGATTTGAAATTATATTCAGATCATTTTGTTCTTTATTTTCAATAATTTTTTAATAATCAAAATAAGTGGCAAAAGGAATCGAAAGTAGTTTAAAATAACCATCAATTTTTAACTGACAAAAAGTAGAAAAAATTATATTTGTGGTTTGCTTTTCAAATTGAACTTTTTTTTTATTTGTTTGTAATTTTACAAAACATAACACACACAGATGTATATATTTTTATTTTCTACGTGTGTATCTATATTTGAATAATTTGTTGTAATTTTTATTGAATTACAAAGTATTTTGGTAAAAAAAAACAATAAGCAATTATATGAATTTATATTTTTAAAAACAGAAAACATAAAATTTTACATTTAACAGAAAATATCAACTCCTACTGTATGTTTGTAAATTTGTATAGTTTGGGTTTTGAGTGACTGATTTAAATAGTTAAAAAAGATATTTGTATGAATTTCAATTGATTATTCGTTTAAAAACAAACTTTACGTATTACTTTTTAAATAAAATATATTGTGAGTGATATATTAGAAATTTGGTACAATCTATCAAATTAATTAAAAAATTGTCGATATTCCAAAGTGATAACTACAAGAACGGTTATTCTGATCAGTAGAAGCAACCGAATTGTGGATTGTATATATAATAAAAGTCACTAATCATTGGTATTGATAAACAAGGGCAGAAAGGAGAGACTGTTCGTGAAGATATTTTTCACGTCTAAGTACTCTGGAACATTTAGTTCTCGCCCGTCGCGAAGCAGTTCAGTATTAACATTTTTATTGATACGCTAATTTCTGAACCGTATGACTCGGGATCTGACTGCGTTTCTGCAAGTCTGGTTAAACCAACATTTACCTTTTGGCTTAGCTGAAATGCGCTCAGTAGGAATGAAAGGTTTCATTCCAACACTCACATTATTATTTCATTTCACATATTATATAAAACGAAAATATAATAGAAAAGAGGACTACTGATTTTTAATAATATTTTGAACATTTTTTGTTTATTTATAATCATTGTTTAATAATTGACAAAAGTAGAAAAACAATCGAAAGTCGTTTAAAATAACCATCAATTTTTAACTGACAAAACGTAAAAAAAACTTTTTTTGTGGTTTGTTTTTCAAATTGATTTTTTTTAATTGTTTGTAATTTTACAAAACACAACACATACAGATGTATATATTTTTATTTTCTATGTGTGTATGTATATTTGAATAATTTCTTGTAATTTTTATTGAACTAATTTTGTATATAAACAAAATATTTTGGTAAAAAATCAAAAAGAATTATATGAATTTCAATTTTTAGAAACAGACAACATAAAATTGTACATTTAACAGAAAATATCAACTCCTTCTGAATATCTGTAAATTTGTATAGTTTGTTTTTTGAATGACTGATTCAAATAGTTAAAAGATATATTTCTATGACTTTCAATTGATTCTTCATTTAAAAACAAACTCTAAGTATTATCTTATAAATAAACTACAGTCGGTAACGGAAAATATTTTGTGAGTGTAGTGTTTTTGAAAAGATCACGGTTGCAAAATGAGTTTTTGGCAGATTTTTAAAATTATTGTTTAAAAAAAATCTTTCGGTACAGAAATGTTTCAAAATATTTCAGTTTAAGTTTCTTAATATCGCGGCTATTTATTTCAGTTTAAGTTTCTTAATATCGCGGCTATTTTACTTTTTATTTTCTGCTATTAATTTTTCAACATTTTCAAATATTTTATTTAATTCATGAAAATTTTTGGAAGCTTTTATGAAATAACTACAAAGTTAAGAATGATTTTATATTGACGGATACAATTTAATATAGGCCCTGTGAAACAGAAAACAGTAAGAACAGAACATTTGAGAATGATGAAAAACATTTTTTTTTATTTAATTTTCATTTATATATTTATATTATTAATTTAACTTATTCTACTGAGTCCTATTCTACTGAGTTTCTATTTGAGAAATTTCTAAAAATCTAGTATTTTGTATAAGATGCATTTTCGTACAAAAAAAGTCTTTATTATAAAAATATTTTATTAATATTCTTAGTACTTTTTCCGCAAGAATGTCGTTATTTTAAGATAATAGTTAATAAACATACTTTTTTAAAAAATGTATTATTGTTTTTATTGAAAAGAATTAAAAAATATAAAATCTTTATATACAATCTGACTGACAATGAATTTTTGACATTGAATTGACAAGTGTAAATAATATTATATGTATAAAGAATTTTAGAAAAAAACCTTTAAAAAATCTACTATATATAAAAAAAAAAAATTGACTGGACCTTACTGGGTCAATTAATGAACTGCTTTAATGTCCAATTTTAGTAAAAAAAATATATATGATTGTTTTTTTTAAACACTTTGTTTACTACAATCGAACTCACTGAACTGATAAACTTTTTGTTTTTATGAAAACAAGCCAAAATTATGACTGTAAATGTCAAAGTCATGTTTTGTTTGATGTATAATTATTTATTGATTGTTGCCATTATTTTATGGTTGCATAATTATCATATTGTTTCCATAGTCAGAATTTTTGTGACCACAGTAGTTTGGTTACAGCCAATCATGTTATAAAATTGAAGGTGGCAATCATGAAATAGTAAATTATCTACAATAATAATGATGGTAGTGACCATGTTAATGGTTAGAAACCAATATTTTCGATTGCAGCAAGTACAATATAGTGCAATACACTAGCACAATATAGTTGCAGTGATCATGTTGCAACCATGTTTTTCTCTGCGTGCAGAATAAAAAAATGCCTAAATAAACAAGAGCCTTCAAAATAAATAAGAGCCTTCAAAAAATTCAATAACATATTTTTGCGAAATTCACAAAGTTTGATATTTAGAACTGCCACTTTTCTCTTACTCTTTCACTACCTGGTTAAAGCAATAGAGTTAAAGAGGTTATACATAACTATATACTTTAAAATTTATTCTTAAATATTAAAATGCTCACTATATGGCGTTGTTTCAAATACATTCTTTACTGCTTTTTCAATAGATTTGCTCAAGAGCGTTGAGCAATAAATTAATACAGAGAGAAACATTTTGACTTCACAATATTTAAAAATTTAATTCGCTTTAAATAATTCGGTTTTAATAATTTCAAATTGACATTATTCCCAAATTAAAAAAAGAAACCAAGTAAAACAAAAAGCCGGCATTATTTATTAGCATTTGGTGAAAAAAACATTTTATCACATTTTTCTACCAGACGCCTAAAGGTAAATAATAGGTTTGTTTTTTTTTCGAATTTTATATAAATATTCCATACAAATTTTAATAGATATAAACTTGTTAAGTACCCAGCAAAAAAAATGGTAGTCATTCCGTGACTATAACTTCTTTCATTGCTTCCTAAACTTCAGTTGACATTCTTTTATGATTTTTTGGTGTTATTCAAAGGCATTTCCAAAAGAATTCATGTGTTCATATTTCAAATGCAGTGATCTGGATATAAATCCGATGCATATCTTAAAAAATCACTCTTCATTACTTCTAAAGCATAAGTTATAGTATATCGTATATTTTTTGAATCTAAAGCATTTATTCAAATTTAAAAAGTAGTTCTGATGAAATTTTTTAATCATTTTTTTTAATCATTTTTTATATTTTAGTTTAAAATTTCATGAGGGTTAGAATTTATGCAGTTTTTCAATTTTTATAAAAGTTTTGAAATATTAAGAAAAACAGATTTTTGTTAACCTTTAATTGAAACTAGCTGGCCTGTCATTTGCATATTTTTCAGCCTTAAATATTTTTTGACGACGCAATTTGTGCATTTTTGCATTAAGTTTATTATTTAACACTACACCATTTCCAGTTTTAATTCAGAATTGATCAACATAGTTTTGAAATTGTGTAAAAATTATTTCAAATTGCCCAAAAATGTTTTAAAATTGTGCAAAAATTATTTAAATTGTTCAAAAAAATTTTAAATTTGTCTAAAAATGTTTCTAAATTGTACAACCAGTTTTTAAATTGTTCAAAAATATTTTAAAATTTGTCTAAAAATTCATTAAAATTTTTGAAAAATGTTTTTTCACTAATGCAGAATTATTTATTTGTTTAAATAAAGAGTGTGTATCAATGCATTTCGCTTCTTTAAACTTATTTTTCTGCATTCTTATGAATTAAATTTTCATCAAAGCTTAAATACTACAAAGTATATGAACATTTTTCACTCATGCATCAGAATACCTATTCATAGTATTATCATTGCTTCCTTTAAGTAAATTATGAGTAATGCTAGTAGCCACATTTGATACTTCCATCTTATGACACGCTAATGTTAAATTCATCGATGAAACCATTAGAAAAAAGTGATGCCTTTGCCATAGTAGTGATGCTTTAATTGCTTCTTTGTCAGCTTCATTTTTTGCTGGGTAGTTATAGATATAGCTACTTTAAAATTAATAATGTATAAAAATGCTGCCAAGTCTTAGAAATTATTGGCTTTTCTCTTTTAAATGTAAACAAAAATAGTTATAATAAAAATATTTAAAATTTTTGTGTTTTTAATTTGATAAAATATTAAAAACAACAAACGCAAACAAATAAATTATGTGGTTGTAAGAAAGGTAGAGCAGGGCAAACAATATAATTGATCTATCTCGCGTTCCAGCGAATTCTACGAACACATCTTTCGTACAACAGCTTTCGTGCAAAGGCGGCCCCAAATGTTAAATGGTATTTACTTAAAAAAAAAAAAAAAAGAAAAGTCAGGTAAGTAGGGATAGCCGTTTTCTAATAGCCGTAACAAACCTAATATTTTGTATTCACCTCAAAAATTAATTTTCACTACAAAAATTTTTTTTATTCAAACTTTCACTTCATATTTTTTCACTATAAACATGATTTTTTAATTTGACAATGTTTTCTCAATTTAAATTTTTTAATTTATACAAAAAATTCGCTTAAGCCGAATTTAATGCTTTTATTTGTTTTAAATAAAAATGTTTTCATTTTTGTAAAGAAACAAATTTTCTCTTTTTAAAAAATATATTCTGTACTGCTTGATCTATTAAATTATAAAAGATAGTTCATTTTGTTTGTGATCGTTAGCTATTCTCTTCTTTAAACCCTTGTTAATATGCTTACCCAAAGTCGATTTTCCTTTCCCCACCACTGGTAATAACAAATATTTTACTTTTAACTTTATAATCGCCCAGTAAATATGTCACTCGAGTTTTAAATAAAAACTCATGTATACCTTCTAGTTTTGGACCAAAACCCCTGTAAATACATAAAAAATATTTTAATACGTTAATTGCATTTTTCAAAACTACACTAAGGTAATGATGCCGGTAAAATTTAAAAAAATGTACACTGCAATTACATTTAAAATTAACTGGTATTACAATTCTTTTACCTACATGAAGAGTCAAAAATATATGAACAGTCAAAAATATATATGCAATGTTAGTTTATTTTAAGTGAAACTACAATTTATTTTTTTAACTGCAATTTCCGTTAATTTTAATCTCACAGCGTTCAGAAGTGTTACCTAACTTTAATAGCCTTTCCATTTTCAATCCCATATAGTTGGATATTGTAAAATTAATACTAATGGGTATGTTTTTCTCTTGTTTAATCACTTTATTGCCCAGATCCATTTGGTGTACATTTCTTTATTAGTTGCACCTAAGGGTATGCTATGAAATAAGATAAATTCAAGTTGTATGCTATGTTTTGTTATTAACACTAGAAGTACCAGACACAAAATATACCTGATGAGCTATCACACATTAGAACAATTATGCTGGCATAATATGCCAGCTTGTTGGCAAGCGGGGTGAAGAGAATTGTTTTTTGGTGGCAAAAAGTTTCAACCAGCTTCTACCCCGCATTAGCAGTAGAGTATTCAAAAAACCGGCCTTTTGTAAAAACCGGTTTCGGTTTTCTTCGAAAAATCGAATTTTAAAAATACCGGTTTCGGTTTCGGTTTTTGCAGAAAAAACCGGTCAACCGGTTTTTTCGGTTTTTTTTTTAATTTGAATAACAGCTTATATAATTCGTTAATTGTTTTAATTACAAACAAAAAAAAAAAGAAATTTAATATATGTATAAAGTAATAAAAAATACATTCTTTGAAAAAAAAAATATTTTATATTTTTTTATTGTATTTTATTTCAACATTTTATTTATTGGTTTTAATATTTTTTAATATAATATTTTAAAAATTAATATTATAAAACTATATTCATATCAAATGAAATTAAGTTTGTAAATTGGGTAAAACTAGGTACGTTAGTAATTTGAACGTTTAGCATTAAATAAGTTTTTTTAATATTTCATTTTAAATATGTAAAAAGAAAATCTATTTTTCACTTCTAAAATAATATTTTAGAAATAATATGCAATTTAAATATTTCGTTTTAAAACGATTTTTTTGTTTGCTTTTGATAAAGCTAGAAGTGGAAAATACTCTTTCACTAATAGTAGATGTTGGACAAATAGTCAAAAGACAATTATATAAATTGTCCAACTTTTCAGTTCTTTCGTCGCATTTATCAAGATATATGAAATCATCGTATGTGACCTTCTCCGAGAAAAGTGACCTAGTGTGTCAAAAAACGGGTTTGGACTTAAGAGTGGATCCTGGTACCTAATAGGGTGTAGAATAAGATGAAATGAATTAGATTTCTGATAAAAATTTATTTACCCCATAAAAACGTACAAAACGAACTTGGGAAAATCGATAAAAATGATAAAAACATAAATATTTACTATTTTTGATTTTTTGGTTTTAAATTGTTTTAAAATTGTCACTCTAAAAGCAAAAAAAAATATGTCACAACATAGGCATGACATCACCAAAGTCGGCACCCAATCATAACTAACCATACCAAATCGTATCTCCCAACTGAAGGTGTGTTCACACCTTCATTTTCACACACTAGGTCCCTTTTCTCGGAGAAGTTCACATATAATGAATGATTTTGTACAGTCTCTTTTTTAGGATTTTAATTACTGCTATTGTGTTATTTAGATCAGAAATTAAACTATTTGAATTTGGAATATCCAAAGTTAAGTCTTCATCGGAATCTATCAGACTTACATCTAAATCTTCATAACCAAACGATTATAAAACTGTTCGGAAAAAATAAAAGAGGCCAAGTAACCCAGTTGGTGATGTAATTAAAAAAACCGGTTAACCGAACAAGAACAAAAAAGACCGGTTTTCGGTTTTCTTCGAATTTACAAAATATTCGAAACCGATCGGTTTTAAAAAAAAAGAAACCGGTTGACCGGTTTTCGGTTTCGGTTTTTAAATACTCTAATTAGCAGCACAAAACCAATACAGGCACATTTTTAATAAACGCTAAATGTTAAATGCATACTAACACACACAGAGTTATTGTATACGTATACATTTTATGCCAGATGAATCATTCTCGTGTGTTTTGAAAAGAACAAAAATTGTGCGGCTTAAATATTAGTCTAGTGTGTGATGGCTCAATTAAAACATGAGGGATTAAATGATGTATCGACTATAAATCCACTTTATCCTCATGCAGGAACAATATATTGTGTTTATAGGAAATTATATATTTGTTTAGAAACTTCCATATAATATATGGGTGCATTGGCGTGCCCAAGGGAGCACAGATGGCCCGCCCCCTCTCAAAATTATTTCCAAAATAAATTTTTTTTACTATGTATACTAAATACATAAAAACAAAATGGATTGTATTTTTTTGTTTCCAATTGATTATCTTTGCAAGACCAATTGATTTTTTTGCGAGTGCAATTGGGTTTTACCAAATTTTGCTGAAATTTGTGCAGAATTGAGAAAAATTTGCTTTGAAATCAGGGAAATTTTCTCAAATTTCTCTCAGTTACCTAATTTTGAAATATGTACAAAATCTTATTTGGCCTCTTCTTTCGATGAAAACTCTATACTTAACCTTCCTCTATTATTAGTTATTTCAACACTCGTAATATTATTTTTTTTAAAAGCCGATCATTGCCTTTTTTTATTTAATTTAACGACTTTTATCTTTTTTCAAACGTTTTATAAAAGAGGAGTAATTAAAGTTTGTTTTAGACGTCGACTATCCTTATCTGCTATTACTCAGTATTGTGTTTAAAAATCAGCAAAACAACAAAATAATAAAAACGTTAGAAAAAATGTATGTAGTTTATTGTTTTTAAATGTTGTATTTTGTATGGGTGTGAGCTGGCTAAATAAAATCTAAACTAAATTTAGGTATACAAATTTATATGAAATGTTAAAAATCGTTCAAATATATAGTCAAAAAAACTTTAAATTTAAAAATCGCACAGATCCTTAGTGGAATTATTTAATTTGTATATTTTCTTATAAAACAAAAAATTCGTGCTACCAATTGTATTGCTTTTTAATTAAAAATCTGAGATTAAAACATAGCTGTTAATTTTGGATTACGATTAGTAATCAATTAGATTACATTTTAAAAATAATTTAATTGATTATATAATTCTCTTTTGAAAAATTTCTGATTACTAATTGATTACGATTACAAATAATCTCAAATTAATCAAGATTACTTGCGATTACGATAAAATAATCAAAAGTAATCAAAAAGTAATCTGATTACTTTCAAAGATTATTTTTGATTATTTTAGATTATTTTCCAAAAATTTTGCATTTACATAATTTTATTTTCAAAAATTTGCATTTAGAACGTGAAAAAATTCTAAACAAATAAAACAAGATTAGAGGTTTTTTGTATAAAAAAATGTACGTAAATTCATTTCAATAATAACACAAATAATAACAAATTATGAATTCCTAACTCAACAAAAAAGGGAAAAACACATGAATAAAATAATAATAAATACATTAAATCTTTTCACAAAAAAAGGGGTTATAATTTACATATATTTACAATTGGCCTTCATTACAACTAATTTTTCAAATGAAAAATCAGACAACGATTGCCGCCTTGCACTGTTAACGATCCCGGCAAAAGAAGACGTTAAGGGCGTGTTAAAAAAAATAAATGCATCCCTTAGCAAATCATATCTTTGCCAAATCTCATCAGCACTTGCTTTATTATTTAAATAACTGAAGAACTGATGTTTTATTGTGGATCGTTGGTCAATTTTGCTCTGTTCTTGTGGAGAAAGGCTTGCTTCATTTTCATCATCTGCAAAGACAGATCCTTAAAACTAAAAAAATTAAATTAATGCACGCATTATCTCACCATCCTCAGTGAAATCAAAAAAATCTGGCATAGTCGATAAATTATTAGTTTTGGTTTCAAAATTAAATGTTTTGCAATTTTTGGCGTAAAAATTCTAAATTGTATCCAAAACTCTTGACAGTTAATTCCGTCAATTCTGGACTTAATCTCTGCAATTGCTTGAGCCATTTCATTTTGATGCTTGGAGTTAGTACTGTTGCTGCAATTGCAATATTTGCCTCAGGCTGCAACATGAAATATGGCTCAAACCTTTGTCTTAACCGCTGTTCCAGTTTTGAAATAACAGAGGATAATTGTTGCAGCTCTTCGATTCTGCTTAGTTTATGCAGCTTATTGCTCAGTGTCACAAGAGTTGGTATTAAAAATCCTGTAATAAATGAAAGTAATGTAAATTTATGTTTTAGCGAAGCACAACATATAAAGGGTGTCCCAAGAAGAATGCAATTTTTAAATTTTAAATAAAACACAGATATTTAAAAAAAAATCGTGAAACTTTATTATATCGTAAAGTAGACAGAATGAGGTTATGTATGGAACAATATATCGTGCAGATGGCCGCCGCGGCTTTGCTGGCATGCACGCGATCTTTTAATGAAATTTTCAATGAACGTTTTGCATGAATGCTGCGGTATTTCATTAATGCAGCGTCCAATTTCCTCTTTTAAGGCTTGAGTCGTCGTCGGCTTATTCGCGTAAACCATCGACTTCAAAAAACCCCAAAGAAAAAATCTAATGGTGTTAAATCGCACGATCTAGGCGGCCAATTCTAATCTCCAAAACGCGAAATAACACGACCGGGAAATGACTGATGCAGCAATTGAATTGTTTCTCTGGCTGTATGACATGTGGCGCCGTCTTGTTGGAAACACATGCTCTCCACATTCATTTCTTCAATTCTAGGCAAGAAAAAACTGGTTATCATTTCACGATACCGAACACCATTGACTGTTTGCGCTTGACCTGCCTCATTTTCTTAAAAAAAAGGTCCAATGATTCCTCCAGCCCGAAAACCACACCACACAGTGACACGTTGAGGATGCATTTGCTTCTCGTGAATCACTCGAGGATTTTCCTCACCCCAAATGCGACAATTCTGCCTATTGACGAAGCCATCAAGATGAAAATGGGCCTCGTCACTGAAGATGATTTTATCGGCAAAATCAGCATTTTCATGTGTTCTCTCCAATACCCAATTAACGAACTCCCTTCGCTGTCCATGGTCAGCTGGCTTCAGTTCCTGAGTCAATTGAACTTTGTATGCATGAAGATGCAAATCTTTCGTCAAAATTCGTTGCAAAGTGGATTTGGAGACACCAATTTGCTGAGCTCGGTGTCGAATTGAGGTGGATGGAGTTTGAGCGACATCATCACGTACAGCTGCGACATTTTCGGTCGATCGACCTGGTCGATGGCGCGTTGTTGTCTTTACAACACTAACAGACCCAGTTTCGGCAAATTTATCCATTAATCTCTTTACAGTTGACTCTTTTGGAGCATTATTGTGACCCCAAATTGATCGCAATTTGCGAACTGTAGCCGCAAAACTTTCACCATTTTGGTAAAACAATTTCACAATGAGAATGCGTTGTTCATTCGTGTAGCGCTCCATTTTTACTAACCTCGTACCTTCTACTAGCAAACAATAACAATTGTTCAAATGTCAAACAATGACACTTCGAATGTTGCCAGATTTAAAAATTGCGTTCTTCTTGGGACACCCTATAAATAAAATAAATACATCGAGATCTTGTATAATTTTTTTTTTAAATTATAATAAAGATGGCCGATTCATTTAAACCTTAACAATGAATGAAGCCGTTTCTTGGCTCTCCTGAACATTTATATTTTTCCACATAGCCCTTATTAAATATAAGATCTTGTAGCATACTAGTAATACCATAATTTATGTTGTTTTCTCCTTGAAGAAAGTCCAGCGCATTTGCAATTGGTTCCATTACCAACTTGTACATTTCCAGATACTGTAGGTCACTTGGAGAAAAATGTGGCAAAGTTAGCTTATCGCATAGGCTATTTAACTTTTCTTTGTAGCAAAGTAGGTTCCGAACTGCGTCATGCAATGAGTTCCAACGAGTAACAACGGGCAACAACAACGATGATCCCAAGTGTTCTTCAATAATTTCCGAAGACTTTGGCCACTTCCACTTCTTCCACAAGTTGTTGCATTTGTCGAATGTCTAAAAATAAACATTGAAACAAAAATACACATTAAACACTAATGTTGTTACCATCCTATGCTGAATATACAGTGGCTGCTCAGTTTTTAAAATGTTGTTGAAATCGGTTGAAGCAAGTAAATTCAGAGTATGGCTGCAACATCTCTGATGTGTAGGCAACAACCTTTCATTATCAAAGACAGGCAGATCGGCATCACTTTCATTTTCGAAAAAGCTATTTCCCACACCGTAATCTCTGAACGCCTTTACAAAATTTGAACCGTTGTCTGTAACGGTCAAAACAATATTTGAGCTGTTTAAACCAAAGGCAGTGTTGATTTCGGTAATCATCTGCGCAATATTTTCCGCTGTGTGTGCACCAAATATTCTTCTACATGCCAAAGCTGCCGATTTGCGTTCCAAATTATCTGTAAGCCAATGACACGTATATCCAAGGAAGCTTCTGTGGTTTCTAGACCAAACATCTGCTGTGGTACAAAAAAAATTGGAAGAAACCATGTTTTCTTTTACATTTTGCACCATGATGGTATATTTTGTCTCCATTTTTTTAGCCGCTGTTTGCCTGCACATCACCTTCATACCAGTATTTTCAAAAAGTACTTTGAAGGATTTCTTTTCCAGAATGGAAAGGGACAATGAACAGTCAATAATTGCGTGTAACAGTTTACCATCAAACACAGATTGCGCATTACCGCCGAAAGGACTACATTCTTTATAACTTTTGTATATATTAAAAAGTTCACTATGCTTGATTTTCAAATGCTTGATGAAATTTGAAGTCACTTCACCGCTTCCTCTTATTACTCGATGACATGCAACACACTTAGCACAAGTTGTCTTATCTGAAATCTAAAAATAAAAATTATTATAAAAAATTATAAATTCATAGTAAGCTTTAATTTAGAAACTTTAAAACTCACATTTTCTACTTCTGTGTAAAATTCCTCTTTGAAAATTATTTTTCTTGCATTCACACAGACTTTTTTGAGCAATGGTCCTGATTCTTCAATAAATAACCTCTTTCGTTTGCTTGTAGAAGGATTAGAGTCCGAATCTTCAATACTATCGTCTGCGGAAACATCGATTTCTGAAATAAATTTAGACATTTTGACCTAAAAATAAATTTTATTTATGTATTAAGAGTTTACGAAAATTACATCTTTAATACTCACCAAAAATTATAACGTAATAGAAATATAGGTACAAACAGATCACAGGGAAGTTAAAAACAAACAAAACAAAATGTTAATAACAAAAAACAATAAATACCGCAAGCAATTGTTTTCAAATGCATATAAAAGAAATAAAAAAAAATGCTATCATATTAGCAATTATCAAATCGATAAACACCAATCTAATAATAGATATGCCGCTTGCTTGTTCATATACAACACTGTACACAAAAACATTTGTTCCTCGATAGGTCAGATGTATGTGTCTTGCACTCTCGCTCTAGAGATCCCGGTTCGAGACTGGATATGGGCGGTCTGTTTTTTTTTTACTTATTTATTTTTAATATATTTCATTTTTATACCCTTCACCATAGGTGGAAGGGTATATATAAGTTTGTCATTCCGTTTGTAATTTCTACAATATTGATCTTAGACCCTATAAAGTATATATATTCTGGGTCCATATGAAGAGCGAAGTTGATTTAACGATGTCCGTCTGTCCGTCTGTCCGTCTGTGTGTTGAAATGGGTTTTCCGAAGAACCCAGACATGATGAGGACTTGATTCTTTTTTATTTCTGTTACATGTGATCCATTTCTGTTTGCTATTAAAAATCAGACAGATCGGTTAATAAATGGCTGAGATATTAGCAAAAAACCAGGACTACCTCTAATTTTTCCAGTAAAATCCCTTTGTTTAATAAGAGTGTGAAGATAAATACGTAGGTTAAATACGTTTCACAACTATTGTGAATGATATAAATAAAAAATAAATAGTAGTGTCGCCAACTTTTTTTTGCCTAGAAAATGCCAAATTTGACAAGAAAAGCGCTGAAACATATGGAAAAATATAAATTTGAGATTTTACATGACATATTATTTTGGATTAAAATTTTTGGACATTTAAGAAAAAATAAATGGGGATACCGCTTGTTTGTGGAGAGCTATGAGGTAGTAGATTCCAACGATGTATTCATCTCCTTCAGAATACCATGGTGAAGGGTATATAAGATTCGGCATAGCCGAATTTAGCCGCTCTTACTTGTTTTAATGTTTCGTTGTTCATATTTCTTTATGATAAAAAAAATATCAATACCTTTTTAGATTTGTTTTTTTTAATTATTTAGAACAAATATATTCAGAAAATTAATTAAATAAAAAATTTCATTGTTTTTTAATAAAACAATAAAATAAAATGTCGTTCTCGTCGGGATTTGAACCTTGGACGCCGAATTTCATTGGTGATTAAAATAGTATTTGTTACATTTAGAAAATATGAAGGTACAGAGCAGTCTGTTATGTTCGTTTCTGAATATAAAAAAGTAACATCTTAAAAGGGCTAGTGCAACATTTATGAAATGGAACACTTTTTTTAGAAACAAAAACGCCATAAAATTCAATACAGGTTGAATTTCATGTAAACAAAAGTGTTCGTGACTACATTTGTTCAAGAAAAAGACAAAATGACTTTGGAAATAATCAAATATATTCAAAAGTAATCTTTAAAAGTAGTCGAATTATTTTTTAATTACTTTTGATTCTTTTTGATTATTTTCTCGTAATCATTAGTAATCCTGATTATTTTTGGATTATTTGTAATCGTAATCAATTAGTAATCATGCTAAACTAAATATAATCGTAATTTAATCATTACTTCACCTTTCGAAAAAAAGTAATCTAATTACTAATTATTATGATTAGTAATCATTACTTAACAGCTATGGATAAAAATACCACATTTACTCTTAACTGGAATCCCCAAACTTTCAGATTCATGAGTTTATTTTTATTTCAAAACATATGTATTTAAAATTGAAAATATTCAATTAACAACTTAACTTAAATAGACTTTCAAAGTAGCTGTGGTAGTTAAAAAGTAAGATTTTATAAAAATGCTGCTAAATCTTGTCAAGCCTTCGCTTTTGTCTTTTAAATGTAAACAAAAATATTTGTCATAAAAATATTTGAAATATTTCTACTTGTAATTTAATAAAATATTAAAAACAACAAAAGCTAACAAATAAATTATGTTTTTGTTAGTAAATGTAGAGCAGGGCATAAAATATAATTACTATATTTCGCGTTGCGTTGAAGTCCATATATGAAAATAAGTAGTTATAGATATAGAGATGTAAAAATAAAGATTTTTTTTATAAGAAAAGAGAGAAAATTGCCCAAAAATGACAACTGGAAGTAAAAAAAAATATCCGGAATGAAAGAACACAATTTAATATTAAAAAAATTACAAACAAAATTAAAAAATTCGCAATCGATACTTAAAAGGATCAATAAAAATACCAAACACAATTAAAAAAATTATTGAAATTCAACAAGTATTAATTTTAGTTAATTTGGTGTTTTTGAATTTCAATTAATGCTTTATAAATTACATTTGGAATCATTCCAAAAGTTTTTGAAACAATCTAATCGTTTTTGAAATGGTCTTTAAATTTGAGTAAAAATTTGCACGTGGTTATTCCACGTGCCAATGATATCTGTGCTTTTATTTATTTTTAAAAAATCGATGTAGTTCACGGTGGCGTTGTGCAAAAAGGCCCCAAGAAATATGACCCCTATCTTAAAATGTAATTAAGCTCCATATTTTGGGGCAAAATTTCATAATTAAAATTAACACTAAAAATATAATGAAAAATTACCCCAACCAAATGAAAATTAGCCCCAAAATTAAGTTTGGGGCAAATTTTCATTTATTAGATTGAGACATTTATTCAATATTTAGAAGTTTGTTATTTAGATAGTAGCTTTAATTTACCACATAAGGTCCTAATGGCAATTTGAAGGAATAAAAAATAACCCCAAATATGATAAAATGAAAAATTACCCCAAAATATGCAAAGAAATGTTGCTTATGCAAAGCATTATACGCATTATATTGCATGGAATCAATAACATCCGAATGAACTCCATAAACATTAAAGTTTTGACTTTTTTAGTTTTTCGCTATTATTTATCGTATTAAATTGTTTACAAAAAAAAAAAAGAATTTTGCGCAGATGTAAATACAATATAAGAAAATTTCTTGATGAAAATCAAACATTTTTTGTATGAAATTCCTGACTTCGAATTTAATTTTGATTTTATATTCCCAATATACACCCAAAAATATATTAGATTTGATGAATCGCGATCCTAAAATTTATATTTAATATTATGACTTGGGAAATGCGGAAATTAAAAATATTTTTAATATTAAAAAAAACTCAAATTTGAAAAAATTTTTCATCTTTGAAAAAGTTATATTAATTCAAATTGTTTAAAATTATATATACTTTGATTAAATTCGATGAATCCACTTTTTGCATCAAATTATATCAGATGAGATCTTATGGAATCGCATGAGATAAGATTTTGTATGTCAATTTTCGGATCAAATAAAATATTGTGTGTTATGTAATTATGTATATGACTATATATGTAATTATATACGAACTATTTTCATCAGGATTTTATTTATTAATATTGTTTATATGGATGGATCAACATCTAAATATATCTATATCTATTTGTATTAAATTATATTTATGTCTTTCAAATTGGATACAATTACATGATACACAAAACTTCAATATAATGGGATCAAAGCATATCTAATTTAAGTTGATTCGATTATACAAAATCAATTTTAGTATCTGAATAAATTTTATTCAAAAATTATTTTTAAATGTATTTTATAAGTCAAAAGTTATAGATGATTTTGTAAGGACATTTATTAAATGGAACTTTTTTTTTTCAAATTTAGAGACGTTGCATTTTGTATACCCAAAGGGCTTTATTGAGCTTCTGCGTCATACAATATTTATGGCGCATTTTATTTAATTTGTATACTGTACAGGGTTATGATGATCATTTGACATAGATTTTTCCGTTAGGAAAATCAAATTTTAACATAACACGAAAACTTTATGTTTTTTCTTTAGTTTTAAAACTTTGTTTTATTATTTAATTACAGCAGTTTTTTATTTATTTGTTGTGGTGTTTCCTTTTTTATGTTTAAATATCATACAAATTTTAAAATGAATGTTTTCTTTTACGCAATTTTTACCACACGAAGGATATTGAAAGAAATGCAAGTGTTAGAAATGTTAACATTTGCCACATTTTAGCTTATTTTGTTTAAGTCCGACGTATTTGCGATTTAAAAATAAGCTATCAATTGATCAATAAAGGTAATTATAACTTTTATACCTTTAATTTCTTTGGATTTAATTATGATAACACTACTCTACAAGGTTTTTGCACAGACTCTTTAAATTATTTCGACCCAACTAAAGACGAATCTAAAGTCAAACAATTTTATGAAATTACCTTTTCGATTTATGCGTCTTTCATTTTTGACCCTTGATCTAGGCAAAAATATTTTATGACTCAACATTCATATCTCATATACATATGAAAATCTTGACTTTATTTAAATCATAACGGTAAATGTTCTGGGATATTCTGGGGACCCTATAAGGATTTACAAAGTTGTATTTATTTGGGAACTGTTTCGAGTGGATGAAACTGCTTTGGAATTTAGATTCGTCTTTAGGAGACCAAAATACTTAAAAGTAAAGTGAAAAATCCTTGTAGATTAGTGTAATCTATTGTTACCAGAATAAACAGAAAAGTTAAAAAATTATTTGCTTAAGCTGAAGTAAAAAAAAGGTTTTATAAAAATATATAATTTATTGCGGAGGTTCATCTCTCGGTTACCTCGGCTGAAAAGTCCCTATGATAACCAATAAACCAAAATTTTTTTTTGGCAAGCTTCGACTTTATTCATCAACATAGTCTCCTTCAAGAGCCATACAATAACTTCAACGCCTTTCTAACATTTCGATACCTTTTTTATATAGAATTATTTATCTTTGGCCTTTAAATAGGCTTCTGTTTTGACAATCACCTCTTCATTCGAACCAAATTTCCTTCCAGCGAGCATTTTTTTGAAGTCTGGAAACAGGTATAATCGCTTAAAGCCAAATCTGGCGATTACGTTGGGTGTGGAAGCAATTGAAATTGTAATGCTTGCAATTTGGCCATGGTGGCCAACGACTAGTGACACGGCGCATTGTCCTGGTGAAAGAGCACTTTTTGTTCTTCATATGGGCCTTTTTTTATTTGCGATTTCCTCCTTCAAACGCACAAGTTTGGCAATAAAGCGAATGCTATTGATGGCCTTTTTCAGAGTAATCAATGTACTAAATGCCAGCTGTAGCACAAAATGCTAATGCATAACAGCTGACTATTGCGTCTTTGGCTTTTGCGGGCGAGGTTCGCCGTTTCGACTCTGGAGTAAAGTAACAGATCCAAGTTTCGTCCATTGTTACATATCGAAGCAAAAAGTCCTTTTTATCTCGCCGAAACATCGACGCGTTGTTGTTTTTGGTGCACTTTAAGCAAAAAAACGAAAACGGCTTTCTCATGGGCAAATGTTCATGCAAAATAAAGTCGACACGTTCCTTCGATATATAAGCTATCAGCTATCTCCTGCAACTTCAATTTACGGTCTGCCAAAACGATTTGGTGTACTTTTTTGATGTTTTTCGGTATTACTGTTAGGCGATATTGGTGTTTGTACGACCACGTTTAAAGTCGGCAAAACACTTTTTCATTTGTTTCGATGAAGCAGAGTCCGAATAATACTTATCAAGCCAAGCTTTGGCTTCAATGGTGTTTTTTCCCATTTAAAGGCTTTGAATCCATTGTTTTTAAAAATGAACAAATTGTTATTTAATTTTGACAGATATCATCTGAAGGTTGATAGTTTCAAAAAATCATAGGGATTTTTCATTAGTGGCGCCAAGTTTGTGTCATCCTATGAATTATTCAGCCGATGGAATAATATCTTATTTTCTTTCAACAAGCGAAAAAGTTTCTAAAAATTTAGTAGCCCGTGTTGCTATATTTTTTGACAAAATTATCTAAAAAGAGCAAGATTTTGAAAATTTCTCAAAAATTACGAAAGGTTGATTTTTTAAAAGCAATAAACAAAAATTTTAATTCCAAAAATTTAACACGTTAAGCGCATGCAAAACGTAAAAATTTTAACTTTATGTATACCACAACTTGAGGCCGCGAGAATAGTATAAAAAAATGCATATTGAAAAATCAAACATCTTTCTACCAAATTACGGCAAAATATTTCCACTGCATAGATGAGTGGTATAAAATTGGTAAAAATTAAGTTAAATCTTACCCCGTTTGGGAGTTTTATAGCCTTTGAAACTATTTGGAACTGAAATGATGATATGTATGACATTTTAGTGGTAAAAAAAACAAATCTCGATATCTTAAGGGCTTCAAATCAGTTTTTTCCACGTAAAAAACTGTGGTTGTCGCCTATCGATCCAATTGTAGTTAATCTTTTATAAATATAATAACGCTTTTAGTTTCAAAAGTTCTAGAACTTTCTTTAAAATATAAACAGATTAAACTAATTTACAACATATTAAACAATTTTTGTGCAATTACAAGGAAACTTATTTAGGGCTATCTCTCAGATATTAATGCATTTTGGATATTTAATCCCATATGAACAGAGTAAATACAGGTGGTAAAAAATTTTTCAAAACTTTTTTGTTTGAAGGATCTTTAACATACTAAGTGCAGCATTGGATAGATAATCTGAATACTTTTTATTTGATACACATATGAAATAACGCTTGAGCAACAAATGGATAAATTTGTGATAAAATTTTGCAATTTATTTACATTGACATTTAAGAGTTTGCCCAAACATAATTTTCCTATTAGCTCCCAAAATATTTGTTCTCTAGTGTAATTATTGATCAATATTAATATTATCATATACATATTTAAAATTTCAAATAAATTCCTTAAGAAATTAGTAAAGAAATTTAAAGTAAACGTGCTATCAATGGCAAATCTTTAGAGGGAAACTACTCAACAAACGTCGGTAATCAATGATTGCGGTCAGCAGATACAGTTTATATTAGTCAACAGTTCCACAACAGTTTTACAACTATCTACTGAACAATCTCATCACTAAGCGCTCGGCTACTTTAATCAGATAGCTGTTAATTTTTTTTTAAATTTATTTTTGTCAATTTTTAGACAAATAAAAAACACAAAATATAATTTAAATGCAAAAAAAAATAACAAAGAAATTGTAGTTAAAAATGTATTTTAAAACTAAACAATAAGAATATCGTTCACTGCAGAATTAGTAGTCATACAGCGGTACAAGTCACCGGTATCAGTTTCAGGTTTTTTCTGCCAAGATGATTGAATGATTCATCAAATTAATAGATAAAATAAATTAATTTTATTTAAATACAGCAAAGCTTGTTTGCAATATTTATTTCATTATTATATTTGCTTATAATAATATAGATTTCATTTAAATGCTTTTTTCCATTTTGTTTTATTTATTATTCAACAAATGGTTTAAATTTTTTTAAATAAAAATTGTATAATTGTAGAATATGATAATTCTGCATGACTATTTATAAATGAGTATAAAAAAATATTTAATTTCCGTATTAAAAAATACGGAAATATTCAAATGACAAAAGTCTTTTAAATCTAAATTTATGTTAAAGTAAAGAAACATGATTATGCATTTTTATAGAACAAAGTCCATAGATTTCTTAATTATTAAACTTAAAATTCTAAAAACAAATTTAAACATTGCCAGCAAAATTTTTAAGATTCATATAAATCTTCATAAGCGAATTTTTTAAACATTGTTGTCAATATACTTCTCATGACATCTGCTATGCCCGCATGTACCGAAGGTTGTAATTCAGACCAAACATCTGACCAATTTTCATTTAAAAATTGATTCATATGGGCTCCTAAGGCTGCATCACCATTAAAGAGATTCGTAAATTTCATGGCCATGCTGGAAATATTTAGATAGTTTTATTTTAATTATAATATGTAGTTATAAAAATAAATATTTTGAATAAATTAATAAATTCTTATATGAAATTTATAAAGAAGAGAAATTATTCCCGTGTAAAATAAAGATCAGATCTAAACAGAATTTAAAAGAGCTAATTGTATCAAATATAATTAAAAAATACAAATTTGAGATATAATTAGATCTGACCAAATATATACAAATCTGGCGCACCGTATATACTCTGGTCCAATTTTCTCAGATTCAATAAAAAATACGAAATTAAAAAACATCTTAATATTATAAAAATTTTGTCTTGGTGTTTTTGAAAACGGTTCAAATGGCTACAATCTTGTACTAGATCTGTTATTAGATATGAACAGATCTGGCACCAGATATGTTTTCATATGACCAGATTTGCTCATATCTGGCCACAAAACTTGCAAATTTTCCAGATCCCTTTAAATATGTACAGCTCCGGTACTATATCTGATCAGATATGTCCATTAAGTGTAACACATATGCCATATCTAATCATATATGATCAGATCTGGCACCAGATTCAATCATATCTAATTAGATTTAAGCAGATCTTTTTTACACGGGAATGTAAATTTATCAATTTTATGAAAATGTTGGCAAAAGGAAAACATTTTTTTATAGAATTTTCTTTAAATCTACACTGAAAGAATTATCTGCAAAATATAAAGACAAGAAGTAGCCTATTGAGTCCTTTTATTAATTTTAATGAATTAATCTGCATAATATTAATGAATTTTTGCATTAAATCAGGAAGTTCCCATTAAATTAATGCATTTTTTCATAAAATTTTATAAAAAATATTTTACACTCAATAAAAAAATTTCATTTAAAGTTAGTTTTATGAAAATTTTAATGTTTTTTTAATTGATTTTAAGGTATTTATTTATTCAATTTGCAAAAAAAAATTATTTGTTAAAGTAAACATTTTTTTAAAATTCGCCCAAGAAAATGTTCACCGTGTTTGAGGCAATTTTAAGCCAACGAAGGTTTTCATTAAATTAATGAAAATTTTCGTACATACAAAAACTAAAAATTTCTAATAGTTTCATAATTTTTACAAACATGCTTTTTAATAAAACATTGCTTATTAAATGTATGAAAATGTTCATACATAAAATAAAATTAATCATTAAACTTTGTAAATAATTTCATTTATATATTGAAATGTTTAATAAGCTGAATTCCAATGAAACTACTTTGATCTTATGAAACATTTCATTAATATTATGAAGATTTTATAAATTTTTCTTAGCATCACTAATGTTTTAATTTCATCAAATTTATATTTATTTTATATTTTTTCATCATATCTATGAAAAGTATTATTAAAAATTTCAACATACACTTAATGAAAATATTTACAAATTTCATAAGAAAGTTTTTTTTGGAAAAAGTTGTAATAGATTTTTGTATTCAATTAACAAAAAACATTAATGTTAAATTCTAATTTCTAATGAAATTTTTTATTGAATCTATGAAAAGTTTCATTGGAAAATTGTTTCAAATCATTAATTAAGTGGTTTGGACGACGAAAATTTATTGGCTGAAAATTTTACGTTTATATGTTTTTTAAAAGAAAAACTTTCAATGTTTTAATGAAAATTTCATTAACTGGAATTTTTTGAAATGTATCGTGCACGAACAAATTTTTCATTAAATTGTTGCCAATTAAAATTTTATTGCAGTAACGAATTATTTTCAGAGAATAAATTTAAACTTTCATAATACTTATAAAAATTTTCCTATGAAATAATTCATTAATATAATGTAGATAATTCTTACAAAAAAAGTTTTCAAAAATTTTCAGTAAATTAATACTACTTAGTATTAAATAAACAATAATTTTTATGAAACTAGTTTTTAAAATCAATTTTTTCATTGAATTATTTTTTTAGAAAATAAAGTTTAATTGTTTTTGTAAAAACTTATAAAGAATTTTATAAAAATTATTAAATAATTTTAGGCAAAAAATCGATTTTAAATATTTTTTTTTTCTAAATAACTTACCTTTTTGGTTCCACTAAAACTTTCAATTTGTTAACCGTTAAATAAGTTTTACCATTTTGAGCATTTACGGATGGTTTAAATTTAACAGAAAATTTTGGATTGTCAAGTACTATTTCGGCATCACCATCACCTCTAATGGGTAAAACTAAAATTCGACCATCGGCTGTGTATTTGCCACGTATAGTTATTTTTGGGAAACTACCATACATTTCAAATTTAGTAGTAGCAGCATCGGCTCCAAAACCACTGAAATTAAAAAAAAAGTATTTAAAAAATCAAAATTTATCAACAAAAAAATCTTATTAAACAAACATGATCCTTCTTTAATCAAATTTTATGCATGCAAAAATTAATCATAAATCTGTATATATTTTTTTGTTTCTTCGTTTTAAATTCCTTAACTATAAACATTCCATAAAATAAATTTAAACTTACACAGCACGATCAAAATTCACACCAGACAAACCAATGATATCAACATCGCGGAAATTTAATTTTAAATTTAATGAACCACCATGACCATCTGAAATATCCAAATGTTTCAAATGGAATGGCTCAACAATAGGGAAGGCAGCACTGGGATAACCTTTGCGTGCATGTTGTCTTATTAAATTTGTTGAGGTTCGTACCACACAATCTGTATCACCAGGATGACAACGTGGTATATCAGCGGCTAAGATCAAAATAATAACAAAATTGAAATAAGTAACATAATTATAAGATGAGGCAACGCAACAAAAATAAAATGTTTTCTTTTTTTGAAATACGAAAAGAATTCAAGTATAAATATTATAATCGGGTATGTTGAATCTTTCAATACACTACGCAACATAAAATTTAATCCAATAAAAAAGAGATAACTATGTTATATTAAAAAAGCTGCATGATTTTAATAAAACTTATTGTTTTATTTAGGTTTTTTCATTAAATTTATGAAACTTTTCATATATTAAATGAAAATTTATTAACTGAATTCCAACAAAACTTTATAGATTTTATGCAAAAATTCATTAATATTATAAAAAATTTATTTATTCTCTTGTAAATTGTATGAAACTTTCATCTAAATAGTTGCAGAATTGCGAAACGGTTATAGATTCGCAGCAAATTATCTGGAAAGATAATATTTTTAAAGTATTTTTTTTTTGCAAATATTTTATATTGCAATTGAAATAATTTATCTGTAATTTTAAAAAAATTGTTTCTAAATTTTGTCCTAAAATATAATCTGTTGATAATAATTATCGAATTAAACATTCATGAATCTACAGAAGCATCAGAAGCGATTCTAATGGATCATCCGAACTTGGCTTTGTGGCTTTTTAGTTGACTTTTGATTTTTCATTCTCTACATCTTATTGTTAGATAGTGCTTGGTTGTCCATTCGTCTATTTAAATACTGAATATAAAAGCTCGGTTGGTAATTTTAAGCAGTTCAGTACTGAAAATGAGCAAAACCTTCCCTGGGCACAGTGGGGAAAATTGGTCTTCTTTCTTCTTTGTTTACAGCTCAAAGTTTTCAACAAACTTAAAAAAGACAAATTTTGAAAATCAACGGAAAAATTTTGAACCAATTCCCCATAATTGTTTTATTTAAATTTATTATTTTTAATTTTTAATAAATCGCGAAGTCAGCAAAATTTGAAAAAAAAACAAAAAAATTAAAAGTTCTTGTGGGATATATATGAAATGCGCCTAAAGGAACTATTTTAGAAAAATATAACTTAATTTCATATTTTTATTGTTTAGAAAATTTTGCAGATATAATTTTTTTTAATATTTTTCAATGCAAATTAAAAACTAGAATCACTTTTGAGAGCAATATTAAATTATTTTATATTAAATTTTAAAAGAAAAATTATGGAAAATTTGGCCTAAAAATGTTGAAATTCGTTTAAATTGTATCAAAATTATACGTTTTTTGAAAAAGCTAAAAGCGCACTTTTTATAAAAAGCCCTGTGGTGAAAAAAAAGAGTTTTGGAAAGCACAAAAACTCTGAAAAACGAAAAGTTACCAGCACTGGTCCTTGGAGCCACATGAGGAGTCTGTTTACTTAATTTCATTAAAATATCTATGAGAGCCAATTTTTGAGGGGCCTCTAAAAGTTGACTACTTCTAAATATGAACCGATTCTAATTGATTCAAGCTAGAGTATAACTAGACAATTTTACAAAAAGTATAAACATTTTTCATAGAAACTGCGATACATTTACAATTTTTTGTTTAATGCAAATAAAAACGAAAAACAAATTTGATTTGGTTTAAGAATAAAATTTAAAAGATTTTTAAAACAATTTCCCTGTCTGTAGTTTATTTCTATCTCAATATTCCAATATATTGTTCTAGTAGTTTCATTTATTAAATTACAAACATCTTTTTTATGAGTCACACAATTTCTATATTACGATGTAGGGTATTTATCCTCCTCCCCTCCTCCCTCCAAAAAAAAATGTACATATGAAAAAACTTACGAAATGTTGAAGCCGCTTTGGTATTTGAAAAGAAAAGAATTCCGCAACATAAAGCCACAAGACATGATTTAAATAATAATATAGCAGACATTATGTTGAAAAAATACAAATTTCAGTTTTTTAATTTAAATTTCTTTACAATCCTAAAGTGTTGAATTTTATAAAGATACACTTTATACAGGTTATAGTTCTGTACTTTTTGTTTATTCTTGAGTTCACTACAATCACAGTATATGCTTTATTTTTTTTTAAATATCCTTTATACAACTTTAAATTTTTGCAATGTCTGAAGCAATGTCAATGTTAAACTGAAAATAAGTTCTAGATATACGCTGGCATTTATAACCAAATTACTACTTGACTAGAAAATTAAAATTTAGCAAAAAAGATATATAAAAAAAAATTCTTTTTATTTTGGACAACAACGCATCATTTATATTGACAACTTCTAGATCAGAGTTTCCCATGAGATTAAGTTGAAATTGCGGTTGCCCCAAGGGATAACATCTTTTTCATAATTTACATGCGATTAAACAACTGTTTGTAGATTACGATTTAATAATTCGTTTCAGTACTGAAATTTTAAAACTAATAGAGGCCAACGTGGTAGAAGACATTTAAGTTTTACAAGAATTCAAAATTTTAGTATAGTATATAAAAACTAGATCCTAGATCCCTCCAATCAAAAATGTTGTTGAAAAACAAAGCTATAATTAATTAATTTTATAATTGATTCAATTAAAAAATTATCAACATTTGAATATGAATTTGTTATTCAACAATATTTTGCTTATAAAGAGGCAATGAACTCTACCTAGAGAAAAAACTGCAAAATTAGTGGGTGCAGGTTTTTTTGAGGCAAATTTTGGGCGTTTATTGTGAAACATTGCTACAATATAAATTTATTGAAAGGATTGGCCATCGTTAGCTATGATCTTTTCCCATTTTTTTTTTTTTGGCAATATATGAATTCTGCGCCAAAAGATCTGCAGAGAGCGAATCAGATACTCTGTTTTGAAGTGAAGCGAATTCCGTGCTACATCGATCGAAACAAATGGTAGTCGGATAGAGCAAGTTCTGGACTATACGGAAGGTAAGCCTAAACTTCCTAGCCACTGTTTTCAAATACTTTTATCCACTCCCGGTCGAGCATTGTTATGATGAAATATTACGGCTTCATGTCTGGCCGCTGATTCTGAACGTTTTTTGGCCAATGTTTGCTTTAAACGAATCAATTGTGTTCGATACAGTTCCTTTGTGATCGTCTGAAATTACTTCAGCATCTTATAATAGATGGGACCGTCCCGGTCCCATCAAATACAGTGCATTACCTTGGAGCCGTGCATAGTCGGTTTTAGCGATGATTTGGCTGGTTAGCCGGACTTGACATACGATTTATTGCGCTTCGGGTTGTCGTAATGGATCAATTTTTCATCATCAGTAATGTTTCGATGCAAAAATGATTTCTTTGCATGGCCTTCAGACAGCTTTATGGACATGCAAAATAATATTTGTTATTTACCTATTTCTGAAATTTATTTATTATTATTATTACGAGAGCAAGTTAATAAGAAACACAGAAAATACATTTATTTTTTTTTTATTTTTCAACATAGTCCTCTTTTAGCTCACTATATACTTCAACCAGCGATTGTTCAATTATTTAAGCCCTCCGCAAAGTATGATTTTGGAAGGTACTCAAAATAGGCTTATGTTACAGAGATAACCAGTCAATTGCTAAAATTTGAAAATAGGTGAAATAGATGGGAGCCAAATCTAGAGAATAAGGTGCATGCGAATTCGAACCTGAACACGCAAAGAAAAAACATAGTTGGGTCAATCATATTCGAAGAGCATCATATATTTTTGGGTTTATGGTTGTGCTAAACATGATCCAAGTATATTATGGTTATCATATTATGATAATAAAATAACCATATTTTTACCATAATATGGTTCCTACAGGTTTATTATGATTCAAAAATTACCATATCATTGTCCTAACTAAACATTTTATATCAAATTTATCATAATATTATCGCAAATAATCATAGTATGCTCAAAATGTTATCATATTATGGTCCCTCATAACTATATTATGATTCCTGGATTATCATTATATGATCCATAATCTAAGAAAATTTCTTAAAGGAAAAGTTCTTAGAAATTATGAAAAAACTCTTTAAATTTAAGAAATGTTTTTTCTAAAAAAAACTTAATATTAAGGACTTTTTAAAGAAAAATTGTAAAGGAAAAAATCATAGACTTTGAGAACTTTTCTTTCTTTGATTGTATAATTATTTATTGATTGTTGCCAGCATTTTATCGTTGTATAATTATCATATTTTTTCCATAGTCTGAATTTTTGTTACCACAGTATGGTTACAGCCAATCATGATATAAAATAGAAGGTGCTAATCATAAAATAGTAAAATATTTACTAAATAATGATGGTAGCGACCATGTTGATGGTTAGAAAACCAATAACTTGGTTGTGACAACCATGCCCGATTGCAGCAAGCACAATATAGTAGCAGTGATCATATTGCAACCATGTTTTTTCTCTGCGTGAACTTTTGTATTTTTGCCATCGTAACTGCACAAGTGTGTACCCGAGCATTATCTTGGTGATTTTTTTTCGTGGTTTCTTCGCTTGATTGTCTCAATAATGATGAATAATAACCAAATAGTCAATGTAGGTAATTCTATGCATATCCCAAAAATCTGTTTCCACAATCTTACGAGCAAATTTCACTGTCTTTGCTTTCTTCGGGGCGGATTTAGCTGGTAAAATTTATTATTAGAGTGTAACTCTTGTTTCATTTCTGGTATATGGTGTTAAATCCATCTTTCATCAACAGTTATGTATTGGTGAAGAAATTCGTCAGGATCGCGACAGAAATGCTTTAAACCACGTTCTGAATCAATCACATAATAGCGTTTTTTTCGCCTGTAAGCAAACGCGGCACCCATCTTGCCGATTGCTTTTTCACACACAAGTTTTCGTGCAAAATTGAAATCACTAAACCAAGTGATATCTCCGTGTCCCCAACTAATTCACGTTAAAATAGAACAAGTTGGTTCTAACAATCGATTTAAAAACAAAAAAAACTGAATGACGTATTTTCCTTAAAATTTGCCAAAAACTTATTGACTTGCCCTCATATGTTTAGAACGAACCAAAATTCCCGGCCCCTTCGAGTTCGTAATTATATAAAAAATCTAAAACTGCATTTACAGTAGGCTCGAAATCTAGTTTAAACTAGATTTCGATCATATGGTACTGTGTACACAAACTACACAAACTTGATTTAAACTAGATTTAAACTAGATTTCGAGCCTAATATAAATGCAGTTTAATGTAAAACACACAATATGAAAGCAAATCTGAGAGGTTAACTGACGCATTTGTTGTTTTCTATGTAAAGTTTGAACTTAATGGGTAATTAAATTTGAAAGGGATATTCAGTTATCGGACTTACAGTGTCACCCCATACATTCATTGGGACTCGAGAGTTGAAGTTTTGAATATAGTTTTACCATAAATAAAAATCTAGTTTTAGTATTTGTTAGTTGAATTTTACAAATTTTATTTTTCTTAACATTTTGTATTAATTGAAGCATTGTTTATATTGCATTAGAGAAGCTCTGAAGTTTGTTATAAGTTTTATGTTTTATTCCTCACATCTCTTACTTTTTTCCATAACTATTTTTTGCTGCTTTTTTTTTTGTTTGTTATTTTTATTTTTTTTTTTTTTTTGCTAAATTTATTATAATATCGTATATTATTAATTTTACGCAAAATGATTAACATTATTGTAGAATTTTATAGGTGGACCTAGACTATTTCAAAATACTATTAAAATCATAAAATTAAAAATAAACGCAAAAAAAAAAATAATTTAAATACTCGTTCTTTGACGCATTCCCTCTTAATACAGAGGTAAAATTTTGTGTTGTAACTCCGTGGTTGGCTTTGTCGTCATAGCGATCTTAATAATTATCATAAGTTTGCTTTTATATGTATAAATTAGTGTTTTTAACATGTCTAAAAGTTTTTTGTTTTTAAACAATATTTTTTTAATTGTATGTTGATCAATTTAAAAAAGTAAGAGTCATAAATTTTTATAAAATTTGCATAAAAAACAAAAGACTTTTTTTTAATTAGCATTTTGCTGCAGTTATTTTTAAACTTTAATACTAACGGAAAATGAAAGCACAGTAGTTTTCCGAGTTAGAAATACAATTTATTTATTGTTGTATATTTTACCGTAAAGAGATTTTTTATTTATGTACAGTACAAAATGGTAATTATTACATCAAAAGGACGGGGAATTTTGGTTGGTTATAAACGTAGTGGAAAAATATTTCAAAGTTTCAGAAATAAGTAAATAACAAATATTTTGTTAACAAAATTACAAGATTTTAATAATTTTTCTATATTTTTCCTATATTTAGTATGGCGGTGTCGACAAATTGATAAAGTTAAACTTATATCATTCACGTTTAACTTTTACGAGAGCGGACCAATAAGTCCGTGACTTTTCGAACTTCCCCCGTAGTTATATGAAATGCAACACTGCTTCCATCAAGTACCACCTTTTAATAGACCACTGTAAAATTTTGGGCAAGTTCCGTCATTCACTTTGCATTTAACCTCTGTTAAAAACATACAACCTCGTGGCTTTTTTTAAAAATGGAAAAAAGTGAATTTCGAGTGCTCTTTAAAAATATTTTTTTGTGAAAAAAAACCGTCAATCAAACCAAGGAAAATCTTGATAAATACTGGGGACTCTGCACTACTGATTTCAATGGTAAAATGGTACACCCAAAACAATTGAGAAATTTACGATATGGTGTTGGCCGATCGGAGATTGAATGTGAGGTAGATTGTGGAAGACATAGGAATCTCACATGGCTCAGTAGTTTAAATTTTGAACGATCTGAATGCTTCCCGCAAGATAGCTGCCGCATTTGCTCACAATCGACCACCAACGGAATCGTGTGACAGCTTAGTTTCTATTGCAAAAATCCATGAAGTAAACTACCTTATTCTCTGGAAAATTTCCTATTGCCAAACCTAAATAAATGGCTGGGTGGAAAGAGATTTAGCTCCAACGATGAGATCATAGATCAAACAAATGCCTATTTTATGGACCTTGAAAAATGCTGCTGTTAAACGCAAAGTAAATGACGGAACTTGCTGAAAACTTGACAGTAGTCTATTAACAGGTGGTACTTGATGGGAGCAGTGTTGGATTTCATATAATTATGATGGAAGTTCGAAAATTCACGGAATTATATCCGCCTTCGTAACTGTCAAAAAATTTATATTTTAACGATAAAGATTAATCTAGTAGATTCATTTCTGTACTTTTGTTTTGTTTTAAAATTGTTGTAAAAACTATATCCCAGCAATTATGGCAATACGAAGAAGATTCCCCAATCGTATTGCCTAGACGAAAAATTATATTGCGCCAATAATCGCCCTTGTATTGTTGAAGTTACCCCATTTGCTAGGAAATAAGTCCCGAAGGCAATACTTTTATTTAATACCAGAATTCTTCTTCTACACTCAGAATATTATGTAGTTAACTGTTTGTAGTTTAATAAAAAAGTTTTCCGTTCCATTTAAAAATAAAGGAATTTACATTTATTTTTCAAAGAAATATCTATATTAACTTTTTTATACATTTGTTCAAAATAATTTACTATCATTTACCGATTTTTTTCAGTTTCATTTATTTTTACCCACAAAACGGAAACTTGTGGTTTATTTGTGTCTGTAACAGTTATTAGAAATTTAAATTTTGTTTGCTGTCTGTTTCAAAAAAAAAAAATATTCAAAAAATTTCAATTTGTTTTTTTTATTTAAATTGGTTGTATATATACAAAATTTTTCAATACAAATTACAAGAACTTCATAAAAACACATACATATACAAACACATTCATACAAAAAGTGTTTATAGCTTCATATGCATACATACATTTTGTATTGTACGAATATATTAAAAAATACAAAAACGGAAATAATTTCAAATAAATGAAAAAAACATTTATTTTTTAAGGATTGGTGAGTAAAATTTTGACATTTATTTTAACTGATTAAATCATTTATTTCTTACGGATGTGTCAGTTGATTAATCAACACTTAAAAATAACTAACAAATGGCATTTAATTTAAATGAAAATTAAGTATACCGGTTTTAAAATGAAATATCATTTCTTTTAAATGATATTTTCAGTTATTTTAACTTACAAACTTTTTCAAGTGTAAAAGATAAAATAGCAATATCATCTTAAAGATAAAAAATATGATATCGCCTCATAACCGCCCAGAAGATAAATACACAATTATTTTATATAAGTACATACAATGTATTTTTTATAAGCTTTACTGTCTTTTGATAAAATGTCGCTATTTTCTAAATTTTGTTTAAATTTTGTCCAATACTGCTTTGATTATTGAAAAGCGATCAAAGGAAGATATTTCCTTAATATCTTCTTGACGATATTTATTTCAAATGTTTATTGGGATATTATACAAAATAATCATTTAAATTAATTAAAGAAATTTTGATTAATTCAATCTGGCTCAATCAAAATAGAATTCATTCATATAAGAATGGCGGAATTAAAGTCCAACTTAATTCATTTGAAAAATGAAATTAAATAATTAAGTCTTTTCAAACTATGATTTTCACATTATTTGTTAGTAATCTGTCATAATTGTTATAATATAAATATTATTTAATGTTTTTTCCCCCTTAAAAAACCAGTTTAATTTATTTTAAAACAAACAAATAAAATTAATGCATGCAAATCATTTTTTATAATTTATTATGCATTTAATTAATATTAATGGTTTGTTTAAGTATGTATTTGGACACGCAAATAGTAAAATTAAATTCCTGTTTTCGCAAATTTGTAAAACAATTTGTATCATCTACACTCAAATTAAGACTTTAGTAGAAATAACTAATGAATTGTTTAATAAACCAAAAATATTTGACTGTTTTTATGGCATAAAAAATGTTTACGTTTCAATAAACAGCTGTTAGTTTTTAATCAAAAAATATGGTTAAATTTAACCAACAAATTCGTAAGATTACACAGCGAACAGAGATGACATCATGACATGCATGATTTAGATTTACAAGTGTTTTTGTTTGTAGCGACAGAAATTCCGTAATTACAACAGCATTTCGGTTGGAACATTATATATCAACTGATTAAAGACTGCATTTGATTTGCGACAAATAAATCATATGGTTATTACAATTAATATGTTTTTTCTGAGACAAAAAAAACAAACTTTAGACTGAGTATATGTATATGTACACACTAGGATTATAACTTTTTTGATAAAATTTCTTCATCGCACCATGCTATGGGCAACATTGTTTTAATAATAAAAATCATTTTTTGAGGTCATTTTGATGAAAAAAGTTTACGCGCCAAATGAAATTTTTTAAACTCGCCTAAGAGTTTTTTTTTTATATTTTTAAAAATTTAGTTATTAATTGTTTACAATGTATAAGTATACATATGTTTACACAGAAATTTTAAGTAATTAAAAATATATGTTTAAATTTAAATACTTTACTACTTTTCATACAAAAATTCTTTGAAAATAAAAATTGAAGTTACAAAATTATAACAAAAATTTTTTTGTATTTACAAACTCCATTGTTGGTGCCTTAATAAAATTACAAAATTCTGTTTGTAATATTAAACAACTCTCATACAGTATTTTTGTAAATACAAAAAAATATATTTTTTAAAAAGGCACCATTAATGGAATTTGTAAACACAAAAAACGTTACTATTTTGTAACTATTATTATTATTATTTTTAAAGAATTTTTATATGAAAAGTAACAATTTACAAACATTTCAAACAAAAAAATTGTTAGAAATTGAATTTGAATTTTAACAAATATTTTTAATTACTTAAAATTTTGTGATACTTTTTTCTGTGTAGTTTAATTTCAAAAAAAAAATATATATTTTTTAACTTTTTCTACCAGTAATTCAAAAAACAAAATACACAAAATTACGCCTATTCTGTATAAGTTAATATATTCCGATTTTTTTTTAACAAACAGTGCTTCTGTATATCACCCTCACAATACATATTAATAACAATATTAATTATTAGAGTAAAAGAAAAATTTATTGTTTTTACCAATTTCTTTAGTTAATTTATTAGTAATTAAAAATTAAAAAAAAAACAATTGTTTTATAGTCAATTTACTATAGCCGATTTAAACTAGAAACGAATGAAATAACTGCTAATGGCTGCAGTAAAATTAAGCAGTTATACAATTTAAGGCAGTCTACTAATTTATTATTTTGAGTGTATGTTTGTTTTTTAAAATGACTGTTTGTTTAAAATATTTTGGCTGTCTACTATGTTCAGTCATAATATTTATTATAATCTTAATATAAATTTTCGTATTTCTACAATAATTCGAAGCTCAACATTTTAAAAATATCATGGATGAAACCATTCGCCTGTTCTGAACCGGTCCTGTTTACACTTACCACAGGACTGGTACTTTCAGACCCACCTCGTGATGGAGACTTTTAAACCGGTTTTTTAGATTCCCTTTTCAACTATTACGTAATGGATATTTTAGAAACCGTTCTTGTTTTCACCTATTCCCGCAGGGTAGTACAACATAACGCTCATTTACTTCAAGACTGTCATAAGTCAAAAAATGTGAGCGTGAGTTAATGACGCAAAAACATGGGTCACACCATTATCTAAAACATATAAAAAAATTGTATTGATATCTCTTTCTCTCATTGAGTTGCAACCAAAAGTTTTTTGTACTTTATCGAGTAGTTTGGCTTATTTGAAATCTTTAAACGCATTTTCTGCTAAATTGATTTTTTGATTTATGACAGTCTTAAAGTAAATGAGCGATAAGTATAAGCAGTTTTAAAGTATTGAGTTGAAAAAAGAATAGTGTGCTAATAAAATTTCCATTTCATATTTGTATTTATTTAATTTGTTTTCTAGTAAAACAAGATACAATATCTTATAAATTACATTACTTGAATCAGACAAGTTATGCAACAGTAATAGTCTTAATAGTACAAAAAAAAAAATAAATAAATAAATAATAATAATAATGTACATATATATATTAAGAGAATAACAATAGTGAATATAAAAACAATAGTGAATATAAAAAATTGACATTCGGAATCATGATCACGATGACGAAATTGGGTTATCGCTTTGCCTCTTTGAGATCTTGAAAATTGCAAACGACCATAAAGATATATTGGTTGCTTTGAATAAAAATAATGTTTTTAAATTTAAGGTAGTTGAAAAAAGACATGTTAAAAATACGGCATGAATACTGTGTTATATGATCAAATTTTTTCAAACCGTAGATGTAACGTATATCATATCTTTAGAGTTGCAACCAGAAAAAATTTCCGAAGAATATAGGATTTTGGTAAAAGATATGTTTTTGCCAACAGAATTTTAACTTTTAAAGGGGTAAAGTGTTGAGTTGCCCAAAGATTTCGCAGCATACTATATGTTCTGACACTGGCCTGGTTAATATGATCTGACCATGTTAACGTTTTATTAAATATAACACCTAAGTTTTTAGCCGTGTCTACAATATCAATTTTTGTACCGCCAAGAAAGATATTTATTTCACCATCAACTTGTGCACTTTTTTCCTTATTATTATGAATTTCGATTTATTTGGATTAAGTCGCAAACCATTTACCGAAGCCCATGTAAAAATTGTATCCAGATCATTCTGGAGTTTTTTCAAAAATGAAGGAGTTCAAGATATAGTTGAACATCATCGGCATACATATGGTATGGTAGAATAATGAAGTTGGTGTGCAAGATCATTGGCATATAATGAGTATAGCAGTGGTCCAAGAATGAAGCCCTGTGGGACATCTCTTGTTACTTGTAAGGGACGTGAAATATATCCACCACTAGTAAAGAATTGGGATCTGTTTGAGAGGTAAGCAACCTTACAGCAAATAGTGAGAAGTTAAAAAATTTTGAGAGCATGAAGCATAACATTGAATGGTGCACTGTATCAAAAACCTTAGAGTGGCCTAATAATACTAAAAATGTTAATTTTTTCTCTTTCAAGTTACTTCGAATATTTTCTATTACATCGGATAGTGCTGTTATACAGCTCCGTTGAGGTCTGAATCTGGATTGACGATCTATAAGAAGGTGATTGTCATTAATCGTCACTTAAAAAAAACGTCATTCAAAGCTTAACACTATCCATAGCTAACTTTATTCAATTTTGAAATTTATTACAATTGACAATTAATAATAATTGACAAAATACTGGATATCCCACGAGCATGGTTAATGATAATGTAATTTCAACGAACAGTCTTGAATCTTATAACTTATTCGCCTCCTTTTTCCAATCAACGTTTTATAATCCTAGTAGATTCGATAATCGGAGAATGGAATCTAATTAAAACAGTATTTTTATTAATATATCTGATCTGTATTGGCTTTAAAGGATAATTCTTCTTACGTTTTTAATAATGCCAGACCTTCAATGTTTTTAAGCATTGTTGTTCGTCTTTAGTTAATTCGATTCACATTATTTTTAATGCTTGTTTGAAAAAAGGTAAATTCTTAAACATTTTGAAGAATTGTTGTGTGGTGCCTATTTTTAAATCTGGTAACAAAACTAGAGTAACTAATTATAGACCCATTGTAAAATTTTGATAGTATTCTTAAATTAAAACTTGATGATTATGTATCTCATAATATTTCTAACTTTAAACATGGACTTATACCTGGTCAATCCACTTTTACAAATCTAGCTCTTTTGACTTATCGGATAGTGATTGCAATGGACGACAAAAAGCAATTAGATGTCATATACACTGATTTTTTGAAAGCTTGTGACTCCGTATGTCATGAGATATTATTGTCTAAATTACAAATGTACGGTATAAATGGTAATTTGTTATTATTTTTTAAAAATTTTTTTACTAATAGATAACTATTTGTTAAAGTGGACTCGACATATTTCAGCAATGTAATTAACGCTTTTCAGGTATTCCTCAGGAGACTCAATTGGGTCCTTTATTATTTTTAATTTTTTTAATTGATTTGACTAATTGTGTGACGTTTTGTAAACCATTGATGTTTGCGGACGATTTAAAAATTTTCTGAATGCATTAGCAGAATGGTGTAAATAATAATAGACTTGTTTTAAAAACAAGTAAGAGCAGCTAAATTCGGCTATGCCGAATCTTATATACCCTTCACCATGGTTGGAAAAAACTGAAGTTTATATATGGACATATATGGAATGGACAGATTTATATACGGACGCCTTTAAGAGGAAATTAACCATTTAGTTTGGTGATAAAACTTGGACTCGGGAAGATTTATGGTTCCAGAAAATAGGTATTTAAAAAAATGTATGTTTTGGGCATAATTTTTTTGTATCTGAACTGATATTTTCGAGTTTTTTCAGCAAATATGTTATACTAAAGATTTTTGATCTTTTGCTATATAAGGCGTATCCATAGGTCATACTACAGCTCTAGAATAGTGTTTGTTGTTTGTGTATAAAAGGTGAAGAGGTGAAAGAAAAGAATTTCAACAAATCGTTAAAAGAAATTACCAGAACTGCATGTGTTTTATTTCTACAAAAATGTTTGAATTAGCTGGCAAATTTGCATTTGGGATTTTATTTCGCTTTTTTATTTAAAAAATATTTTTAATTTCTTTAGCTTAATTTTAAAAATTTTAAGGAAAATAGTTTATAATTTTTTTTTTATAAATTATTATAAGCTATGACCTAAAATAGTTGCACTCAAAGGGAAATTATGTATAAAATTTTCTTAATATATGAGAAATAAAATGGTTTAAAAATCTTTTTATAAATTCTTTTAAATTGGAGCAAAAAATAGAAATAAAACCGTTTGTATTTTGTTTGTATCAGAGGGTTTTTATAAAAATTTTGATGTTTTTTAGCCTATTTATGGATTATTTAATTATTAATATAAAATTTTATATAAATTAATTATTAAATGTTTAAAAAAAAAAACAAAAAATAAAAAAAAAGTCTTAAGAAAAAAAAAATAAATGTACAAAAAAAGGTGAATTGACCGGGATTCGAACCCGCGGCCTTAGAGAGAAAAAAGTATTTGTGACATAGCGTCTAGACAACTGAGCTATTGAAGCTCACACAAAATGATCGTTAATAGAGGTACATATATAAAAAGTCTTAGTTTATTAGAGATTTGTTTGGTTTTTATTTAAATGACAAATCTTTGTAAGTGTTTGTTGTTTGTGTATAAAAGGTGGAGATGAAAGAAAAGAATTTCAACAAATGGATGTGCTTGTTATGCTTAAAATTCTACATACATATTAAACAAAGGGATTTTACGGAAAAAATTAGAGGTAGTCCTGGTTTTTTGCTAATATCTCAGCCATTTATTAACCGATCTGTCTGATTTTCAATAGCAAACAGAAATGGATCACATGTAACAGAAATAAATAACAATCAAGTCCTCATCATGTCTGCGTTCTTCGGAAAACCCATTTCAACACACAGACGGACATCGTTAAATCAACTTCGCTCTTCATAAGGACCCAGAATATATATACTTTATAATATCAATATTGTAGAAATTACAAACGGAATGACAAACTTATATATACCCTTCCACCTGTGGTGAAGGGTATAATAATAAATGCTGTACTATTTCTTACACACATTGTCGTAATTCAATTTTGTACAACTTTTCTATTGGTGATAACCTTCTTAAGGTTAAATATCTAGGTGTTATTTTTTACACTAAATTACAATTAATCAATCATATTGATTTTATAACATCTAAATAATATTAAATGTAAGGATTTATTAGGAGAAACTCTAATGAAGTTAAAGATCCATTAACTCTTAAACCCGTATATGTTTTATTCTATAGTACTTTCTAATTTTGAACCCTTATTTTGCTGCGTATTTCAATAGAATTGAAAGAATTTAGAAACTGTGTACCAAATTAGCATTTGGGAAATTGAACTGGTCTTTTATAAGACTTATGATTACAATCTTTAGGGTGGGTGCGAAATGGTTTCCAAATTTCTAAGAAATTTGAAAATAAGTTTTTATGTATTGTTGATCTATTATTTTGTAAATGAATAGTATTAATAGAATTTTAGATCATATTCTATCCTGCTGGCTCTTGTGAAATTTTTCAATTTTTATTCTCTATAATTTACTAATAAAATTTTCATGTTTTCTTTGCAATAAAACAATTTATAAAAAAGAATATGATTTTATGATCTAAAATCCTACTAATACTATTCATTTGAAAATATTTTCAAATATTTTTCAAAGAAATTTTAAACCTTTTTATCAATTTGTATTTAGTTTAGAATTTATTTAGCCGCCTCGCACAGGGCCTTAATTCATTAATTTTTGTACATATATACTTTCAGATCGGATTAAATGTAAAAAGTTATCTGATATTGTAAAATTATATGTTTCACCTCGTGATTTACGTTATGAACGTATTTTCTAAAGGTGGTCAAACAATAATGCACGATGTTAATTGTAAATAAAACAAAAAGTTTTCCGAGTATTATCTTAATATTTTTCATTATGATAGAATGATGTATGAAAATTATGTGAGAAACAAAATATCGGCCAAATGCTCGCCACGGCTTCGGTGACATACCTCTATCCGATGGTCCATATTTTCAATGAATATGAGAAATAGTTGAGGTCGTTAATGTGCTGAATTATCTCATACACTTTTTCTTTTAAATATCCTTAAAGAAAGAAGTCCTACGGTATCAAATTACATGATCGTGGCGGCCAAATAACATCGCCACGACGTGAGATAACACGGCCATTAAATTTCTCGTGTAAAAGGGCAATTGTTTCATCGGCTGTGTGACAAGTAGAACCATCCTGTTGATGAAACAATATATCGTCCAGGTCCATATCCTCAATTTTTGCCCACAAGAAGTCCGTTATCATCTCGCGATATCGAACATCTACCACAAGTCGAGTTTGATGGCTCTTCTGCCACACTATCGCAGAGCAAACTGGGCGATCATGCTCAGGTGTTTTTACATTTCCTACAGACCCGGTTTGCTAAAATTTGCACACAATTCTTCCGATTGTGGACACATTTGGTCGATTATGCTGACCAAAAAAAATCACGAAGTGAACGGAATGCATTTTGATTTGAACGCCCATTTTCGTAAAAGGCTTCAACAATCTTAACACGCTGTTCAATTGTGTACCTCTCCATGGTTGAATTTGTCAAACTCTGAAACAAAGAAATGTCCAATTAAGTTGGGCAAAAAACATGACGTTAAGGTGTGACTCACAATTAACATCATGCATTATGATTGGACCACCCTTTATGAGGATTTTTAAAGAGCTAATTATGGCAATAATGAACCAATAAATAGATGTGTAAAATTTTGTTATAGTTTTTCAATGTTGTTTGGTTTAAAATTATATTGGAATAAATATAAATTAAACTTTTTTAAGATTTTTAATTAATGTGTGTTAGATTTGGTTCGGCTCAAGGTCATATAGTTAAAAATAAAAATTCCAGTTCGTATTTTATTTTTAAATATTTATTTTTCCTCAATATTTCGAACAACTTCGCTGTTCATCTTCAGGAGGATCTAAAACAAAATACATTAATAATCACATTAATTTAACACATTAAATAAAACAAAGATTTTCTTAATTATTTAAATCAAAGATAACATACATTTAATTAACTGATAATTAAACGCTGAGTTGAAAGCGTCTTTATACGTTTAATATATATTTTCAACTAATTTTGTTGTTAGGTCGTCGGTATTTGTTTATTGTGTGTCGGTATATTTGAGCACAGTTATCTGTATCAGTTTTGTAATTGAGTCTCTGATTCGGGTTAACATTAATGATGTGTAACATTTCAAGAGTGTATCTCTTTAGATAATTAGTCTCTTCTTGTAGAATGCTCACTTTGTTAAAATTTGGTTTATGACCAGTCAACGCACTATGGGCTGCTAATGCAGTTTTTTGCTCGAGTGGTTTGTGAAGCATTTGTGTTCCGACTTATGGGATGAAAGTCGTGTCTTTAGTTTTGTTTTGGTAGTCCCAACATATACTTTATCGCATATACTGGACCCGTCACCCTGACAATTGATTTTGTAAATCACATTAGATTTATCCACATCTTCCAATTTTGTTTTTGTTCTACTAAATAGCTTGTTAAGAGTGTTGTTAGTTTTAAATGCAATTACAATTTTATCTTTATCATAAATATTCGAGTGTTTAATTCTGTCTGAAAAACCTTGAATGTAACCCATTGATTTGTAGGTGTTATGTGGTCTATCTTCTTTGCAAACGATTTTTTTATTTTCTACATGTTTTATTAAATCTTGTATCGTTTTCCTAGGAAAATCATTTTGTTTCAAGATATGAATGATTTTATTCTTATTTCCTTTATGAAAAACTTCATCACTAATCTCCAGGACCCTTCGTATAAAATTGGTAGCCGTATTTATAATCGTTCTTCTAGGATGTTTAGAAAAGAAATTTATTAATCTACCTGAAGCGGTGGGTTTTTGGTACCAATCTAACTTAAGGGTGTTGCCTTTCCTGATAATAATGGAGTCTAAGTAAGGCAGTTCATTATCCTTTTCTTCCTCCTTCGTAAACTGGATTTGTCGGTGGTATGAGTTTAAAATCTTTAAAGTGTTCTCCACTTTGTCTGTTTTTAAAATACAAAACAAATCATCTACGTATTTCGTTAAAATTCTTGGTTTAGTTTTCATTTTTTCCATTGACACATCTAACAACTCTTCCATTATTATATCAGCAATAACTGGTGATGCTGGTGAACCCATTGGCATCCCTTTTCTCTGTTCATAAACGTGATTGTCATATCTAAAATAACGTGTATCTTTGATACAGAAAATAAGAATTTCCATAAACAATTGTTTTGGAATTTTAGTGTATTTCACTATTATATTCCATTTTCCCTCGATTGTTTTGAGGGCTAAATTTACTGGAATGCTAGGGAATAAGGACACTACATCGAAAGAGATGAGGGTCTCGTCGTCGTTTATTATAGAGTTATTAATTCGCGCATTAAAATCAATTGCATCCTTCACATTATATTTAGATTCTCTCGTTAAATTTTTCAAAATATCAACCACATATTTACACAAACCATATGCTGGTGAATTGATGGATGAGCATATGGGTCTAAGTGGAGTACCTTCTTTATGTATCTTCGGTAGACCATATATTCTTGGTGCAACAGATGTTTTAGTAATTAATTTATTTTTCTCCCTCGTAGTCAACACGTTTTAGATGTGTCAATGGAAAAAATGAAAACTAAACCAAGAATTTTAACGAAATACGTAGATGATTTGTTTTGTATTTTAAAAACAGACAAAGTGGAGAACACTTTAAAGATTTTAAACTCATACCACCGACAAATCCAGTTTACGAAGGAGGAAGAAAAGGATAATGAACTGCCTTACTTAGACTCCATTATTATCAGGAAAGGCAACACCCTTAAGTTAGATTGGTACCAAAAACCCACCGCTTCAGGTAGATTAATAAATTTCTTTTCTAAACATCCTAGAAGAACGATTATAAATACGGCTATCAATTTTATACGAAGGGTCCTGGAGATTAGTGATGAAGTTTTTCATAAAGGAAATAAGAATAAAATCATTCATATCTTGAAACAAAATGATTTTCCTAGGAAAACGATACAAGATTTAATAAAACATGTAGAAAATAAAAAAATCGTTTGCAAAGAAGATAGACCACATAACACCTACAAATCAATGGGTTACATTCAAGGTTTTTCAGACAGAATTAAACACTCGAATATTTATGATAAAGATAAAATTGTAATTGCATTTAAAACTAACAACACTCTTAACAAGCTATTTAGTAGAACAAAAACAAAATTGGAAGATGTGGATAAATCTAATGTGATTTACAAAATCAATTGTCAGGGTGACGGGTCCAGTATATGCGATAAAGTATATGTTGGGACTACCAAAACAAAACTAAAGACACGACTTTCATCCCATAAGTCGGAACACAAATCGCTTCACAAACCACTCGAGCAAAAAACTGCATTAGCAGCCCATAGTGCGTTGACTGGTCATAAACCAAATTTTAACAAAGTGAGCATTCTACAAGAAGAGACTAATTATCTAAAGAGATACACTCTTGAAATGTTACACATCATTAATGTTAACCCGAATCAGAGACTCAATTACAAAACTGATACAGATAACTGTGCTCAAATATACCGACACACAATAAACAAATACCGACGACCTAACAACAAAATTAGTTGAAAATATATATTAAACGTATAAAGACCCTTTCAACTCAGCGTTTAATTATCAGTTAATTAAATGTATGTTATCTTTGATTTAAATAATTAAGAAAATCTTTGTTTTATTTAATGTGTTAAATTAATGTGATTATTAATGTATTTTGTTTTAGATCCTCCTGAAGATGAACAGCGAAGTTGTTCGAAATATTGAGGAAAAATAAATATTTAAAAATAAAATACGAACTGGAATTTTTATTTTTAACTATATGACCTTGAGCCGAACCAAATCTAACACACAACAATTAAACAGGTCAACTATAGAAATATTTAACATTTTTAATTAATATAATTTAACGTTAAGTTGTAAATCAATGGACATAATTAAATAAATAAATTTTTAAGCACCAAGCTCTGGTTATTTCGGGATAAGTTAGCAGGTAATAATTGTAACGCCAGAACAAAGTAATGATTGGTTTATAAAAGTAACTTAAAAGTCACCAGTAGTTTTAAATATCGAAATATATTATTTACCTGCTAACAGAGGACCCTCTTTTGACCAGTAATTTGTAATAGCGGACAATTGATTTCAAATATCTTTAAAAGAAAGAGTAAAGAACACAAAATATTAAAGCCCTGTACGAGCAACATAAATTGATGTTAAACAAAAGACAAAATATTTTAATTTTTTTTTTCAAAATTATTGAAAATTTTTTTCAAATATAGTTGAAAATTAAGTTCAATAATTTTTTTAAGCTGAATTTATAGTTGTTTTTATTGAAGTATTTTTTGAGTTCACTGAATTAATAAAAATTTTCATAAAAATTTTATAGACAATTAAATGTTATTTATTAAAAGTTTCATAATCTTAACTAAAAAAATTTCATATAAAACGAATTATGTATAAATTATGAAGCTTCCCGAAAAACATTTGTACGGACTCTCCAACACGTACGGATTCATGAATCCGGCTTCTACTGTGCACTGTTTTGGTACATCCGTTTCCTTTTCGTCAAATAGGGATTTTCGTTGCTTTTGAATTCGTTTTGGTGTCAAAAACGAATAATTAAAACATGTCTGTGATGTCATGTGTGATTATACTGGTCGTGCGCTATAGTTTATAAAACCAGATGTATATTTTAAATAATAAATTTAATTGATAGCTGTGAGGTAAACATTTGTGAAATTTAAAGCAAGTTTTACGATGTTGTGTGCAGATTTCTTCAAATTTGCAAATAAAAATATTGTTTGGCAGCTTATAATAGATTTTGTTAAAAAATGTGCAAATTTACATTGTATGCTACATCATTTTGTAAACGCTACCAATAAAAGAAAGCTAAACTAAAATTTTGTTTTATTTTTTCATGTTTTTCAATAGGCCATAACCGCAGTGATGGATAGAGATGCTAGTTGTGCTGAATATGAATATATTATTTAATTAAATTTGGAAATGTTTGTTTTAGTATTTTATTTTATTCAAAATCCTTATAAATAAATTTATAGAAAAAAAACTACAATCGTTTTTCATCCGATATATATCCGTCATTGACGATATTTCAATGAATTTAAAACAGTTTCGATGTTCCTTAAAATTCGTTTTCTGGTCCGTATACGGATCCAGAAAATGGTACCTAAACAGAGTTTATGTTTGACCAAAAACGGTACGCAAACGGAACATATTGTTTGTTGGGTTTGTTTTAAATCTAAGAAATTCTTTATTCACTTTGTTTAAAACTTGTCTAATAAAATTTTCTCAATGTTCTAACAGGGACGTTTACTTATGAATTTGTTTTTGTTTTATATATTAAATTTGAACTTAACTGCTTGTTAGATTTTAACGGGCATTTGTCAATATTTTTTTAGCAGTCTTAACTTATTTTAATAATATTAATACATATAATTTGTTGATACAGTAAAATGGCTCCTAAAATTATGCTTTAATTTTTTTCGTACTGAACTTATGTTTAACCCCGTAATGAGCACGTCTAACAAAAAATGTTAACTGTCTGGGACCACATTTGTGTTTTTTTTTTGTTAAAATACCGATACTTTATTTTCGGTAGTTTTAAATATGGAAATATATAAAGATGTGGAATATTCAAATGTTCATATTTCTTAAAGGGTATACTTAGGTCGAAAATCCATTTTAAACCCAATTTATACCACGATTTTTCAATATAATCTCCTAAAACTTCAATACACTTAATCCAACGCTTTTCTAGCAATCCTATCCCTTTATTAAAACAATTTTCCAAAAGTTCTGCAATTGCTGCAATTGCATTTTCATTCGAGGTAAAATTCTTGCTAGAAAGGAAATTTTTTTCAGATGGGAACAGGTAGAAGTCACAGAGAGCTAAATTAGGTAAATAAGGTGGATGTTCAAGCAATTCGTACTTCAATTCGTCGATTTTTGCCATTATTAAAACTTTCTTGTGTACTGATGCGTTGCCTTGATGAAAAATAATTTTTGTGTTTTGCAAATCAGATCGGTTTTCTCGAATTTTGACATTCAATTGATCCAAAACGTTACGGTAATATTCTGAATTTATTGTTTAACCTTTTTGAAGATAGTCGATCACTAAAATACCTTTTGTTATTCTAGAGAAACGTTGACATTACCTTACCAGCCGATTAAATTGTTTTTGCCTTCTTTGGTACACTTCCACCAGCTTCCGTCCATTGTTTAGATACTTCCTTTTGTCTCTAATGTAATAAATCTATCTTACATCAACAGTTATGACACGACGCTTATAATCCATTTTATTTCGCCTAACATGATCCAAACAAACTTGAGAAATTTGAATGCGTTTTTGATCGACAGTTAGCAAATGCGGCACTCATCTTGCAAACAGCTTTTTCATCTGTAGTTCTTGATGGAACATTCGAAATGTCTATGGCATTACCTATTTCACGCACTTTGACTTGTTGATTGTCTAATACCATATCATTTAGTTTAGCTATGATTTCTGCTGTTGCTGCAGTTTTTGGACGTCCACTTTGTGGTTCTTCTGGTACGACCACGTTTAAGTTCAGCAACCCCATTTTTTACTATTTCGTATGAAGTAGCACTTTCTCCTAACACATTCACCATATCACTATGAATTTCTTGTCCTGATAAACTTTTCTAATGTAAGTATTTAGTGACACCACGAATTTTTAATTTTTTCATTAGAAAAAAAAATCACTGAAGTGTCTTTTTTGAACAGCTGTTACTATACGAATGTGTTGAAGTTTCCAATAAACTTAAAAACACTTCGAAAACTATTTTTTTTTATGTATAACTATAATAATACTAATAATGAAAACACCAACTTAAATTTTTTTATTTAAAATCTAGGACCATCTTGCAACATCCCTGATGAAAAAAAATAGATTTCAAATGTTTTATTTTAAGAAATAAAAAAAATTGTTTCGATCGATAAGTTTCGATCACGAATGCCTTAATTCGACCCCAGGTTTCTTTCCAAAGCGGTTTGGGCAAGCCACTAAGGGGGAGACTTTTCAAATAAGTTTGGGCGCGTCAAGAAAGAGGCTTTTCCCCTTTCGAACCGTCAATTTTATCACATTGTGTTTAAAATTCGAATAAGTACTTTTTCAGTAAATTAGCCCATACTTCAGGGGCATACATTTTAGATTTTAGGTCTCTAGCCGCTGCGGTGTGAGCCTGTTAAGGGGGAACTTTTGCTTTTGAAGCACCGTTTTTGCCACGATCCTGGCTAAAAATTTCAAAACGTACTTTATCAATAAAAAAATTGAAAATATCCCACCTCATCGGATGTCTAGGCTGGAGGAGGAACCTATGCAACAAATTTCACGTTCTAAGCTCCAGCGTTTGGAGCTGGGCAATGTTAATTAATTTATATAATATAATACAGTAGTTTTTAGCAATTTACAGGTTCCCTGTAGTCAGTGGCTCTCAGTTAATCCTTAGTATATTTTGTAATGACTTACTAGCGATTTTAAATTTATTGTCATTTAAAAGAGCTATTTGTATCGAACAATAGGACAATCCAAAGGACCATACCCTCACAAGTCCATGCCCTCTTCCGAAAAGCCCTCTGATTTATATTTTTTAATTCCGCTCTATGTTTGATAAATATAGCAATTTTTGAAATTTTGACTAATTTTCGTACGTCAATCATAGGGCGCCTCTCTGGATCTTACAAGAAAGGCCTCCGGCGTGGTTTACTCTGACTTGGATACACATTATATGAGTATGATGAAGTGGAGACATAATTAATAAACACGTGTTCTTTTAACGGCCCAGTCTTATGATTGTTTTACCAAACACCAATGGCGCGGAAGAAAGGGAATAAAATGATTTTCTTTTGAAGTTTTCATTCAGCCTGATTGGATGTCTAGGTGTTATAATATCTCCCATCACTCCCCTAAACCATATCAATAACATAATCTAAAGTTAATTCGCATTTCCGTTCCCATATAAATAAACGAAAATGCAATAAAATAAATAAATGCAATTACGCAAAATTAATAAACGACTTCAAACCTAACAATTCATTTTCCTAAGAATTGTTTTCTTAAAAATTATTTAAAACGTAACAAATTGTTAAATCCAGACTTTTTTCTTGAAAATTGTTTTCTTGCATTTCCGTTCCCATACAAATAAACGAAAATGCAATAAAATAAATAAATGCAATTACGCAAAATTAATAAACGACTACAAACCTAACAATTTATTTTCCTAAGAATTGTTTTCTTAAAAAATTATTTAAGACATAGCAAATTATTAAAACCAGACTTTTTCTTAAGAATTGTTTTCTTGCATTTCCGTTCCCATATAAATGAACGATAATGCAATAAAATTAATAAATACAAAATTAATAAATACAAAATTAATAAATTATAAAAAATTACTAAAAGAAAGAATTGCAAACTAAACTTTTTCCAAAGAATTGTTTACTTGTTAAATAAAAATACAACTCAATAAAATATTTGTAATTAGTATATAAGAACCAAAAAGAATGAAAAAAAAAGTCAGTTATATTTTGATCAACTCACTAAAACAATCGTGTTTTTTTTAAACAGTTCATAATTTGAACTTAAAAGTGGCGCAGTCGGTAGGATACCGCAAGTCCTACCCAACGTAAATAAAAATAAAGTTTCAAAAAGTGAAAAAAAATTTTTAAAGGATAAGAAAAACCAAAAGATTTCTTCATCCACGCGGTAGGACTCGAAATTTCAATTTCTAGTGCGGTATCTGTGCACAAACCCGTGAACAAAGCCAAGTTTGTATTCATCCCACGAAAGATCGTAGTTGAACATACATAGGATATCGAAAATCCCTTGGTAAACACTCCAAATTTTTTTTTGGTAATAAAAATAACAATATTTTTAAGTGAAAAGTTTTATTCTGTCTCACTCAGAACAACATTCTTAATTCAACCAGTGAAAAAATATTCTGCCTCACTAAGAACCTCTGAATAATAAAAATAACACTATTCTTAAGTGAAAAATTTTGTAAAAAAAAAAAAAAAAAAAAAAAAACATTCTTCAGCAAGTGAAAAGTTTTATTCTGTCTCACTAAGAACCTTTGAAAAATAAACAACATTCTTAATTCAACAAGTGAAAAGTTTCTGCCTCACTAAGAACCTCTGGATAATAAGAGCAACAATATTCAACGAGGGAAATTTTTTTTTGCTTCACCAAAATTAAACCATCAAGTGACAACACATCCAAAGAACAACCATTACCTAAAGGAATCAGAAGTCCTCGATGCCAGTCCACACCAAATCAATATTAAGAGTAAGATTTATTTTTATTTTTTTTGTAAAGAAGAACATATACATATACATATACAATACAAATTATAATTAAAACCTAGTATCTTGTAAGTGTTAAATGAATATAAGGGAGAAATTAACAATAGAATCGGAAATAGAGAGAATTATTTTGTATACTCCAAAAGAAGAGGATATTGAAATCCTGGAAAGATACTCTCAACAGATAACATTAATAAAGAAAATTGCAAGAAAGAAATATTTAGCTAGGAAAAGAAAATTAAAACATATTAGGGTGTAAGAAAGACAATAATTACAAAAATGGTAGACCAAGTAGTAGAACAACCTAACAGTCTAACAATAAACCCATTAAAATACTTGAACAGTTTACCAGAATTTAATGGGGACCATAGGGACCTACAAATCTTCACTACACTTATAGATAGGGTACACCCACATCTGCGCACGTTTGACGGAATGTCACAACTACTATTTTCGGACATAATCAAATCAAAACTGAAAGGAAGAGCCAGGCAGACTATCGAAATCAACTGCCACGCCGTCTCTTGGCCAGAGATAAAGAACATTTTGCAAAACAACTTTGGGGATAGGCGGTCCTGCGAGGAGCTCTTTGATGAGTTAAGGAGCGTAACATTTAAAACAAACACAGTGGAATTTTATGAAGATATAAAAAATAAACTACAGAGGCTAAATAACAAAATAAAAATCATATTAGGGGAAGATGAAGCCGCCAGACAAAGTGCAATCAATAACATGCACACCGCATTAAATATTTTCAAAAGCAAACTGCCCGAGCCGATGAAATCAGTACTATTTTGCAGAAACCCAGCGGATTTAGAAGGAGCAATGGACATTCTGTTCCAAGCCGGGTATGCTTACTCGACGGACAATAATAAATTACACCAAAGAAACAACTCGCAACCAAACAAACGTCTAGATTTTAATAACAAACGAAGACATTTCCAGGACCAACCCATGAACAACACACAATTCAGACATAACCAACAACCTTTTAATGACCAACGAACAAATTTTCCTCGAACGTTTCGGGGACAATACAGACATAACCAACAACAACCTTTGAATAACCAACAACCTTTTAATGACCAACGAACAAATTTTCCTCGAACGTTTCAGGGACAATACAGACACCCCCAACAACCACATCGGAATCCACACAATCAAACCCCATCGAACCCACCTTTCATTCCAAACAGGCAGAACTTCAGACACGCACCGGAACCTGTGGACATAGGTAAAATGGAAATATCAGAAAATTTTCGGGCTCCAGCCTCGGGGGCAGGCTACCATCTATAGTAATTAAGACTAAGTTGGGACACATACGATTAATTATAGATACAGGAGCAACGAATTCAATCTTAAACCCTGGGATTTGTCATCCTAAAAGAATTCACTTAACAAACCCTCTATTGATAAAAACATTACAACACCAACTTTTTGTTAATAGAAAAGCTATAATACCTACTTTTGAAGAATTAGGAGCAATAGGCACACTTGAATTTTTCATAATAAAATTCCATGACTTCTATGATGGTTTAATAGGCAATGATATCCTAAAACCATTAAATGCTAACATAAATTATAAGACTAAGAGTATAACTTTTGGTAACAAAACATTGCCAATGATTTTTGAAGATAATAAATTCAACGACGATGTAATGTGTCTTGAAGAGGATAACGAGAAAATTATAGCAGAAGACATTTTTAGAATAGAAGACAGAATAGAAACAATCAACTTACCTGAGAACGATCGTTTGACTACGCAGAAGGTAGACTACGATAGTTTCAGTACTTTTGAAGGTGGAAATAGTAAACCACCAATGGAACAAATTCGAACGGAGCACATGAATGCTGAAGAAAAGGGACAACTTTTGAAATTAATAAGGAGATACCCAAACATATTTTATCGGGACGGTACTCAATTAACGTTCACATCCGCTATAAAACATGAGATCAGAACCACCAACAACATACCCATACATACCAAATCATATCGCTATCCCTATATACATAAGAACGAAGTTAAAGCACAAATACAAGAAATGCTCGACAACAAAATTATTAGACCCAGTAACTCTCCCTATTCCGCACCCATTTGGATCGTGGCGAAGAAGGCCGATGCAAGTGGGAAAACCAAATGGAGGCTCGTCGTAGACTATCGGAAACTCAATGAAGTTACCATAGACGACAAATACCCAATTCCTAACATCGATGAAATCCTTGATAAACTGGGAAGATGCCAGTATTTCACCACATTAGATTTGGCCAAAGGATTTCATCAGATCGAAGTTAGAGAACAGGATATTCATAAGACCGCCTTCACCGTGGAAGGAGGACACTACGAATTCATTAGAATGCCGTTCGGGTTGAAAACAGCCCCAGCGACATTCCAAAGGCTAATGAATAATGTTCTTAAAGACTATATTAACAAAATTTGCTTGGTTTATTTAGATGATATAATCATCTTTTCCACCTCCCTACAAGAACACATTAATTCAATTAATTTAATTTTTCAACGCTTACAAGAAGCTAATCTTAAAATACAATTAGATAAATCAGAGTTTTTTAAACGGGAGACTGAATTTCTCGGACACATAGTGACACCTCTTGGAATAAAAGCTAACCCTAAAAAAATAGATTGCGTTAAAAATTTCCCAATGCCTAAAACTCCCAAACGAATAAAACAGTTTCTGGGGCTAACAGGATACTACAGAAAATTTATAAAAGATTATTCCAGGATAGCCAAACCTATGACCAAATACTTGAAGAAGGACACTAAAATGAACATTGCTGACCCAGAATACATAGAGAGTTTCAATACCCTTAGAACATTACTAACTCACGACCCAATTCTGGCCTATCCAAACTTCTCAAAAGAATTCACACTTACGACGGATGCCAGCAATTTTGCACTAGGGGCAATACTTTCTCAAGACAACCACCCAATTTGTTACGCGAGTCGTACTCTTAACGAGCACGAGTGCAATTACAGCACCATCGAAAAGGAACTTCTGGCCATCATCTGGGCTACCAAATATTTCCGCCCATACCTCTTTGGAAGACCGTTTAAAATAGAAACAGACCACAAACCTCTCACATGGCTATTTTCAATTAAGGAGCCAAATTCCAAATTGGTAAGATGGAGGCTTAAACTTTCTGAATTTGATTATAAAATCGTTTATAAAAGAGGGATAAAAAATAACAACGCTGACGCATTATCGAGAATAGAACCCGAACTCGCTAACGTCAATACTTTGGAATCAGAAGTGCTTAAGATAAACGAAACGGAATCCCCTATTAACATGTTTAAGAACCAAATCATCATTAAGAAAATTTCTTCAGGTGCAGCCAGGATAAAGAATGAGAACGTCTTCAGGAATAATAGAAAAGTAATAGGAATTAAGAAACTCGACAGGGAAACTTCAATATCTCTTTTGAAGAATCATTTCAACCCAAACCAACTGAATGCAATTTACATAGAGAACGAATTTTTTAACACTCTGGAGAACGTATATATGGAACTTTTTTCAGATAATGAGAAATTTAGGATAATAAGATGTACCAAGTTGCTTAGAGACATCAAGGACGAAGAAGAACTGACGAACGCTATAGAAAAAGAACATTTAAGTAAGAATCACCGGGGAATAGAGGCTGTCTTCGGGGAACTAGGAAACAAAATATACAACCCCTACCTAAAATTAAGAATAACACAATTCATTAACAATTGTGAAGTATGCACAATTGAAAAATACGATAGAAGACCACCTAAAATACCATTTAGAGTCAGTGAAACCCCACTCAAACCACGAGAGATAGCTCATATAGACGTATTTTACACTTTGAAAAAGGAACTTTTTATGACAATAATAGACAAATTTACAAAACATGCAGTCGCATACAAGATAAACAGTAGAACTTGGACAGAATTTAAAACTAAATTACTACAGTACATAAATACATTTGGTAAGATAGAAAAAATAGTTGTAGACAATGAGCTAGGTTTTAAAGCCATTCCAATGCGCGAATTCCTCAACGAAGAAAAAATTAACATACACTTTACCTCAAGCAGTAACCACACTTCCAATGCAGACATAGAACGTCTACACAATACCATAAATGAGCATATAAGGCTTTTAAGGCACGATGAAAAGAATAAAGAACAAACAACAGAGGAAAAAATTCTGCGGATAATAGGATACTACAACAACACAATTCATAGCACAACGAGGATCAGACCTATTGATTTCCTGAATGGAAAAATTAATGAGGAGAAATATACAGAGATTCATGATTTAATGACTAAGAAAAAGGAGGAATACATAGGCAAATTGAATAAAGACAGGACAGATGTGACAATAGAGGATGGTTCAAATTATATCAAAGAGATTAGAGGAGGTAAAAACCATAGGAAATATAGGAAGATAGATAGTAAGAAAATCGATGACGACCACGTCGAGAACGTTAAGACAGGGCACAGGTATTATAAAACCCATATCAGACGAAGTAAGAAATTTCAAGATAGGGATAACCCCAGAATAAAAGTTAAATAATAATATTTTGCCTGAGTATACAGATATATAATATACAATTTTTCCAGATGACACTTTGGATTTTTCTGACAACTATTTTTATGGCTACCTACGGACAATACCTCGACATTCAAGACCTATCTGACAATCATGGTTATATACCAATTAAGATAAAGGATGTAAAGATCATCGATAAATACATTAGAATAATTCACGCTATCAATACTACGCAATATATGGAAACAGCCAATTTCTTACAGGACAATATACATAAACTTTCGGATACCTACACAAACATCACTCCACTATTGGAAAGCGTAAATAAAAACATGGAAATATGTAAGACGAAGATAAATAACTTGACACCTAGATTCAGAAAAAGACGAGGATTAGTGAACGCAATAGGGAAAGGACTAAAATTTATGGTAGGCACAATGGACAGCGACGACGAAAAACAAATTTTCGACAAAATTATAAACCTCGAAAAAAATAACGAAGACACAATGACAGCGTTAAACGAAGTCTCATATTTGAGCACTTCTATGTCAAACAGGATATCAAATATTACGGACCACATAAATAGACAACAGAAAATAATACAGACCTATGTAAACAGATTCAAGACAGAGACGCAGAATAAAATTCTCGACTTAGAGGACGAAACCCTATTTTTACAGAACGTTTTCCGCATTAATAACGACATTAACCTACTAATGGACCATGTGAACGAGATTGGACACGTTATTTTTAATTCAAAATTAGGAATAATCCCTTCGGATATATTAACAGAGGAAGAATTTAATTTTATAGGAAATATAGAATCTTATCTTCAGACAAAAGTATCGCTAGCATATAAAGAAAACTTCATAGTATTGACATTGAATGTTCCAAGATTTTTGAACGAATCATTTTCAGAAGTAGTATTTGAACCAATTCCGGATAATAAAAATAGAACCTTATTACTAAATGGGAGCACTGTTCTTATTCAAAACAACGAAGTATATAAATCGAACACATTAGAATATAAAAACTTGGAAAAAATAAATGATAATTGTCTAACGAGTATTGTCAAAAATCTTGAACCTAAATGTAATATGAAATTAACAAAAAACTCAGAAGAAAAGGAAATTTACCCTGGCTTACTTATATTCAAACACTATCAAGATAAAATCGAAACTAACTGTAAACATCCATATAAACTAGAAAAATTTAAAACTTATTTAATAAAATTCGAAAATTGTATTGTTAAGACAAAACTTAAGACTTATGAAAATTTTAAAGTAAATACAAGAGAAATATTTGTCTTAGAAAAATTTATATTAAAAATAAATAAAAACAATGTTCAACTTACTGACTTAGATATCAAGGATATACATTTTAATGAAACCATAAAAATTGTTAATAATAAGTTTCTAAAAAACACTCTGGTAAATACCGGTAGTAGTTTAGGGATTTCTATTATTTTAATTATTATCTTTATCATAATCTATGTAAAAACAATTAAAACAAGAACCCTTATTGTTTCCTCGGCGGAGCCTCAGACTAACGGTGGGGGTGTTATAATATCTCCCATCACTCCCCTAAACCATATCAATAACATAATCTAAAGTTAATTCGCATTTCCGTTCCCATATAAATAAACGAAAATGCAATAAAATAAATAAATGCAATTACGCAAAATTAATAAACGACTTCAAACCTAACAATTCATTTTCCTAAGAATTGTTTTCTTAAAAATTATTTAAAACGTAACAAATTGTTAAATCCAGACTTTTTTCTTGAAAATTGTTTTCTTGCATTTCCGTTCCCATACAAATAAACGAAAATGCAATAAAATAAATAAATGCAATTACGCAAAATTAATAAACGACTACAAACCTAACAATTTATTTTCCTAAGAATTGTTTTCTTAAAAAATTATTTAAGACATAAGGGCTAACTATATTATACTTTTGCTAACTTAAGCTACTGTCAAAAATCAACGAAAAGTCTGTCAAATGCTTAATCAACTTATTGAAGACTTTTTGGTGGCTACAATGTACTTTTTAAACTTAAATACTTACTACACTTAGTTGCAAATATTTGTACTTTTGCAAAAACTGTTTTCTTCTTATATTTACAAAATATATGTTTCTTTTCGAAAAATATTATTTAATGTGTTCAATTTATAAATATTTTACAATTAACGAATAAATCTATATTTATTTTAAATAATTTAATGAAACAAATGAAAACATAAATAAAAAAGTACTAAAAAATGCAACAGTGCTTGCATCTTAATCGAAAAACAAATACAAAACCCACCCCTTTTGTTATACATGCACGTTTGTTTTTTAACATTTTCAATTAAATTGTCTATAAAAATATTTTCCGCGTACATTGCAGCTTGTTTTTTTTTCATAAACAGTTTTTTTAAAAACACATGATTCCTTAAGTAAAGTGCGGTCAGTTTCGCTGTTTGCTTAAGCAAATGACACTTGACGAAACTTAACGAAAAGTTTGTTAAGTACAATATAGTCATACACATTTGATTACATGTATTCGCATATTTGCTTAAGCTAGCAAAAGTATAATATAGTTAGCTCTATAGCAAATTATTAAAACCAGACTTTTTCTTAAGAATTGTTTTCTTGCATTTCCGTTCCCATATAAATGAACGATAATGCAATAAAATTAATAAATACAAAATTAATAAATACAAAATTAATAAATTATAAAAAATTACTAAAAGAAAGAATTGCAAACTAAACTTTTTCCAAAGAATTGTTTACTTGTTAAATAAAAATACAACTCAATAAAATATTTGTAATTAGTATATAAGAACCAAAAAGAATGAAAAAAAAAGTCAGTTATATTTTGATCAACTCACTAAAACAATCGTGTTTTTTTTAAACAGTTCATAATTTGAACTTAAAAGTTCTAGGCTGGAGGAGGAACATACACAACAAATTTCACGTTTCTAGCTCCAGCGTTTTGGGCTGAACAATGTTTATTATTTGTTATATAAAGAATAGTATTAATCAATTTACAAGTCCCCTGTTGTCTGTGGCATTTTTTGGCCCCCAATTAAATGTTTTGTATCTAATGACTGACCAACGATTGGTAATATATACAAATTGTCTCGAATTGATTTACTTTATTTTGTTTTCTTACTATTTTTTTTAATTCAATTAATTCAGTTTTAATTTAAAATTAAAATACAAAATATAATGGTGGTGTTTCCATAAGACATTCGCCGCTAGACACTCATTCGTCTACTGTATGTATTTTGTTATTTTATTTTCGTTCGTCTAAAGCAAAACGCCATCTGGAACACCAGCAATATTTATAATGAAACATTATGATTCTTAAAAATAGTATTCAAATACCACACACACTAGATTTTTGTAAAATAAACCAATATTTAAAAAATTTTTGTGTTGTTGTTTTTTTTTACAAAATTTTCTAATATTTTGTTATGGTAGAATTATTTATTATTTAATTGTTACATTATTTTAATAGTAGAAAATGCAAGAAAAAATAGATCTCTTTTGATATGATAATAATTTAAAAACTATGTAAATTATAACTGTATAAATAGGAATTAATTTTTAGAATTATAAAAAAATATATTTTATGTATAAAGCATCTCTAGGGACATTCGCCATCTGCGGTCTTTTGATAATCTGGAAATGAAATAAACAAATTTGACGGTTAATGTATAATTTAATTTAAATAATTATTTTAAAATATAATCTATTTTATTTAAAACTCGTATCATATTTATAACATGTTTTATCAATTTTCGTTTAATGAATTATTTTTTTTATGATATTTTTAAAATGTTTTATAAATATGACAACTTGTTTCATTGGACAAAAATTGTTAAAAACATTTTATAAATATAATACATTTTTTCTTTGAGTGTAGTTAATATTACACTTACTTGTACCACGTAGACAATTTTCTGTTTTTAATATACACCAATTATTAAATGTCTTGGTATCACCTTTATCATCTGTGCCGCAGACCGGCTTGTAATCTTGTAATTCACAATTGTGATCACATGGTGAATCTTTGGGCAGCGAACAAACCAATGGAATAAAAATTGCAACTGAAAAAATAAATTAATATTAAAAAAATTAATATTGTTGAAAATAATATATATATAAAGATAATAATATATTAAATAATATATAGAAATATAGTCATCCTTAAATATAGGATCCTTAAATCATCCTTGTATTCGTACATTTCCCGACATGTTTATACTCAAATAATTTTATGTAGCATTAAAATCTATAGAAATAATAAAATATTTTAAAATACTTCTTCGCAGTATTAGCTCATAAAGTTTATTTTCCTGGTTCAGGGGTTAAATAATTTTTTTTTTAATTCCATTTCCTCAGTATCGACTTACAGCCGCGTCCGAAAATGTACACACACGATTCATAGTACGAATAATCCGCGAGATGCCGGGAATGAGTTATTATTGTTAAATAGCTTTCAGCCGTACAGGAATTGAAAAAATGCCTCTCACTGTTTTGGATATACCAGTCATAGGGAATTTTAAGACAACAAACGTGAACGTAGGTATGAAATGTTTAATGAAATATACAAATCACATAAGCAAATAATCGAAATCTGCCCCGATTTCAGTTAAAGCGAGTTTAAAAACTTTAAAGAGTTAGCTTACCACAATAAAAACTATAAATTTTTACAACCATTTTAGTCCAACCTGGCCATTCCTCTTTTCCTATAGACCAACACTCCGCCGATTGCCGGCGACTAATGCGAGGCATTATGTTAATATGAGGAAAATGGGGGAATGGAGGAAATCGATAGCAGTGTTTGTGGACATTTGACTTGAAGTTTTAGGAAAGACATCTGATCTGATCTGTAATGCGTTGTGGAATCCACTGGAAATTCGACCACAAGCGGATGGGGTCGATCTTCTGGACAAGCGTGTGTATCGAACAACACGGGCTTCAGGAATGAATTTATTTTTGTCAGCAAAACAAAGATCAGAAGGAGTGAAGCAATGCTTGCACCGGTTAGGAAGCTAAGACACTTGAAAGCCACTTTCAACACTTTTTGAATTCCAGAACAACAAGGGCTTCAAATTGCTCAATATTGAAAACACAAACATTGAATTCCACCCTATTCACACATCACCACTCAGAGATTGTTATTAGGTTCCGATTGAATGTGTAATTCATAATTTGCCTTTCAACAAGATGATAGTTATCCATGCTCTTCATAACCTTCGGGAGTATATATCACATTTCAATTGGACATTGTTTGCCAAGGCTGTTAGCCGCGCCTTATTTAGGGATTGGCTGAACATTGGCAACTTTCCAACACGAAGTAACGCAAGTGCTGAAGAGTGTTGCTAATGAATGAGCTGATCCGTGTGAAACGCTACGAACCAACATCCGCATACACGGTAGTTGGTATAGAGGTCCGAGTTAGCGAGAAGTGCAAATGACTTCACTTCGTACTTTTGAGGGTGCAAAGTGAGAAAAAGAAGTCAAGAGTATTCTGAAACTGTCTTGGACCATACACAGACTTAGGCTGAGTTATTCAATAACTATGCCAGCTGTACGCGGTGACCAACGGATGTCATCTCGCTCTAATCGTGAAGCCATGAAAAGTAGTGAATATTAAAATCGCCAGCAAACACAGTTTCATTATTCGGCAACTCTCCAGAATTCCTGAAATAGAAGCGGGAATAGAATTAAAACATTTAAATATCTTGTCAGTTTCCATGTTTGGGCTTTTGTGAGGGAAACCGAAATACATTATGTGGGCCCTGATTTTGAATTTAACCCATAGTGTGTTAAATTCGGTATCAATTGTTATTGCCACTGGTACACAACATTATTGCGAACGTATACCGCAAGCGATAGCTGTGTTGTTCCAGTTTTTGTTTTATATTAAGAATTGAATGAAATTAAGGGTGGAAGCGAACAGTATAAGTTAACGTGCCTATTCTCACGAAAAAAATCTGTGAATGTTTTTGTTCCAAGTCACAACAAATTTTATTTATTAGAAATTTTGTTTAAAAATTCAAATTGATAAGATCCTGCATCACAACATTGACAAACAAATAAAATTTTAATATTTTAGATTTAATTGTAGAAAGTTGTGACTCTCTTTAATATATTCACATGACAGTCACAATTTATTATAATTATGCATAGGCACGTAAATCTTAACTAAATTCAGGTTTAAAATTTTGTAAATTTTTTTCAAATAATTTTCAAAAAAATTTTACATGCTTTTGACAATTTGTATATAGTTTAGAACAAATTTTCAAATTTGTGCAAACGTGTTTACAATAATGAATAATGAATTTATTAAATCAACAGTCAAACAGTTTGCATGTGTATTGATCGAATACACGTCGTCAATTGGTCTGGTCTGTTCTTCTATATTTTCTAATACTCGACTCGCATACTGGGGCGTACTCATCGTTTGTACATTCATACATTCAAATTGTGGCACGTTTTATTAATGAATTAATCCAAGTGTTTGTTTAAAAACTCATCGCGTAATAATCATAAAAATTGTAATAAAAAACACTATAAAAATAAATATTAGTTCTTTTAATCGACATACGCCAAAAATACACCCCGTGTTGCTTAATGAATAATATTATATACATTTTTTTTCTTTAGTAATAAAGATTTCATTTGTTTTACATACTTGCGTTTTATATTTATTTTTTTGTTTTTCAAGTACTATGAATTCTCTAATATTTTAAATTCATCATCATATTGAAATTAAGGTCGGACAATGAACCTAATTATTCACACATAGATTTTGATGTTAACGGATTTGTTTATGTAAATCTTACTTGAGTGATTCACAGAGATAAAAAATTTTCCATAATTTGGTAGCAACAGCTGGGAATTCAGATTAGATTCGGATACAGCCGAATGCATAGAAATTTTGTTGATTTTTATAACACACTTATAAATCAATTTAACATGCAAAACAACAACAAATTTTTCTTATAAGAACCAACTAAATTACTATGCATACGGCTGTTAGTGTTCAAGATGTCTCCTTTTTTTAACAATAAAAAGTGTGGGGACCATAGATTATCTATACGAAAATATTGGATGTAACTAGTTTCGAATGTAAAAATTTTATGGTTTTGCTAGAATAAAAACTAAATTAAAATGTTATATGTTTGTGCAAATTTTATTCAAATATTATTATTTTATTCTACTGAAGATCACTTAGAAGAGTGAGAAACCATTATATTATGGAATCCAAACACTTTTTTAATTATTTTTCCCAAATGCGAAAAAATTTGTTAGGTAGATTACACTAAAGAACTTTGAGAATTACACTCAAGGTCCTATTATTTTACAGAGCTGGAAATTTCGAACTAGTAGTAATTGTGTTTTGCGAAAAATTTACAAAGCCAATCAATTAAAAAAATACTTAAAATTAAGTTATTTGATATAAACTCCTAAAAATGTTTACCACGTTTTTCCTTAGATAACACGAGTTTTTTTTGTGAATACTGTAAAAATTTAAAAGTTGGGCCCCTAAGTTAAGTGGGTAAACCCAAACATTATTGTCTATTGTGATTGAGGAAATTAAATTAATTGTGATTGAGGAAAACAAATTTAAAATTGATCTGGGGTTAAAAAATCGGCCTTTTTTATTTTTTGCTTTTTTTTTAAGTTTTTTCCACAGATAACTTTAAAAAGTGGAATTATTAATAGAGTTAAGGGTGCTTGGAAAATAAAAAAATTACCTTAACCATTAATATATTGCTTACAAATTTTAAATTACGAGTCTTCTTGTATACAAAATTAAAAACAAAATTCTATGTCGAAACGGGACTGGTTTTAAAAAGCAGATCTTAAGTTGATAATTTACGGAATAGTCGACACATTTTTTGAATTGTCTTCTGCCGGGACATGCCATGAGTCATCTACTGGAAAGATTAGTAGTCGGAAGGAGCGATATGTGGAAAATATAGACATACCTTCGTCTTCAAACTTTTTGGGTTGACCCGGTCATTCCCTATTTTCGAGCTTAAAATACGATTGTTCAGATAAGATTTGATCATATTAAAGTAATGAAGAACAATTCCCCACAAAAACACCTTATCTGGTACGAAATTCGACATGTTCGTGAGAATATGTATTTAGTATTGTGATTACGTTTCAACCATATGACGCAAATACGCACATTCACAATAGATTTTAGCGGCAAGACGTTGGGAATTTAGCAGTATGCAATACAATAATTCAGAAATACATAAAATGTTCAACACCTAAGGGGAAGTTGAATTAAAAAAAATTCAAAATTTCTTTTTGGCGTTATTGTTTAATTAAATCTTAATTTTGTCACCTTTAGCTGTGGCAACGCACAGGAAATTTAAATAGCGCATGGTGTTTGTGGAAAGCTGAGATAAAATAGAAGGAATCAAGGTAGAACCGCATACATATAACCCTCGATATGGTAATGAACTAAATTTAAAAAAAGGTCATATTTTATCAGTAACGGCAGAATGGAGTATCTAAAGTATTTCGGTATTTTTAAAATTTTATGATATATCTGGGGCACATCATATACAAAATGATCTGAAATGATAGTTTTGTTTCAAAATCATAACACTAAAAACTTTCATACTCGTTTCTGGTTCTATCTCACAAATGTCTCGGACGATATTAGTCTTATGGGTGACATATTTTTTGGATTATTCGCATAACATCGGTCTGTAACGGAACCTCCATAAGAAAAAGTCTAAATTGGTCTAATCGCTGCTCCCAGGCGGATAATTGGCATCGCTAAGATGGCTGATAACATGATTACCGCAGTGCGGAAAAGATTGCTTGTTTGATGGGCTGTGTGTCCTACGTTGTTAGCGTAGAAACAATGTTGTCCGGGATAAAGCCCATATCTTATGGTATTTTTGTCCAGGTCGTCAAGTGTAAGACTTTTTCTATCTAAAAATTATCCCATACTCCTAGAAGCAGGTATAATACATTTCAAAGGGGTTGTGGGAGATTCCCCTTTTTGCCCCTCCGACTATAGATGTCCAAAAATTTTCGTCTTACGATATAAAGTATGGACTAACTCTAGCGAAAAAAATTAACTAGTTTCAAAACTAATTAGATAAAGTTATATCAAATCATATTTAATTTAATCAAATTAAATTATATTATATCAGAATAAATTATATCAGATTATATTCCGCGAAATAAGCTCATGCGTAAGATGTTACGATAGCGGTCCACAGTGGAAAATTTTGGTAATTTTCGGATTAAAAATCTGTAACTTTTGAATGGATGAGTATTTTTGTAAGATTTTTTTTGTTCAATAATTTGTATTTTCAATCATAAGAAATGAATCATAACAAAAAAAAGTTAAAAATACAATTTCGATTTTTTTTTTGAGTTTTTGTACAACGGCAACTTTAAAGCCTCAATATTTTCATGGGCCAAAATCTGCATTTTTCTTAAAACATTTTCAGCTGCAGTAGAGTTAAAATAAAACTTCATTGGTAGCAAATGTAAGATACTTAAAAAAATGATTTCGAAGTTTATAGTTTAGAATTTTTATTTTGGTGATTATTTGAATAAGTTTTGGGTACAAAATAGTTTCATAATTATTATTTACAATGAAATAAATTATTTATTTTATGTTTCTGGTTTTTATAAATTATTATATGGTATATTATATATTATAAGCATATGAAAGTATTTGTATATGTAATATTAAAAAAATAAAAATTTATAATTCATGGTAAACAATAAAATATTAAAAAAAATATTACTTTAAGAAATATATAAAGTTCAGATTTAAAATCACGATTATTTTATCAGAATCACTTATTAAATATGGAAACATCAAAAGTTTTAAAATGTCTGAAAATCTTTTATAAGATTTAAGGGTGGGTTTCTGATGCTCGACACGTATGGATCGGAGGTATAGAGGAGTCTATTAAAAAGGACTTCATTAGTGGCAGATCGTGAACACTTTCTAGAATGCTGCAAGTTGTATCGTTTGTAATCTTTCCCAGCAAATAAAATGGATGTTATTCTTTTCGAATCTATTTTTCAGAACATCCAAAGCAGTATTAATAACAATTTAATGCCTTATTGAAAACATATTTTGCATACCAGTGATATTCACTTTGTCCTGGTTGGAATAATAATTTTTGACGTGTTCAAATCACATTTTCAACTTTAAAACTAAGCCGCTCCCCATATATATTTTGTAGTCCCTATATTTAACACTTTCTAAAGTTATACTTTCCCCCAAATTTTTGTGGACTGACGATGGCATGTAATACCAATTGTATTTTTTAACATATGATTTTGCCAGAGCATAATCCCCAAATTTTTTAGGGTCTATAGGTAAACCAGACGACAAAGCTTGAAGAATTACAGTGATTGTGATATGTATGTATACATGTTTGAATCGGTACAACACTTGCTAGAGGCTAAGTTTTTCCGTAAATCGGCTAAGAATTTCTAAGAATTTTTTTGTAGTCGCACTATTTGGCATCATGGGTGGCTAAAAGTTTGTTCATCCTGATATTTCTAGGGGCCATTTTGCACGACGCCACCGTGAACTACATCGAATTTAAAAATAAAAACAGTACAGATATTATGGGAACGTGGAAAAGCCACGTGCAAATTTTTGCTCAAATTCAAAGACCATTGCAAAAACGATTAGATTGTTTCAAAAACTTTCGGAATGACTCCAAATGTAATTTATAAAGGTTCAATTGAAATTCAAAAAACACCAAATTAAATAAAATAAATATTTGATGAATTTCAATAAATTTTTTAATTGCGTTTGGTATTTTTTAATTTTAATTGATCTTTTTAAGTATCGATTGCGAATTTTTGAATTTTATTTGTAATTTTTTTAACTTAAATTGTGTTCTTTTATTTCGGATTTTTATACCCTCCACCATATATGGTGAGGTATATATCAGTTTATCATTCCGTTTGTAACATGTCGAAATATAGGTCTAATACCCCATAAAGTATATATATTCGTGATCCTTATGCAATTTTAAGTCGATTTAGCGATGTCCGTCTGTCTGTCTGTTGGAATGGCGATCACGACGCGAAGACGCTAGCAGGGGTGCCTATTTTAACCCAGATTATTGTACATCCTCCCGAGCAGTTTGGTATTGAAAACGAGAAAAATCGGTCCAGCGGTTAAAAAGTTATGGGTGAAAATGTGAAGATACCTTTAAATTTTCCATACAAATTGGTGTATTTTAGTACAATTTCATATTAGCGACTGGTATATAATATATATTTTCTCATATTGTTTCCCTAATCGCTTAGAAATTAATAATATTTTGTACACCTCAAATATTTTTCACCTAAAAAAATTTTTTCACCACTACAATTTTTTTTTCACCACAAAATATTTTTTTCACCTAAAAAAATTTTTTCACCTCGAAATTTTTTTCACGTAAAAAATTCGTTTCCGCATCCAAAAAAGTTTTTTACCTCAAAAAAAAATTTTTACCTCTATAATTTTACTTCAAAAGTTTTTTACATTGTATTAAAAACAATAGAGAACATTGGTGGAGGGTATTCAAAGATTCGGCACAGCCTTTTTTACTTGTTTTTGTTTCAATTGTCATTTTTGTCTATTGTTTTAAAAAAAGTTTTATTTTTATATCTTTATATCTATAACTAATTGTTTAGATAGTATATGTTATGGACTTCAACGGAACACGAAATATAGCAATTACATTTACTAAAAAACACATACTTTATTTGTTAGCTTTTGTTGTTTTTAATATTTTTATTGCAAATACTTTGGTTAACATTTAAAAGAGAAAAGTCAAAAATTGCCAAGACTGCAGCATTTTATAAAATCTTACATATGGTGAATTTCATACAAAAGTACACAACAAAGTCAAATTTTCATATTATTATTTTTTATTATCTAGATACAATTTTTGAAAGTTCATATCATGAATTCCTTATTTTTGAAAAAAAAAATTAAGTTTTCTAAAGTTTATTACGGTATTTTAACAAAGTAGCGAACAAGCTACATTAATTTCGTGATGATTCACATAAAAAAAAAAATGGTAAGTGGTTGTTTGCCTCCTATGAATCTTAAACTTTCATAACATATAAAGTTTGTGTAACTATAAAAACTCTAATTTAAACATTTATATAATAAGCTTGTGAAAAAAATTGCATTCAAAAATCCATAAATACCTGTCGTGTAAGTCACAATTTTTATAAGTATTTTCGTTTTGTAAACAAACCAAATGTTTTATGTTTATTTATTTTCTCACTACTTATTAAATTAATCAAAAACTGTATAATCTTAACTTCATAACTTTAACTTTAACTCTTCATATTATTTAGTGTCGTGTAAGTCACAATTTGTATGTCGTGTAAGTCACGCGAAAAAAAACTATTTTTTGTGAAAAATAAAATAAATTTCACTAAGTTGAAGCCATTTTGTCGTTGTTTGTATTTCTCAAATACTTTTGGTGCAGTTTAAAAGGAATCGGACTACACAATTAACAGAATTTTTAAACTATCTTTGATTACCCTGAAATCAATGGATTTGATGTCGTGTAAGTCACAACCAATTAATTATATTAAAATTAAAAATATGTAATCGCAAATCAAAAATCAAAGTGCATGAATTAATACGTATGTTCGTGTAGATGTTATTTCTTAAAACGAAAAAATTAAAAAAATTATGATTGTACCAGAAATTTTATCAAAAATGACAAAAGTTTTGCCTAGTGTCGTGTAAGTCACACGTGGAATTCACCATATATACTATAACTACTTTGAAAGTCTATATATGCTAAGTTGGTAATTATTTTCAATTTTAAATACATAGGTTTTGATTTAAACATAAAAAAAAAAAAAATACACAAATTAAATAATTCTACTTAGGACCTGTGCAAGGTAGCTAAATAAATTCTAAACTAAGCGCTCCCGGTAGCCTACCGTGCTAGTAGCGTGCTAGCTTATCAGTGCGAGGGTCGTGGGTTCGATTCCCACCAGAGGCTCTGGTCTGTTTTCGCTACACCGAACCGAAAGCCTTTGTTGCTAGTGTTCGGTTAGGGTATTAAGATATAATTTGTAATTATATGTTTAATAAAAAAATAAATAAATACAAATTGACAAAAGATTTCGAAATTTCTTTAACAAAATATTTGAATAATTTTTAAAAGTTCATAGAAATTTGGATACCTGAATTTAGTTTAGATTTATTTTAGTCAGCTCACACCCATATAAAATACAACGTTTAAAAACAATAAACTACATATATTTTTTCTATCGTTTTTATTATTTTGCTGTTTTGCTGATTTTTAACCCCAACACTGAGTATTAGCAGATTAGGATAGATGGGGTGTAATACAACCTTTAATTACTCCTCTTTCAAAGAGATTAAAGGCGTTAAATTAAATAAAAAATCGGCTTTTAAAAACTTTAGTTATTTTTGGTTGTTTTTAACCAAATAATATTATAGAGGATGGCTAAGTATAGAGATTTCATCGAAAGAAGAGGCCAAATAAAATTTTGTACATATTACAAAGTTAGGTAACTGAGAAAAAATTGAGAAAATTTCCCTGATTTCGAAGTATTTTTTTTTTTTCATTTCTGCAAAAATTTTACCAAAACCTGGCAAAACCCAATTGGACTCGCAAAAAAATCAATTGGCCTTGCAAAGAAAATCAATTGGAAACAAAAAAATACAAGCTATTTTGTATATATGTATACTAAATAAAATAAAAAAAATATATTTTGGAAATAATTTCGGAGGAGCTCGGGCCCCTGGGTACGCCATTGTATGAGCCAAAAATCCATACATAATTTTATATACTATTATATATAATTTTATATGATATATCATATTTTAAAGCATATACAGGGTGATTCAGTCACGACCCGCCGAATTTCACCAGCGTATTCCTTGGCTTATTTTATGAAAATATGTCCATTACGACCATCCCCGAAAATGCAAGTGCGCGAAATGGCAGCGGCTTGAAAATTTTCGGATTGGTGGTCGGTAATATTGTTAACTTCTGAACCAGTGGTCAGATCTTTGAAGACTTTCAGAAGCAATAAAAAAAAATTCAAAAAAGTGAAATCGCCGAGATACAAAGCTTTTGAAAAAAAAAATTGGAAAAAAGACATAAAAACGTGCACATAACCTAAATTTGCTCAGCCAGATGGCAAGTAACTTATGCTTTTCCTGTAAAAGATAGCCCTACCTCTTACCTTTCCAAAATGCCCTAAACGAAGCCCAAGAGGTCTTACCGTATCAAAGCTATAACCATTTGACTGAAATGCAAAATTTTTTTTAATGTTAATTTACAAAAACAAATGAATGTGTGCTGATATTTCGCTTACAAAAAGAAAATAAAAATGTTTGCATTTCAGTCAAATGGTCATAACTTTGGAATGGTTAGACCTCTGGGCTTTGTTTAAGACATTTTGGAAAGGTAGAGCTGTATTTTAAAAAAAAGCATGTTACCTGCCATCCGGCTGAGAAAATTGAGGTTATGTACATGTTCCATTTTTTTTTCAAAAGCTCTTTATCTCGGCGATTTTACTTTTTTTATTTTTTTCTTTATTGATTCTGAAATGTCTACCAAAGACCTTTCCAACAAAAAAATTCGACAACTGGTTCAGAAGTTTGCAATTTTACCCTACTACCCCCCGACCACCAATCCGAAAATTTTCAAACCGCTGCCATTTCGCACACTTGCATTTTCGGGGATTGTCGTAATGGACATATTTTCATGAAATGAGCCAAGGAATACGCTGGTCAAATTCGGCGGGTCGTGACTGAATCACCCTGTGTAAGATAATTAAAAAAAAATATGTAATTTATAATTTTATATATGGTTATTCATACAGACATCTATACAAAATATTGTTAATCCATATATGAGAGTATATATAAATTTTTAACTTGTGTATTTAAATATAGCATTTTTTTTCCTAATAGATTTTGTAGCAACAATTTTCTTTAAATTTGTTAATTTTTCGGAATTTTAAAAATAAATAGTGATTTTAAAATTGTTCGTTCGAATTTTCTTTCAATTTCAATATTTCTAGGGGAAACGCCCCCATCTTGGCAACACTGGCTTTCACTTAGAAAATAACTCTAATACTGCTGTTAAAGTGACAGAAATTATGTTTAAAGAACCGGAAAAGTTGGTTACAAACTTATTACAAATAAATCGGCTGAAACTTTTAGAAAATTATACAAATTAATGTTTTTTTTTGCATTAACTCATACTTGCTAAAAACAATGAAATTAGTTTCATTGTTAAATTGTTATCCTTTTTGTCGGCCAACTTCTAAATTAATCCAAGTTATGTTATCCAAGTGATGGTGATCTGATGTTTAAACTAATCCAATTCAGAATAATAGAATAAGATTGTTTTTTTTTTTTTGTTTGTTTTAAGAATCCACAGTATTTTATTTTTTAATTATTTGTTATAATATTAAATTTTGTTTTTATTAAATTTTAATTTAATTTAAATTTTTTTTCCTTATACACGATCACGTTTTAGTACTTTAGTAAACAATTTTTGCGTTTAACGCAAACACACGATCACAGCAAATTGCAAACTGATCGATACAAAAAATCCAATCGTTTACTGATGCTGTGGTTGGCCACAAACAAAAAAAAATTCGCATAGAAAGTTCAATTGATTTTAACCACACAGTTCGAGATGATGACGCTGATTTTGACGATAACACAAAATACAGCCAACAGACTTTCAACACATATAACACTAAAAGACGTCGTTATCCTCTCAACAGCACGTATTCCATATTAGATACAAAACAGGATTGGTGTTTTTTTTTTCTTTCTTTTTTTTCCAATTCAAAGAAATTCTTTTGATCGTAACCGGTAAATATTTTATAATGATCTTTTTTTTGTGGATTCTTTTTTAAGATAATGGTTTAGTTAGAAATATTTTAAGTAACGTTTTATCAAAATCGAATTATTGGAAATTATGGATTTGTTTAAGGTTTAAAATTAATTGGCTTTGAAATTTGTTTTTGTATACACAATACTCTAACGATAGATTGATCGTTTACGAATCACAGTCATTTGTGCAAAGTTTGTTAGTTTTATAGATTTTTTTTTTTCGTTTTTAGATTGAACGTTGAATATTTTCGTTTCAATGTGAAGTTGAATACTTTGGTTTTATTATTTGTAAGTGTATTGATTTTATGGTATATATGGTTGTATTGAAAATTCCATTGTTCGAACTTTTTAAGAAAATATTTCAATGGAATTTTAATCCTCATAAAATTGTTTGTATTTTTTGTGTTCCTTAATACTTGTTGTTAATCCGCTCACGTTTCAATGATAACTACCAATCTTATTCCATTTTAATTCTTGGGAATATTTTTTAATATATATTTTTTTAACAATATTTAGGCCCATTAACTATTCTCGAGCAGTTAACTTAAACTAAGCTATGGAAAACTAACCCATATCAGGCATTTATCCCAAGGAAAATTTAACCATAATAACTTTTCAATATTTGTACTCTTAGTAGGTAACCTTTGTACGAAGTGTCAAAATAAAATAAAAAAACAAAAGGAAATACAAAAATATGTAATTTTTTTTTTTTGGAAAATGTGAAAATAAATCGTTTTTAGCGCGGCTTTTAGTGTGTTGTAAAAAATAATACACTTGACCACGTCGTTATTTTTTAAGATTCGCGGTCGACCAATGCTATAAAATAATGGTGTATTTTTGCATACTCCTCGAGGTGATTTAAATAAATCCATTTGGTAAATATTTATAATACAAGTGGGTAATGTGAACTATTTGTTGGGGTTGAGCCAGGCAACCGTGGAATAATCAGCATATTAAATTAAAAAAAAATATAATTGTTGTAATTTTATTGTAGTATATTAAAGCAATTAATGTGACCAGTTAGTTCATCAAAGTAAGTACAAAAATAATCTCAGTCCGTACTTTTCCATCCATTTGAAATGGTGGGTCAAAAATACGGGTAGTCATTACGAAATAAAATTATATTTGACACGTTCGTTTGGTAATTTTTGCGGGGTTTCCGCGTTCTGTTACAATATTTAATATTTGTTAATTAAGAATTTTGTTAATACGTGAGCGATTTCCGTGCGCTTTTTAATATAGTCAAAGCTTTATATAGCGAATAAAAAATATCATGCGTTATAAAGGGCTTTGGATGTATTTAAAAAATTTAATTCAATCGTTTTCTTATTTCAAGCGTACCAAAATTATATAAATCGAGTTTTGGAAGTTCCATGCAGTCCCGGAGAAACCAAAAACGATTTTAAGTACTTAAATACTTTTTGTACGTTTGGTTAAAGTACGGACATCCACATCTAAAATATAGGGAAATTAATGGTCAGTCAGTGCGCACTAGATAAATGGAGCGCTTTATTACATCTTTAATAATCATCATTAACAGTTTAATGCATTTAAATATCTCCTGTAGGGTGAATTTTTCTAAAATAGCCTTAGTTAAGACTCTTAACCCCATTGGTATTGGTTTGAGGAAATACTTGGTTGAAATTTAGGTAAGTTATTGAAAAAATACGATTACCAGTGGTTAGACCTAAACCAGGGTATAAATTTAGATAAGTTAAAGGGCCTTAGTTCTAAAAAATATATTAGTACACTCAAGCATCCACTTAATACAATATATTTGTATTATGGTGCCACTTATAAAGTAGGCCTTCTTTGTTAGTAACCTTGAAGGCGGTGAAATTTGAGTAATTATGATAAAGAAGACTAATCTGTAGATCCGTTATTTTTTACCTATCGGCCAGAGCAGATTAAATTAAGCTTTTCCTTCTTAAAATTGCCGCCCTAATATTAATATACAGTGACAAACATAAGTATTCGTTTTTTAATAGCATCTTTCATACCACTGGGAAATGCTAATTCTACGAACACCAATCAAAATAGTTGGAATGTTTTAAGTTTTGGGGGATAGATAATTTTGAACACTTTTAATAGAATTTTTTGCCTTATTGGATAAATTTCTTTGAATTATTTTAAATCTAATTTATGTACGCTATCACCGACCCCAAATTATTCCCAAGCTATTATAAGAATAATAAATCAGATGCGTTAAGTGCTACGTCCGGCATATTGGGTCCGTCATTTAAAATTTTCAGTTATGTCTTCAGATTATGAATATAATATAGTAATTCAGAACGCCGAAATGGTTTATTTAGGCTAAAAGTTAATATATCGGTGTATAACTTAAAAATTCGGGATTCACAACAGATGGGGTAAATCTAACACAGGGTTTGTGTCTTTAATAACGTATATGACATTTTGGAGGATAAACATATTGCGAATTTTTTTAAAAAAATGTAGCTGAAGCACATCGATTGCTCACCAAAGCTTATCCTGAATATGTTCAACGCGCGAGAAATGGCTTGTACGGTTCAGAAGTGGTGATTTTGACATAGAAGACAAAGACCACCCAGCTCAGCATAAAAATTCGAAGGTTACGAATTGGAGGCATTACTCAAACTAAAGAACTTGCAAAATCATTGGAAGTCATTCAAGCAGCAATTTTAAAACATTTGCAAGCAGCAAGGAAATTAGGGCCAGCGGAGTTGAAGCAGAGACGTTAAAAGGCGATTTTGCATGTCAATAATTTTGCTTGAACGCCATAAAAAGAAGTAATTTTTGCATTCAATCATGACTGACAATGAAAAATAAAAATGAAGAATAATCCGAAGTGCAAGAAATCGTATGTGAAGCCCGGCCAACCAGACAAATAAACGCCTGAGCCGCATATTCATGGCGCCAAGGTAAAATTATATTTGGTGGGACCAGAAGGATTTCATCTGGTATGATCTGCTGAAATGGGGCCAGACAATCACAGGGGGAACACAATTGATTCGTTTGAAGCGAGCAGTGGCCGAAAAACGCTCGGAATATGCGACCAGACATGAAGCCGCAACATTCTATCACGACAACGGTCACATGTTGCAAGGCTGGTTAAAAACTGGTTAGATAATAGTAGTTGGTAAGTTTTGCCTAGCCCGTCTTTTGTCCAGACATTGCCCTGTCTGACTACCACTTGTTTTGATAGATCCAGAACGCTTTTACTGGAATACGCCTCACTTCAGAATAGGGTATCCGAAATTGGTTTGTTTCGTTCTTAGCCTCAAAAATTGAGTAGTTTCTTTGGCATGGAATTCATATGTTGCCATAAAGAGGGGAAAAGGTCATCGCTAACGATGGCCAATACTTTGAATAAGTTTATGTTGCACCAATGGTTCACAATAAGCGCCCAAAATTTAAAAAAAACTGGCATTTTTAAGTTATACACCCAATACAAAAAAAAAACATTTCTTGTAAATATTCTATATCAGCCAACTCAAATTTACCCCTAGCTTAGATAAAAGAATTAAATCAATAATTTTATTATGATTTCAGATTCGAAACCACATATTCTGCTCGTAAAAAAGGACTTCAATGATCCACAAAATCGGTTTATTAAGGGTTAAAAAGTTATGTGAAAATATTTCTTGTAAAAGTTTTATTATAGATGCCAAAACATATCTCAAAAGTATATTTACACCAGTTTTTCGACACCCGACTTTAAAAAAACCATTACAATACATATGCCAGTTAGTTGGGAATTATAGCCCAAATTGTTTCGGTCATAATTCCCTAACCAAAGTGGATACTATGACCATCGTGGTTTTGGTCATAATCTCCAGTTAAAAATGGACATATTCCCCATGAGCATTTAGACTGTTTTTCAAAAGAACATAATCCCAATTGTGGGGTTAGCAATAATCGCAGTAAAGTTTTTCTGCGTAGTAGGCTGCGGCCGGGCTAAAGGGCATTCACTTCAGTGGTATTTCCGAAGGCAGCTTCTTTGAGTAAAGCTTTAAGTAGGCGGCCTACAGCCGGACTTTGTGGGTTTTACTGTGTAGAATGTTCTTCGAGCCGGGTTAATCGCAGAAACATTTTTCTGCAATTAACCCCTAAGTGGCGTTCTATAAAAATGTTTTGTCATAATCCCCACAATAAAACGATCTAAACACCATAAGGACTACGACTATTTTATAAGCGAACATATGTCCCACCTTGGGTTTATGTCTTATATCTGGAAAACCTCGGTCATAATCCCTAAAATAGAAATGGGAATAATATCAGTAAAGGTTATTACCTGTCATGTTTTTATAAATTTTTTCTGTAACAATGAAACTTTTCCAAAAAAGTAACATCAAATTTTTAGGGTTGCCTAATTGTTTTGTTTTTGGCGAAAAATCAGCAATCTACCATTGTGGCAGCTTATTTACTATTTGCCCAAGTACAAAACTTACATCGAGCAAAAAATAAAATAGGTTTCATTGACGATTTAAATAAACAAAATTGTGTTATCAAAAAAAAAAAAAAGTTATTGACACGTATCTTTTATTTTCGGCATAGTTTCACTATCTATTGAATTTCTTCATATTTTCACCAAAAGAATGGATTTTAAATTCATCAGGCTACACATAAAATGTTGCTGTTGCAAAACATGTTTCATAATCTGCAGATATTAATACGCAAACTATAATTTGGGTAATAGCTATCGGATAACGTTTATCAGAAAACGAATACTTATGTCTCTCACTGTACAATGTAAATTGTCTTTTCTTATCAGTTGCCCTACAATGTCGTGTGCACCAAACCAACCATCATATGTATTTTTTTTTTTTGTGTTGGATTTTAGATTCTGATAATCATTCATGCCATTGGTCAGTCATGTCGTCATCAAACATTAAATTACAATTCTATACATTGGGGTATATTTTATATGAAATCATCACTTACAGTTTTTGATCTTCTCATATTTAAATCGCTTACGCATGATTTGTTATCAGTCATTTAAAGACGACTGTAAGTCTAAAATCTTCTATTAGAATTGATATTTATTATCTCTTGGTTAATGATTTGTCTATTTTTAAAGGATTATCTCATTGTACTAAATCTCTTTGAACTAACCCAATAGTTTTTGTATTAAAAATTTTTGTTAATAGCTGTTATCAATATTTGCACATGTGCTTCAAAAAAAAAAAAAAAAATATGTTAAAAACATATCAAAATTAAAACAAAACGAAAATTAGAACAGAATTGGGACTACAGACGTCAAAACAGACTACCAGACATCCATTGTCCGTTCGGACATAATGCAGATTACTAGTTTGGGAGTTTGTCTGAACATTTTAATGCGATAACCGTTTGTGGGCTATTTATGTTGCACCATGCAAAATTTAATGTTAAAATCTAGCAGAGGATTAGGTAATCTTCAAAATATATGTTTTGTATTTTTATTACTACTCGTACCATAATGCATCACTGCTTATTTGTATTCTTTTTCAATGCTGCCAAATTAAAACAAAGAAAAAAACGTTTAATTTAATTTAGTGGAGTTTAATACAAGAAACATCTAAATTGTTTTTATTTTATTGTCAAATATAATCATCCAAAATAACGCAATGTAAATTCACTATTACAAATGGTATACAATCGCGTATTAAGGAAAAATACCCACAAGAAGTAAGGTTTAACGGCTAAAAGTTTTTTTTTATTTTGCGTTCAATCAACAGTCAGGGTATGGCCCATACAAATGCATTGCATTCTGGTGATATCAGGAAAAGAAGTTTTGAGCAAGAAGAAGGTAGTAGTGTTTGTGGACATTTGATTTGAATATATCTATATTGTAATACTCCTGGAAGACCATTGCGGGGAGTATACACCACACATGGTTAGTCGACCGATGAACCAATTTACAAAATTTGGTGCGTAGGTTAAGAATATAATATCTGAACGTGACCGATTTTTGACTCACACTCACTCACGATCACGAACCAAAACTTGCAATCGCACTCCAAGATTTTTTTCTACTCAAGCTCAATCACGTGAGTAATTTAAATTTTTGCACACGCTCACGAAACACTCACGCTAACAAAGTACTCACGCTTCAAAATATTTCGTAAAATTAAACAAAATTCCTATATATAGAGGCTAGCAATTTTGTTGTAGTGGCTAGGAGATTAGGTCATTGGCACGATGAGAGTCATTTTGTACATCCTGTATATTTCTAAAGTCCTTGTAATTAACCACCTCCAGTTAATATTATTTTTTCATTATTTGAAGGGCATATAGACTTATATTTTACAAGCGAAAAAATGGACACAAAAAGCGAAAAAATGGACGGTACTTAAGGTTGAAAATCACGAAAAAAAATAAAAGTTGTTATAGCCAATGATGTATGTAGGTTGAAAATAGTTTTAGTATATTTTTTTTTTTTGGTTTCGAGCACCGGAAGCCTTATAAATTAATTCCGATTCACATTTAATACAAATTTTAGTAATATTACGATGTGTACTGCTCTTGGAACAAACATTATATGCAACTTCAGGCCATCGCCACTAGAGTTTCGACTTGTCTCAGCATCCTTTTTATAAATAATTGCTAATAGTGTTAATGATATACATATATTGGTAAAATGTAAATTTACGCAATCTTCATACTTTAAGTATTCAAATGTTTATGAAACATTCTGATTCTTTGCGTTCAAAAAAAATTATTATAATTTCAATTTTGCCACTTTTTTCCTGTAGTAATAAAAGCTAGGATTTTTGATTTGATTTTATCACGTTTAAATTTTTTTTCTCTATGAGAATAATTACAGTTACTATTTCAACATTTTTTTTACAACATATGCTGTGCTTTTAAGATATCAAAAATCTTTCCATTTGTAATTATAGACGTCACTAAAAAGGCTCTAGTTACAAAAATTGGTTCAAGTTGGTTCTGAAATTCATTGTACTTGCTTAGGAACAATTATAAAATTAAAAGTCATAAACAAATTTTACCGCTTACCAAACTTTCTATTTTTTATTATTTTTATTTTTTGGAACACTTTTGATCATTACAAAGTTTTATGAACGATACACTCAAAATTACTGAAATTTTTACACATGGCTGAGAAAATTGTCAATTTTCAAAAACAAAATATTTTAAATACATTATGAATTAAAACTTTTTGGCCTACCTTGCTTTTGTAGTTGAAAAATACAAGTTAGAAATTTTAAAATGAATAAATTTTAATATGCATTATAAAAGTCAAACTACCAAATGCATTGGCATGAAAGTTTGTTTTTGCATAATTTGAAGTGTAAGCTCACATGTAGAACAAAACTTTAAAAAAAAAAATCGATAATTTCTTTTTTTTAGTTTTGGCCGGGACTGCATCAACTCTGTTCTTATAGTAGTGGGACTCTCTAACTTTTTAACTGCGAAATTCGGTAGAAACGTTGTCAGTTTACAATGAAAATTTGACAAGTGAACTATTAAACTTTGTCGTTAAAAAGTTAGATATTGGCTTCTCTCATTAGAAAAAGCAATTTGCTTTGAAATATACAGTGGGATAAGCTGATGCTATGTATGGTTCTCCTAACGTACTGAATGCCATTTCAATTTTCCAATTAGAACTCAGGTACTTAAATAATTGGATCAGGTAATCAGCATTGAACTCAGCATGTTAAGAGGTATTATGTGACTCAATTTATTGATTCTGTATCGATTTTATAACACCAACTATGTCACAACTGGTTAGAAAGGTAAATCCATTATGAAATCCTCTGTGGATTAAGCTGATGCTATTGACGCTTCTCCTAGCACTACCTAGAACTACCCTGCGGAAAAGGACCTAGCCCAGGACACGACACGACCGGTTCAGAAATAACCCCAAACAACAACAACGCAAACAACATGTCATGACTTTTAAACCGGTCACGTGGTAGGTACTTTAGGAACCGGTCTTCTTTTTTGACCCATCTCGTGATAGGTATTTTCGGAACCGTTTTTACTAATCACGGGATAGGTCCCAATTCCCCTTTTTTTCATAGGGTGGACATCTGTAGGAAATAAAAACGACCGCGGACACAATTGTGGGGGGAGTCATGTACTTCCATAAAAAATTTTGTGGACTAAAGGACGTCATTGTTAATCCTGTTTCAAGGAGAATCGAAGATCCTTATAAGTTAATATTAAGTTCATCAAAAATAATCTCCATCATTGCATGAAGGCCTCTGCTAAATAAATTCTGCATCTAAAAAGGTACAACAGGAACTAAATCAATTTTCGACCTGGGACCAAGCGCTCATAACATAAGACTTAATACTTTTGACGGTAAATTTTTAAATCATCTGCTTACGCTTATTGATTAACGGGAAAATACAAAATATTGCTAGAATTCTTGTCTAGACTGAAGCCAGATGGTTGCAAATCCGGATAAAATTATGATTTTTTGAGGAAAAGGAGTGTTTAAGTCCTCAGTAAAATTTCAAATCTACATGAGAGTGTACAACAAGCTGACTTTCGGGCTTTACTGTATGTCTTATTGTTGGATACAAGTCCGTTTTGAAGAGTATCTTCACATTCGATTATTTATTTTATATTCCTAACCTAATGAACTTATCACGCAGAAATCAATGTCCAATCCAACCTTTGTGACAAGAAGTAGAAGTGAAGTTTTGTATCAGGCCCTGGGAATCATAAACTGAAACGTATCTGAGGAAATTTTCTTCTGTGAGAATATAGGAATAAATGCATCGATGTGTTCAGAAATCCTAAGTAATCTGGTAATCTGCGCCACCTTTGAGCTAGATTTTCGAAAGCATGGGCGATTTAGGAAAGGAAGTGACAGGTATGAAAAAAAAACAACATCAAGAATGGAAGCAGGAGGAACAATAATTTGGAAATTCGAATGAAAATAAAAGAAAGCCATCAAACACCTTTAGAAAATAATAGACTGATTAACTGTAGCAAGTGTACCATATTAGGCAATGAGGAAAGATTTCTAAAAGTAATTAAGATAATCTAAAGGGAAACTTTTACAGACATGCTTGGCCAAATTGAAACATGCATCTGATGTAAAGAAAATTATGTCAAACAGGAACATTTACCAGGCAGCCTAAATTTAAATGTTAAAAAGACAGAATCTCATACGGATTTGCTGTTTTGTATTCATAATCTCGAATTTACTGTGAATATTTTTTTCGAAAAACACAGTAGATGATATCAAATTCTATCGTATAGGTATAAATTTAATTTAAAACCTTATTTCTTACTCAGAGATAGAAGGGAAATTTTTATGTTCTTGGGATTTATCATATGCTGATTGAGTGACTCCCAATGATTTTGCAAGTTCTTCTTAAGTTTGACAACAATCTTCATCTACTTATGCCTCCAATTCATTGTCTTCGAATTTTTTTGGCTGACCTGGGCGGTATTTGTTTCACATAATATGATAAACTTCGGGGAGCAATCGATGTTCTTTAGCTGCACTTTTTTCAAATTGAAGAAGTAAACCAAAACAAAGATACACACAATGTGTAAAGAATACGCCATCTGTTGTGAATCCCGCATTTTTATGTTATACACCCAATACTAAGAACGATTGCGCTTCCAAAAATTGAAGTAGCAAATGTTTCAACACCTCTACTGTCCATCTCATCTTCGTCTCCAGACTTCATAATTTGTTATTTGTTAAAAATTTCGGCTTATTTAGTTTTTGAAAGGGTAAGGAAAATTATATTTATTACACAGAGAAAACTGATTTATTATGACAACCGAATTTCTTGCCAGTTTGGTTGGAGCCACCGATATACGGTTAATACACCGAAATACGGTTAGTAGAATAGAATTTTGGTTGAAACTATATATTTCAATTGTATTAAAGATACATTTGGTTGCGACAACCAAAACATTCAGTTTTCTCTGTGAGAGAGCTATAGACATTGTAGTTTTCCATAGCTTTATTTCACTTTTCCACCGAATGGGACCATAGGTGGAATTTCCATATCATTTGTTTTGTATATGTAATTTTTTTTCAGTTTGCTAACCGAAATAACCATCAAAACACCTTTATTTTTCTTTTTTTTTTTCAAATTTGCATTTGTGCAACTTTTTACTGAAATTGATAGAGATATGTAGTGTTAAAGTGAACAACACTAAACTCCATCTTTCCTTATTTTCCAGGCTAGTTATTTATTTACCTGTATACAACTTTGATTGTCCGTTGAAAATATTCTCTCCTAATATCTTAAAAGAAACTGAAATTAAATGACTTATTATTTTTTTAACTTTGCTTTTGTGAAAGAGCCTAAGGCAAACATTTTATTGAAAAAAAACTTGTGCTAAAAATACATGATGGTATAAGAAAAAAAGCAACTAGTGCAAAATACATTTAAGTTTGCAACAATAAAGCCACTCCAGCCAAAGTCCATTTGCCAGGTTTATCTTTGGTTTTTAAATTAAAAGTCCAAACATAAGTGGGACCACGAGTTCGAGTCTTATACACAGGACATTCATACATGTTGCGTAAATCCTGTTTGTCTTGAGTGATGGCCTAAAAAGAGATTTAAAAATATTGTAAAAATTACAAAAGATACTTTTTAAAAGAAATTTTATTGCAATGCGTTTAGGTTGTAGCAAAATTTGTTAGATTTTTATGATTTTTTTGAAAATTTAAAGAAAAAGGATTTAGATTGTATCCAGAGTTGTATTCTCATACCCAAAACGATTTGATGAAAAATCCACTAATGTATGAACTTAAAGTTAATTTGTTTTATAGTCTACACGTGTTAAAAAAACCCAAATAAAACTTAACACAATCTGACGCCAAATTGGCAGCGCTATTTTTTTTAACAGAAAAGAAACAATAATTATACCCTACACCACTACGTGGTCAGTGTATACTGCATTTGTGCTGATGTTTGTAGTTACCAAAAATATCAGATTTAGATCCACATTATAAGCTTGAATCTGCAACTGATTAACCTGCTGGCGGTTGGGTATTACGAAACAGTTACACAATACTGTTAAAATTTGGAAATGATCGGCCAATATACTCTTAAGTTATAAGCAAAAATTTTCTTAGCATTTAAATGAAGATTTAAAAGCTTCCGCTCCAAAATGTACCAAGTAATTGTGTAATAAGCAATTAACATGTAGTAAGTAAGTAGTGAGACTTAGCAAAGTTTATTTTGAAGGTGTAGACATTATCCCAAGGATGGTTTCAATGAGGGACTACGCGTCACTATGGGGAAATGTGAATGGTTGAAGGGTATTTACTCTGACCGCAGAATCTTTTAATTCTTCACCGATAGTTCTAAGATGGGTAAGTTTTTCTTTAGACAGCTAGGTATAGAGGAGCAGTATAAATTTCCCGCACACACTTATTGGGTTCGTGGACACCGGATCATTTAGGGTAATGGGATTGCTTATGGTCTGGCGGTACTTGGCGAAAGGGCACTGGACATTCGGGTGCTACTTCAGTTTTTGAAACGGGATGTAGTATCTACTATAACGGTCAAGACTGAGGCACTTTACTTTTTTTTATTGGGGGTACTGACGAGTCACTGCTGGACTGCAATTCATTCTAAGAGATCGGGAAAGCTGGCAAGTGATAATTGTAGATTTTGTGGGGAGTGTGGAACATACCAAGTGCCAATGTCCGGCTCTGGCACGCTCCTGAGCAAGTTACTTGAAAAACTATCAGTTCCGAGATCTGTAAGAAATCTGTTAACTCATAATTCTATGATCCTGTATGCTATCGCATCTGTCTGATCTAATGTGGGGATTTCGTTTGCTATCTGGTAATGCTAGAGACGCAATTGATCTATGCGAGGTCTATGACCAGCCAGCTCAACCTAATCTATCCTAATTCCCATAGAAAAGTCGTATCTAGAAAACTAGCGAGTGATAATTGTAGATTTTGTTGGGATGATCATTTGCCACTGTCTAGCTGTTGTGTGCTACAGGGCAAGACTTGGTAAGTTATTTGTTTCGAGATCTGGTAGGAATTATCGTTTCATATCTGGCTAGAGACCCAATTGGTATATGCGAGGTGTATCCAACCAGTTCAACCTAACCTGCTTCCCGAAGAAAGATCCTATCTGAATTGGATTTACATGGTATGTACACAGAAACATATATATCTGCTTAAAAATTTGTATTTTGAATGTTATATGGGACCAAAGATGTTGCCTTCAAATTTAAAGAAAATTTTTACCCCTAGTCTTTTATATAAGGACACCGGTATTTGCCTAAATAAAATTATACTTGTTGTAGGGTATCAAATAGTCGATATGATACGTCTTCATATCTGACATGTTTTAATTTTTGTTTGCATAATTTTAACTGGAAATTTGTATACTTTACTGTCAGAAAATACATATCATGCATCAAATTATTTTGTTTCATTTCGATTTAATTAAATTCTATTGAATACTATTTACTAACCCGAATATTAATGACTGGCATTGGTGGGTACAGTTCTTTAAGACGCGACTCCATAATTATACCTTGTTGTACATCCCATCTGGCGCCTTCCATAAATATCCCATGAATGTAGGCGCCTTCTCTTGGCGCTGATCTACAAGACAACAATGAATTAAGTAAGCAAAAAACAAATATACAGTTCAGTAGACAGAAATAAAAATAAATAAAAATTATATAAATTTTGTTTTTTTTTTCAAATTAAATTCAATTAAATATCTAAAAATAGCAGAAAATAACTGAAAAGAAAAAAATCGTTTAGTAATTATGACTACAACTTAATTAAATTGTTCAGCATCTATCATTTGTTAATACAATGAATGAATTAATAACAGGCAGACTGATAAAATTAACATAGTCATTGATTTAGATTGCTGGATAATAAAAGTCAGCAGTCGGTTGGTGAAATACACAACAAAATTATACAATAATAAGTTATGGTGCTAAAGAGCTAATTGATGACGCTTTCAAGATAACGTCGAATTGACGCCATTTACCATTTTACCCAATCGTTGCATTTGAATAAATTAAATAATTTTTATTACTTATTATTGTTTTCGATTGTTCGGTTAATTTGTTAATTAAAAATTTTAAATTTGTACATTTATTTCTTAAATTTGTTTTTGTATATTTATACCCTACAGGGGTATAAATTTGACCGGTCATTTGACAGGTAGTATTGAAAGAAATAGCCGCCAATGCGTCACTACGAAGTTTCTATCAAGTTCTTAAAGGCAATATGAAAAACATGACCGAAACTTTTTTTCATCGTCAAAAAATGCAACATACATTAGACATACAGGGTGGGCCATTTACAATTTTAAATTTGAATCAGTTTTAAAAAAATACTGATTATTTTGTTCAAATTTCCGGTTTTGTTAGAAAGGTTGAACTTTGCCATTTAAGTATGGAACACAGTATCATTCATATAACTATCACGACTGGCTCGGCAGTTCCTCATCCGATCAACCCAATTTTTCAGTACGTTTTCGATTGATTCGGCTCGAATCTCTTCAATGGCAACTTCGATTTCATGTTACAACGCTTCAATTGCCTCTGGATGGTTTGCGTAACATTTATCCTTAATGGCTCCCCACAGAAAATAATCCAAAGGACTCAAATCACAACTCCGAGGCGGTCAATCGACATCACAATTTCGGCTGATTATTCGATTTTCAAAACCAATACGTAAAACATCTATGGTTTTTTTGAATTTTTGGAAGCAAAAATTCTTTGAGCATGACACGGTTATGCTCACCGCTTACGATGGCCCAGTCGTGGTAGTCATATGAACGATATTGTGTTTCATTCTTAAATGACAAAGTTCAACCTTATACAATAAACACAGAAATTTGAAAAAATAATCAGTACCTCTTTCTATAGCCGATTAAAATTAAAAATTTTAAATGTACCACCCTATATATTTAATTTTGTTTAAGTGTTAGTTTTCGTCATCAATTTATTGTAGGGCACAAGCCGATTTAGCGATGTCGATCTGTCTGTTGATCTGTCTGTCCGCAAGGTGTAAGTTACAAATATTATAAAACTGTGATAGAATTTGGTGAAGCGACTTATATCGAAGTGACTAAAATCGGTACATGTTTAAAACTAGCGCCTATTTATAGGTCTCTCATAAATTGTGTGCTAATTCGCACACTATATGTCGCAAAGAGAAAGATATTTCGATGAAATTTAATACACTGATTTAGACAAGCTCCAGACAACCCGTATAGCTTTTCTTAGAAGTCATTCCATGATTAGATCAAGTCCGCATACAAGTGTCACCCAAGTTAGATTTTAATGCAACTGTAGCTAAGCGGGTTAATTTTACTATATTAAAATTTCCAACTCGGACACTATTTCAACCAAACGGATGTAGGGTATTCTGTTGTCTGCAATGTTCAACTCGTTCTGTTTTATTTTGGTAGAAATTCCTCGAAAGTTTTGAATTTTTAATTTGGAAAATTTTTGCAATAATAAACACAATAAATGAACAAGTTAAATTAATGATTATTTTAAATTTTAATTAAGATCATACTAAACATAAATAATGGCTTTAAAAATTTTGGTGATTCGAAATAAATCCCCGTTCTTTTTTCTTTGAACAAACTCTCAGGGGATCCCCTAATGCAGTGCATTGCGTTAGTTAGAAGTAGATTTATAGAACTATAGAGTATTTGGGTACTGAGTACTTATTACCGCATGTTTTTCAAGTACACGATACCCAAAAGTTGTATCTTTTAAATTTAATGTAAAAAATTGCCATGAAATTAGCCTATGAAAATACAACTCTTAGAAAATAAATTCCACGAAAAACAGGGCATTGTGTAATCATTTAAAAAGTTCTTTGTAGTATCAAGAACTCAAAAGTATCGACAATCTAAAACTCTGTGTATGTGGACTTTTGACTCAAATTTCTCTTAATTGTAAGTGACAGGAAAGACTATTCCAATTACAAATAGTACTTGCGACTTAATGACAAATTTTCCACTGGTCAAAATGGCGGTCGGGGATTTTAAAAAATGTATATATTTTGAATTTAAAAAATGCCAATTGGTCACTGATCTGGCATCCGGAATCAAATATATTAAATACAAAATGTCAGACCCAAAAAGACGGTGAATACTTTTGCATAAATTTTTAAATGTTCACTGACCCATTGGATTTTCCATTTTGAATTTTAAATTTTTGGTTTCAGATTCGTTGTCAGTGGCCCCAAGTCATTTACAAATGTGTCTTTGAAATCTAAAATATATATTTTTTTTAAAATCTATGGCCGCCATTTTGGATACGCCGATTTTTATTGTGTCCTCAAATTCGGCCTCCAAAACTTACTATTTATTCACTGTGTGTGAATAAAAAAAATCTTTAAAGTGTACTCAATGACCCTACAAGAAATTGCTGATGGAAAATAACACATACAAAACTTATTTTCTAACACACTTGCAGCAATTTTGTATTTTATTGTTGCTGTCGGCGTTGCCATAGTGGGGTTTTTCATACCAAATTTCGATAAACATTTTGTTAAATTTTCTCTTTTACTTAATCTTACTTTGGCATCATTTTTATATACGTATTTGATCATCAGAGTATGTTTTTTAAAAGTTTTAGTTCTTTGTACTTTTTTAAATAAATTTCATGCAAATGTTTTGATTTTATATATTATGGAGAAATAAAATCACAAGTACACGAATATTTACATCAGTTTTTTCATATTGCCCTTAATAAAATGATAGAAACTCTGATGTTTATACCCATCAGCAATGACCATCAGATGATGTATCAAATGACAGTTATTGTTCTTGTAGGGGAGCTTTTTTATATATAAAAACTGATTGGTTAGTAGCTGTCTGTGAATCGGAAAGTTCATACTTGTTGGGGGGTGATGTAAGCAAAACGTCGAGAGAATTATAAAACTACCCTTCATCGCACATACATAATATGTGGGCTCATTCACTTAAGCTTAACTAACGTAAGTGCCAACGGAAATTGTCTCTCTCATATGGGGAAGCCATGTAGTGTGAATATTAAAATCGGAATTTGACTAAATATTTTGGTGATATTTTTATATTTGGTCGATGTAAATCGCCATTATTGAAATATAATTTTCAAAAGATTTAGGTTTCTCGATTTTTCAGATAAAAATTGATCGAATGTTTGTCACACCACTACTTAAATTTATATGTAAATAATTGTCGTTGTCCATTGATCTGTGTTTTCACAAAGTTTAGTTTTAAAATAGCCAGACATTTAAATTCTAATACGGAGCGATAAAGAGTCAAACTCGGAATTTCATAAAAAAATAAAAATTAATAGTTTGAATGAAAAAATTGTAAGAAATATATAAAACATATTAAACTTTACTGAAATACATAATTAGATATTAAATTATGTTGAAGCCACTTCATCGAAAATAAATTATGATTTTTAGTGGAAAATATGCAATATTATTACAGAGTTAAATAAATAAATAATTTAAAAAAAATCTGTAATATTTTTTTTCGAAGATATCTTGTCCATTTTCTTACACTCAAATAACCATAACTTTAAAATCTAAACGTAACCAGAATTATCCACATTTATCGATTAAATTAAGCAACTTGATCAATAGAGTGTCCCGATAAGGGGGGTGCCTTTGTAAATCAGTTCATGTAACCAGGAAATCCTACCTCCAACAAAAGAATATGAAAAAATTAAACATTACAATTTCAAAAACATAAACAAATTTAACGCGTAAATATTCTATTTCGCTAAAGAATTGTTAAATTTACAAAGTTATTGGACCCTTCATAAGACACTAATACATTAACGTTCATAAGGTACTACATTAGCTTTTGAATTTGAAAAGATCCAATACCATTTTAAATTTAAGAAATTTTCAACAGAAAAGTATGCTTCTGCTTTAAATTTGTATATGTTATTGTAATTGTATTGTTTTATTTTTACATTTCAAGTCATTCTTGAAGAAGTGCTGTGTAATAGCACTCAATTGATGAGCACTTTTGAGATCAGTACAAAAAAATAAAAATTTTTTGAGCCCTATTAAAAAAAAAACTGGACTTTTTTGGTCAAAATATAACAACATTGTTAAATTAAATCGCTTTAAGAGAACTAAAAATAACTTTCAAAGATTTTTTCTTATTTTTGCTATTCGTTTAAGTACTATTATTTAAAAAAAATATTAACGGGACACCCTTCTGATCAAGTTGAACGAATGCATTCAAAAAGCAATTCATATAGTAAAAATAACTTGCTCAAAAAGTAACAAATATGCGAAACTTTAAAATAATTTATTCTTATAGACAATTTTCTAATTAAAATTAATTTGATTGAAATCCTTATAATATAAAACGACTCCAAAAAATTAAATCCAAAGTTTAGTTTATAAAGATTAAGTGAAAGAATTCGGCTAATTAGATTAGATTAAATGAGATTATAAACAATGATTAAAACTTTCATTCTATTAAAGAATTGTATTAAAATTTATTTGGATATTGAAATTTTAGCAATTGAAATTAATTTTTTATTTAGATCACAATGTATCCCCTAAATTATATATTCATAAAAGAAATCAGTAACTACCAACTTGCTCTAATCAAAACCCCAGTTCATTTTATTTCCCATTTTTAATACCTTGCAATTTTTTCCATATTTTGTAATTCTTATAACTTCAAAATGGGTTTTTTTTTTTGCAAACTTTGTGCGTTTATTGTGTTAGCTGTGTCCTTTTCCCATCTTTCTGGTCACATGTATATTCCGGGCCAAAATACATACTTAATTCTTGAGCCCAATAGCGATTCAATACAATTTCGTATACCCTGTTTCGAAGTGAAGCGTATTCCAGTGAAACCGTTCTGCATCGAACAAATGGTAGTCGGACGGGGCAAGGTCTGGACTAAAAGACGGGTGAGGCAAAAATTCCCAAATACTATTTTCTAAATAGTTTTTAACTGGTCTTGCAATATTTGTCCGAACGTTGTCATAATAGAATGCTACGTCTTCATGTCTGATCAAATATACGGCTTCATGTATGATCGTATGATGCCTCCAATTAATCTTGTTTTGAACTTTTTTGGCTGACATGGGCGGTTAAATATTAAAATCACCACTTCTAAACCGCACGTCGGAAAGTATTTAAGATAAGCTTCGGTAAGCAATCGATATGCTTCAGATGCACTTTTTTTAAATTAAATGCTTTGTTGGCCCAAAATTCGACTTTTTCTATAAAAAAAAAATTGTTTTTCACACTATTTCGTTCAATTGTTAAGTGTGAATAAATGACTCATGTTTACCCTCTAAAATGTCATTTAAGTTGCTAAAGACACAAACCATGTGTAAAATATACGACATTTATTGACTAATACTAATTTGTATCCTTAAATATACAGCAAACAGTTTTCTTAAGATCTTAAATGAAAAAATGTGCACAATTTTTAAATATTTTGTGGATAATTATAATTTGTTAATTTTATCCCGGTTAATACAAACCTCGCCTATAACGAACAAAATTTCGTCTTATTGTATAGGGTGAGGCAAAAACTATCATTTAATTTTGTTATGATATAACTTTTATTTAAATTGAAATCTCATTTATGTTTATTCGCAACTTTTATATTTTCTTTCAATTAATTGTGTTAAATTATGTCCGACAAATAGCCGCCGTCGGCGTTGGGTTGTTTTGATTACATTCTGCATAATTGTGCGCAGCATTTGTGACGTCTAACTCCTTACACAAATGACTTTAAATATCTCCAGTGAAAGAAGTCCCGTAGAGTAAAACAGAATGATCACCGAAACGCTAGATTATACGCGCTAAGAAGGCATCAAAATACGCATTGTATCGCATGCAGTATAACAAGTGGCCCCGTCCTGTGTTAACCATATATCCTTTAAATCCAGATCGTCAACTTTCGGTAAGAAAAATGCAGTCAGCATGGCCCTATAGTGGTCGCTGAAAAAATTTTAGGTCTTATGCGTTTAGCCATTCATTGTTAAATACTTTAAATATCGCACGTGTCTACTTTAGGAATGTCAAAACCAATACGGTTTTACTTATTGATCCACCTTTTCGCCGTGTTGAAGAGGTGAATTAAAAAACACTTCTTTTTTTCTTAAATTTCTGATATCAAATTTTAATTCATATGTACTTATTGCTTAAGCGTAATCTAATTCAATTGAAATATAATATTTAAAGCTCTGCAATTATCACACTTGAGTGACCCTTGGCAAAAGATACATACTTTTGTATTGATAAACGATGGAAAAAATTATTTCTTGTAAAAACCAAAGGCCAGAAAAAATGTCAATTAAATAATAAAAAATTAACTATTGAAAGGCAAACAAAAAAAAAACAGCAAGTCACAAATACATTTAGTGGGAAATTGATACACCATCGTTTAGGCATTGATTGATAACAGAGCTCGAAAATAATTAATTCCTTATTTCACCCTTTAGATATTAAGATCTATTAATTTTTTTCTGGGTGTACATGAATGTACAGTTTAACTCTAAATATTTAGTTTTCTCGGAAATAGTTGCAAGAAGAAATTTATTCAAAGGGGGCCGTTTAATACATTTGTTTGAAATTGTTTGCTATCTGAATGTTGAATTCTAATGTTCTCCTTAAAGCACATTTAGCCATACGTAATGTGACGTATCTCCATATGGTTGCCTCTTTTTAGCTCATTGACTCTAATAGAATCAGTATATACATATAACTAATTCTAATTAATTCTTACACAAAGACTAAGGCCACCTAAGTCCACTAATTTCCAAAATTAAAGTAGCTAGATAATTTCTTTCTACGGAGCGGAGTCTGTGTTAAATTCCTAGTTCCAAAACTAATTCTTAAATTTATTCTTAAGAAATTATGTCTTAAAATAAAAGCACGGATGGAAATAAGAAAATATTTTGAAATTTTTCTTTAAATAATTCCCTTAAATCTCTGTTTGATACTCACGTAAAATCTTCTTTTTGTTTTTTCGTCACATCACACTGCAAACACATTTTATCCAATGGCAACTCATTGCGACGTGCAGTACTTTGCATAATTGCCGTTAATAATGACTGCGGATTGAAAAAACCGGCCAACCAAACACAAGAAGGCAACTGTCAATAAGGAAATGAGTTATAATAAAGGGAAAGTTTAAAAGAAATGTAAAATTTATAAAGAAAAATTAATAAACGAAACAAAAAATCAACGTACCACAAAATCAGTGGACCATGTTTCCAATTCTCTTAAACGTAAACATAGATCAATAAACCAATTATTTAAACCCAATAAAGAAGGATAAGCACGTTGAGTCCATACCGGAGGTACCTGGTCTAAAAATAAAGCATTTTCCAATACCTCCATATCTGAAGTAATAGTTAATTCTCCTTTCAAACCCAAATCCAATTCTTTGAGACTTCTTTTCATTTCACTAGTCAAATAATTCATACGTTCACATTCTTGAAAGGCTACAATGACATACGGGGTTCTTTCTTCGACTTTATTCATAATTTCTACCATATTAAATTCTTCGGGAAGTTTTTCTATTATTTCATCTACAATTTGTTTGACTTTATCTTCTCTGGTAACCGTAGCACCTCCTCCAGCACCAGCATCTCTAGGTTGCATTTCGAATACCGTACGGAATATGTTTTCTGCCCGCGTAGTTAAGAAACCAATTTCAGCATTTGGATGTAAACCATAAAGATAAGGTGATTCTGCTGGCATATTTTCATCGATATAACCATGATATCCCGCATAATCTGTGTTGGGTGGTGCTGGAAAACCGGGAGCCAAAAACAGTTCCCCATCTACTAAATCTGGTTGCATGTATTCCTCCAAATATGTTATGCATAATTTACGATCCCAATCATCGGTTATATGACCACCATACATAATTTCACCAAACAAATAACGTAAATCTTCCCAAGGGACTTTGGCATTGGCCTCGAGATAATTATACAGAACCGATACACTTATATTAAGATCTCCAACATTAAAGGGATAGACCTTATTCCAACCTTGTGGCCCAAATTTACGACGTTCAGCAACGACTGCATGAAAGTAGCAAAGTGAAAATAAAATTGCCTTAAATTCCGCTTCTTTTCCGGACATTTCTAGGGTCTCTTGGGTGAAATTATCCAAAGCCTTATGTAGATTAGCCAACATACCAGTAGGTGGCTCATTAGTAATTTTTATCGAAGATTCTAAAATACCCTTGAATTTAGAAAAAAAAATGTGTTTATATGTAAAAATTGTTCAAAAAAAACTAAATATATTTTTTAAACATACTTGTGGTATTATATGGGCCGATGGTGTTGAGGCCGGTTCAGCACTCAAAAACATACGATAGTCTGGATGCGAACCATCAGCATAATATTCCAATTTCTTTTCCAAAACTGGTAACCATTTTCTTACTAAATGTATATTTTGTAATACTACCCAATGACCATTTTTAGCCGCTGTATCCATGGCCGCCTCAGCTATGGCTTCTTGACCCTGACCTAGGGAAACATTGTGAAAATTTCCCAAGTCTTGTGAATAACCTAATTGTTTTCCCAAAGCTTCTACATCTTTTAGGGGATTAACGCCAGGCGATAGTATGAAGAAGATAGGTGTAGAGGGTGAGGCTTCTTCATAGGATTTGGCAAATTCCAATGCTCGATTTTCAACATATTTAGAGCCCAATTTTTCTTCAATAAAATCCCTATTGAAGAAAAGGTATCAAAAAGAGATTGGTTTTAAACATTTTACCCAAAATTTGTTGCATATTGATTTAAGATTATTAACCGATTGAAAAAAATAAAATATAAAACAAATATATTAGTACTTACGCCAACGCATATGTCATACGATCTGGTCTTAAGGCCCTAATCATACACAATCTCTGTAAGGCCGTTTTATTCTTCCATTCTTGAGGGAATTTCTCCTTTTCTGGCAATTCAGATTCAACCAATTTTTTCCACCTCTTCGAAGAGGTTTCAATGTCACGGTCTAAATTTCTAAATTCATCTTTAGAAGCTAGACTGCATATTCCGCCCCACGATAGATTGGATAGAAAATCAACCGGACTTGTAACATGAGGTTTAATCGGGAAACGGAGTAAGAAATCTAGTTCCGCAGAAGTTATTTCTTCATTCATAAGAAGAATCTAAGGAAGAGGAAAATTAATAAAATTTCATAAAATTTTATTTCTCTCTAAAGTTAACCTGGAAAGTCATTTGTGAAGCAAATATTAATTTATCACATTCGAATAGACCTCTGGATGTATATTGGAATACAGAGTATGTAATGCAATCAATAAGATTTAAAACTCGTTGATCTAAAGTTTCACTGGGTTCAGCTTTAGCAATAGCTTTTTGAAAAACAACACTAAAAGCCTAAAGGGAGAAGGTGTACAATTAATGTTTAAATTACAACATAACTTTATCTAATACCTTCAAAGAAAATTGATAAATCGGATTAATGGTATTTAAGTCGTTTAGTATAAAGTATAGAAGACTGGCTCTGGCAGCCGCTGGTCTATAATATTCACGAGCTTTATCGATTTCTTTAGAAGTAATTTTAGCTTCTGCCACCTAAAAAAGACTCATAAATTTGACTAAAATTTGTATTGGATAAATTCTGTTCCTCTCACCTTTTCTTCAATTTCCGATGCTGTACTTTTAGTAGTTTCCAAATTTTCCACCAAAGCTGTGTCACCCAAAATATTTTCTCCTGCCGAGGAGAGTCTCGACAACAAATCATCTTCAAGTTGCTTAAGCATAATTTTAAAATCATTTTGTTGCTTGGTTAGTTCCGCTTTTAATTCTTCTAAATCAGGTCTTTCGGCTTTAACCACTTCGGCCAATAGTTGATCTTCTAAACCATCTCGGGTAACAGTGAAATTAATTAAAGTTGTTTGTGCTTGCATTTCAGGTTTATAGTGAGGATTTGCTAATTTACTGTGCAAAATTAAGCGAAATGTGGAATTGTATTCAACTTCTTTGTCACCGATTTTAATGGCTCTGGAGACATAAACCAAAAAAAAAAAATATGGTAAGTGGAAACCCATTTTATTTAACCAATCAATACTTACTTTCCCTTTTTAATTAAATTACGACCTAACAAAGAATCTAAAACTGGATCCAATTGTTCATCAATATTTTCTATTAACACTGTATTTCCTTTAGTTATAGCCTTTTCAATAATATCTAAGTAGCTACGTTGACCCATGCGTATAACAATCAAGTCCTCGCCATATTTTTCTTTAATCCATTTTACACCTTGTAACTTAAGAAGAACAAAGCAATTTAATATTAAAAATAATCTTAAGTTTTTTCACATCACTTTTACCTGAGGATCAATCATTAATGGCCATCTATCGGAATTCGATAATACTGTAGCATTCTCTATAGACATACGATCCGATGGTAAACCCTCATTAGTCCATATAGCTATAGTAGTATCATCGGTTAGTAATGATAATGGATCCAAATTTTCTGTTGTTGGTATAGGAGGATCTATATTTTTCAAGAAAGGTGTCCACATTTTTTGTATCAAATCAATACGAAATTGTTTGGTAAAACAGCCAACATAGGATATGAAAGCTGTTATCAGAAGTATATCACCCGGTAAGGTAATACCTTGTTTTACGAAGCTAAAGGTTATTAATAAAAAAAAATTATATAATTGTTTAAAGTGGAACAAGGCGTTATTCTTACCTGTTCACTGCTTCTGCCCAGCGTACATTTTCACTAGCTAAACCACCAACCAAACGATTAGCCAAGGCTATAGTTGCCTGTGTAGCATCGGCCTCTTGTTGACAGCGTAACTTATCAGCTGTGGCTTGTTCAAAATCAGCTGTCAATTTTGCTAATTGTTCTTCCAAATTCTATAAAATAAAATATACATTGTTACATGGCATAGGTGCACGATATTTAATAAATTTTGGATCCTTATAACCCAAAAACTTTTGCGCACTAAATTCAAATTTTTATAAGAATTGCTTTTTTACATCAGGGTTTTTAGAAAACCTTACCTAAAAAATTAAATAACATATATTTTTTTTTTTGTAATTTTTTACAAAACTGATTTTTGGCATTTAAAAGTATTACTCTTTCCCTTTAAACTACTTTTAAAATTTTCGAACCCAAAAGACATGTTTTTGTTCAAACAACAATGTGGTCTATCTAATCGACTACACTTTTTCAAACTTTTTTGAGGTTAGGGTTGAACCACAATTTTATGGAGTTAATCCGACAATAATTTCGGATTCAGGGTTCAAAAAATTTTTTTATTACAATATTCTCGCCCGACGGATAAAGGCTTTTTGGAAAGTTTGGAAAAGAAATAAGATCAAAAATGGTTTTGAAACGAAAAAAGTACTTTCGAAGTGTAGTCACGAATAAAGGAAAAAATGCAATTGCAGTTTTTGGATGAGTAAATCCTGGATCAACTAATCGCAAATTCTATATTAAAAACCAAAAAAAAAAACACATATCTAAATTTCGAACTTAAAACAAAAAATTTTTAAGTAAAAATTCTCGACCAGATTTTAGATTTAGAGTGAACAAATTTTGAATGTAGGACGAAATAGTTTAATTAAAGACTGAATTATGAAGAAAAATTATATAAAAAGAATCGAAAAAATTTTTAGTCTGGCAAAAGGACAAGTAAATTCCAAATTTAATATTGAAAAATTTTGGAGTAAAGACTATACAAAAATACGACTAAAGTCTAGATTTGAAACAAACATATATAGATTAAGGACTATAGAAACACGATAACAAAGCAGGACGATTAAATTAAGTATCAGTGACTTAACATATTCAGGATTAATGTCTGTACTTAGAACGATCAATTTTGCACAAAGAACTAAACAGATATACGATTAAGGTCTGAACTAATGGAGATCCGTATTAGAAAACCCACTATTGCAAGAAGGACGAGCTGATTTTTAATTAAGTATTCAGAAAACACACTACTACAGTATGCATGCACAGGGAAAAGAGATTCATCGTGATTTATTGCCAAACTGATTATGGGTCCAGCAGAATTATTTGGTTGTCGCAATTAAATATTCTATTTTATTAACCGAACTTCAGTGGCCACAAAAAAAATATCGGTGGATCCAACCGAAACATTCGGTTGGCAAAAAATTCAGTTGTCTCAGTGAATCTCACACAACTGCATTATAGTTTGCATGTAGTACCAGCTAACTCTGCATTAAGAATTTAGAAAAAGCCATGATTACAACTGTATAAATCAACGATTAAAATCTCGATCAAGGTCGACAAATATTCTGAATTAATGACTGACAATACAAATCCATGATTTTTATCTATATTCAGGATGAATAAATAAAATTTCAGAACTTTGGTTAAAGTTAGGAACTTGGGCCAATAACTTGTGAAATTAAGAGTTTTAAGTGTTAAAGCCACGATTTTATCCTTGAATTACTAAGAGTGATTTCTGTATTAAACACTTAAAGCCTGAATATAATACGAGTATATTCTGGATTAAGAAGATCAGAAAGCCACGATGTTTAAAAGAGTGATAGCGACTTCATAAAAGCCACAATAAAATTAATTAATCCTTAATTACAGTCTTAAAGCTACGATTCAAATGTAGATTTTAAGCAATCAATTTCCGCTTTAGGACGAAATAATTTTAATTTTAAGATCATTGTGATCAGGATTGTATACAATAAATTCTTTATAAATGATTAAAAAAATTAAACACGATTTTAATTTGCATAAACGACTAGTTCAGCCTGTATTACGGACCGAAAAATATCGGAAGGAAAATATATATGATTAAGAGAGAGAGAGAGAGAGTGATTAAGAGAGAGAGAGAGAGAGTCTTTACTAAATTCTAAAAAAGGAAAAGAAAATTCTAAATTCAGGGCTTAACAAAACCCCGATAAAAGATTATGGACTTAACAAAACCAGGATTTTAGTCTTCATTCAGTGCGAACAAATTTTGAATTAAGAAGTTAAGATACAAATATGGATTATGAACTTAAAAGTCCCCTTTAAAGTTTGGATTTCAAATCACGGAATTATAGACCTGTCAAAACCACAATTAAAATCTGGACAAAGGATGAGCCTATTCCGAATAAAGGATGAATGAGCACATCATAGATTTAGAACTTAACAAAGCTACAACTTTATTCTAGAAAAGGTATGCATTAATTGTGGATTAAGAGATTTTCAAAGTCACCATTCAAATTTTTATTAAGGATAGTCATGGATCATGGAATCAAAATTTACAAATAAGATCTCGGTTAAAAATTATATATATTTTTACTTTTCTAATCCATAGCCTAAGATAAAATTTAATTTCAGGAATGGTGTAAATTGGTTTTAATAATGGTGTAAATCTGGATATCAAATTTAAATTTGTATATTTTTCTTTCATATTATATTTGTGTTTAACTGAACTTTGCAAATACATTCACGTACTTCGGTAGTGACAAAAAAACTTTCCATAGCATAGTACATTCGGTTGTTATAGACAAATTCGTTTGTCACAACCTCCTAACAGGCGCCTAATTCGTTTTGACAAATTCGGTTCAATTTGTATGAGTATGGCTTAATAAACAATAATAAAATAAACTCACCGTTACTTTCCTTTTAATACCCGCTAATTTTTCCTGAGCTGCCGCTAGCTCAGCATTTGCTGCTGCCAATGCTTTTCTCTTTGGCTCAACATCACAAAATACCTCATAAAACTTAATAATATTAATAACCCAAGCACATAAACCAGCCGCAGCACCTGATTTTGATCTAACAAATTCAGGTTCGAATTCTGGATCTTTTAAATACGGTTGTATAGCTTTAATAATTTCTGGATGTATATTTTCCTTGTCATAGCTTATTAAAGCATCCAAGAAAGCATCTACCTTTGCCATAGAAATTTTAGCCGCTTTCCATGAACGATCCTTAGGTAGTTTTCCTCCCGGGGCTAGTAAGACCATAACAGCAGCTGTTACATTCGTAACAGCACCAGGAGGTGAACCAAATGATTTAAGTTCCGTTAAATTGGCCTTATTCAAAGTGTTTAAAGCTTCTTGAGCGGCGACCAGAGCTGGTTCAGCTTTGAGTAGATCTTCTTCACAATCCTTTTGTTTTTTAGATACTTCATCGGCTATAAGGGCGACTTTCATTTCTTCTTCATCTGCCAAACCTTTTTCAGTTTGTACTTTTTCAGTTTCGATACCTACAATCTCGATTAAAGCATCGGCAGCTTCATTTTTTTCTTTTAACTCTATTTCCTGTACAGCCAATTTAACTTTAAGATCAGCGACTTGGACGGCCGTGGATCTTAATTTCTCCAAACCATTTTCTAAACGTACTATTTTGCTTTGTAAATCCCGATGTTTACCATTTAATAGTTTTAAATATAAACTGATTTGTTCTAAATAACTTTTGGGTGTAGTATAGTTGTAGCGTCTTTCATTTTGTAGATAAACCTTAGACATGGTATTCACTGAAGTATGAACATACGCCATAAATTTAGCTACTGAATCCTGATGATCTGTAGGTAATACCTCATTTTGCGATAAGAAATTCATGGCCACCGATATTAGAGCCTCTTGTGGCCATTCATGAAACCAATTGATCGAAGTGGCATTGATGATGGCAGGGAATTTCCTTGACCGAACACGTAGTGTTGAACCCACAGGTGAGAAACACAGAACTATTTTTAATTGTTTGCGTACACGATCGATAAAGAACTTCCAACAATTTTCACGGGAATCCACTAAACCAGCGCCTTTGACCTCATTACGCACGCCAGCAATAATATTTTCAATCTCATCATCGGGGAATAGATCTGGAATCTCGCCAGTGGACAGCATATCGTTGATTAGGACTAGAAAATCCTCATTTGGAATTTGGGCATCTGTCATTAAAAACATAATACCCACATTCTTTAAACCTGCCTTCAAATATAAACCTGAAAATTCACTCTAATAAGAAGAAACATTTAAATTATTCTATTACCGTCAATTATAAATTCTCACACTCTTTGATCTCACCTTAAGATCATTAATACCATAACCCTTTTTCAATTGTATCTGCACCACTTCCAAACTCGATATAAATGCTGCCAATCGCGATAATGATTGTTTACCACTGCCGCCCACACCCACCAGAAGAGCACTTCCACGCGGTGATTCCAATATACGATTAATACGACACACATGCATCATGGCATCTTCGAAGAGTACCAAATTCATTGCAGCAACAAGATCATTATATGAAGACATTGCCTCCTGGAGGAGTTTGTGAAGCTCAGTCCACGCCTTTATTGGCATATACTTAGGTTCACCAATTCCTCCTGCGAAATGACAATATATATTCGGTTTATCAAATATCACCGATTCGTCAATTTCTTCAAAGGATTTCTTCACAATATCATGTTGCATTTTAGTAAAACTATCAATATCCTTTTCATCGATTAATTTATCGGCATAGACACGTTGTGTCTCATGTTGCCAAAGGCGTATGAGATCGGTAGATGTGGGTAAACAATCGGTTGTACTAAAAAGAAGACCCTGGATATAGACGAAATATACATTAATCCTGGATAAATATTATAAAACCTATCAAATCTCAGTCTCCATTACTCACCTGAAAAACATTACTTATATCCCTTAAATTAAAGATATAATGTGATTTTATAGCTGTTGGCAAAAAGATCTGCGATGATTTATTGTGCAAAGCCAAGGTGGCGGCAACAATATTTGGTGTCATTCTGGTAACAATCGGATTAAATTTCTGTTCAGCATTAACAAAGTGCTGGGCTAAAATCGACGAATACATTAAAGTTATTGATTCCGACCCCGGAAAGCTAACAGCCAATACACAAAAGTGACGTTGTAAACGAGGATTTATGGTAAAACTACCAGCTGTAGGATTCATGCAAGCCACATATTGACAATTGTGGATATCTTTCAAACTCAACTTGTTACGATCATACCAATGACCATAATCCAAATGTTGACGCATTAATGTATGAGGTTGTACCGTACCATAGCAATCTACTTCGGGCATATTCATATCATCAATAAAATAGATGAGAGTCTTGTTGCCGGGAGGACCATAATTCCTTCCAGCCTTTTTTTCAAGAGGTTTCTCTAAAATTTTCTGTAACATTTCGGAGGTAGTGTAATAATTGAAGGGTATAGTAGTGACAGCATAATTTTCCGATAATGACTGAAGTTTTTCATTAACTAACACGGTTTTACCGCAACCAGCTGTACCCACTAGCATTACAGGATGTTTTTTATCCATCAGCAAATCCAAAAAGAATCGTATTCTTATGGATTCGGAAGTGTGTACCAATACAGCTTGTAAAGGTAAATCGCCATCCAATTCAAACTTGGGTATTTTATCCGTCCAGGGTACAAATGTTTTAGTTTCACAATCCAAAAAATAATCAAATACTGTACCACCTTTTGGTATAAAGAAGAAAACTAAGTTAGATTTAATATGATAACTTGTATTAATTTTAACTTACCTTGTGGAAATTTAACAGTTTTGAATTCATTTACCCACCATTTACTAAACTCAACACGATAATCTATGGTTTGATCCTGGAACATAGCCGAACCGAACGCCCAAATGCAAGCAAAAACAAAATAAAGTTCGTGCCACTCTTTGGGACAGTCGGCTGGTGTGTTGGCCGGGGTCAAAAAGCATTCTAATAGATGGCATAACATTTGTATATGAGCCATTTCGGCTATGGGTGTAATCTTCTTAAAACGAACTCTGATAGTTTCCAATGAAGCTGGTATATATTTATCAAATAACATAACTAAATTGGACTTTTCAGAGGGTATTTTACGTGTTTCCACCCAACTGGTCACATACCTTTAAGAGAAAGAGAGGCAATAACGTTATTTACTCTAGACTTTTTTTTTTAATATTTATCTCCAACTTACGGATTCCATCCCAGATCTTGTGGATTTATATATAAAATACCCGCTCTTGATACTGTAGCTGGTGTGGCTGTTCTCAAATTCGAAATCTCAAATAGCAAACGCATCGAAGGCGTCAACGCAATGCGCTCATTACTGGCCAAAGTTAAAACTTTGTTATCATCCATTACGGTATTTAAACTTTCTATCCACATGGGATCGATATCACCATCGAGCACAATCCACTTGGGTTGATCGCCAGTTATGTTTGCTTGATCTCTCATTATTACCGAGAACAAACCATCTTTCCACTCTCTTGTCGCTGGATTAATAATACCGAACAGCTCATCGTTGGTCACGGCCTTGGGATTTAAATCATTGAATATGGGTTTCCGTTTGATATTCTGGTAGGTGCGCATTAGGGTTTTCCACACTTGTGTTTTCCCAGTGCCAGCATTACCAACAATAAAAACGGAATGTCTGACTTCAAGTAATTCTTCTAGTTGCACTACTTTCAAAATAAAAGTATCTTCGGTTTGCAGTAGCAAATCAGAAGCAGCTTGTTTGACGGTACGTTCAAAATCTTGATCTCTTTTACGAGGAACGTCTAGTGCGGGAAAGAGATCACTAATTAAACCCATAAATACTGGCATATCATCAGTAACAACTTTGGGTATATTAAAATCACGAAGAGCTCTCATTAATACTTCTTCTTCTGGACGGCCAGGATCACCACGCTAAAATTACAAAAAAAAATACATTAGTTCCGAGAATGTAACAATTTTTTTAACAGAATACTCCTTCGATTTAACTTATAAAGATGCTGTAAATATGATAACAGATTCTCAAATGCAAAACAAGAGATATAACAAATTAAAAATGACAGATGATTGTAAAGATTCAAATTTTTTCTGTAGGGTATTCCTAACGGATTTTTTGGATAAAGTTTCGAGAAAAAATTTAAGATTCCTAAAACATATAACAATTAAATCTGGTCTATGAACATAAAAATTTTACAATACAATTCCTTCAAAATTTATTTTAGAACTATTAGCAGTTGAAATGGTAACTCTGTCAATTTGTGCCTTAAGAACCAAACATGTTTGCCAGGATAAATTCTAAAAGTAAATGGTAAAAGCTCATTCGTTCGGATAATCATTCAGTAATTTCGCATATCCCGTTTCTTTGAGTGGTTGATATATAAGCCTGTTCAAACCATGTGTTATGGCTGAGGCTGACGATGATCTGGTCGAAAGCATGGCACTTCCTCTATAACTGATACTTACAATTTATTTAATCTTGCAGATCGAAATAATACATACAAATTTCCTTAAAAATTATATTCCAATAACTTTTTGTTTCAAGAAGTTTCAGATTTTAATTCGTTCATTAGAAGAGTCTAATATGAAGACATTTTCCTTGTTTCTTACTTTTTTTATAAAACTGTCACATTCTAAGTAGGGTTCCAGGAAAGATTTTCTATTAAAAACTTTGCATTTAAGAACGTTTTTGTATAGAAAACCTCTATTTTATCAACTTTCTTCTTTGGCAATAAATTCGATTGCCAGAACGAATCTTTTTTCTCTGTGCGCTTACATTTGGCTTCGAAAGAAAATCTTGCACAGAAAACTTGAGAGAAAACCGTGATTTGCGAAATTTCATTTGTATGGAATATTTTGAGAAATCTTGATTTTAGTCGAAATCTCGTCATTTGAATGCAGTTTAAAACGAGACATTAGGAAGTTAAAGATTTCCCCGTGTAACAAACATTACACAACCACCAAGTCTAAAAATTTATCAATTCTGGTATAACAAATTTCTCCTCTGTTAAGATAATTCTCTTAACTTACCTTCAACGATCCAGCTACCACTAAAACAGATTTAATAGCTCTTAAACCCCAATCGTAGTGATCCTGTTTGGACAACAGCTCTTTGCATAAAGTATACAATGTTATAAATTTTCTTGCCAACACGCGAGCATCCTGAAAGCCTTCAGCTACTAACATAATTTCACAAATTAGTTCAAAATCGGGAACGACCATGGCACAAGGTCTGAACAAAGCTTTTAAATTTTCCGGCAATTCAGTACGACCAGCATAACCAGGATTCATAGTTATGAATATACCCACCGTGGGTACACAAGTGATAATTTCACCCATAAAATTAAAAGTATCCTTTTTGTCACGTATAGCATCTTGTACCGACTTAACCTGGACGGCTACAACTGATAACACTTCTACGGTTATACGGTTAAATTCATCAAAACAACCCCAGGCACCAGTTTGAGCTAATCCCTTGTATATATTACCGCATGATTGATAATCCATTTGTTCGGAACAATTAAATACATAGACCATAATACCAATAGCTCTACCCAAATCTTTGGTAGTTTCAGTTTTACCAGTACCTGCTGGTCCCGCCGGACCACCACCCATTATCAAATGTAAACTTTGTGTCAAAGTGATGTAGCATCTATCGGTTAGGGGTGTTATTACCAAACGTGGTGTATTTCCCAAGTACTCATGATTATAACGAAACTCTGCGTCGCATATATTGGCAAAACAATCTTTTTCGACATCGTCAAAACGATGCCTCAGCTGGGATTGCCACATAAAAGCCGAACCGGAATCTAATTTGGCCTGAATCATTTTAGCAACCACGTCTCTTGAATGAACATCAATGGTGCATATGGTCATAATCTTTTGGCGATCTCCCTTAGTGAGTTCCCCCAATAGTAATGTGATAAGTAAACTCAATTGAGAGATCTGTTTTTTATAATAATCCTTGATGGCATTATCGTATCCCTCTTCCAGGCGGCCAAAGGCAATATTCACTTCTGTAGACCACCATATCTGTGAACCACAGAGGGAAACTTGGGCAGGATAATCAAATAACCATTGTTCACGTTGCTTTTCCTCATATGCGACCACTGCTTCGGAAATATAAAAGCGAAGCGATGCTCTCATGGCGGCCTGTATACGATTCAGCCATACCTCCACGGGACCTCGCATACTAGCCAACTCATTGAATTCCACATATTCACCATCTTTGGCATACATACCTGAAGCTGTATCAATTTCATTGCCTTCGATACGATTAAATTTCAAACGAGCTATAGAATCGAACAACTTCGTCAAATGTTTTGTCACCATATCTGGCTGTATGCCATTGCTAAGAATATCAAGCAAATCTGCCGATGATACAAAGTAGAAACGAGGAAAAGCCAAACGTTTTGTTTCTAAGTACTCTGCCAAAGCCTTTTCGCATAGTGTAAGCTCCTTCTGCAATGTTTCTAAGCGTTCAATCAACCCGGTTCGATTAGTTGATGCCACCACATTATTCGACTGGGCCATTTCACTCATAAGTATACGAAATTCTGTATCAATGCGATCAAAACGATCCGAGTCGACTGGTAGCTGTTTACGAATATCTTCCGAACTCATGAAGATACTCTCGAGATGGGTCCAAGTGCGTTGCACCTCGAACCATACGGTTATCACCTGATCAGCTATCATTAGCTTGTTCTGCCATGCTGATACCTCTTCGAGGAAGTGGGCGATGTACTTGGATGTTATGAGATTTTGTAGACAAACTTGATTATCTTCGAGAGTCTCTATGAGTTCTTCCGAGGCTCTGAGGAGATTACATCCAGTACGTGGATGGAGTTCATGATCGAATTCCATCGCAGACCATGTTGTATTTAAATCCCTTAGGATTTTTTCCATAGACATTTCCTTAACGGCCTTGTCTACGATGTTCTTAACTTCTTCTTCACATTCGTGTAGATTCAGGCCAAGTAGTTCGGCTAATGTTGTGTCATGATCCATAATAAATTTAACCTAATCGATGAGAAAGTAAAATTTTTTAACAAAAGTACATTACTTTCAGGAAATACAAAAACTGAGGATACCCATGCACTAAAACTAAATTTTATATACTCATGCATTTGGTGATGTAGATTATTTCCAACAAAAAGTGCTTTTTAAGAAAAAACCGAAACATAGGGGTGTTCTGAAATGCATAATTTTATGGTATGCATAATTTTATGTCAATCCGTTTTTAAGAACACCCATTAAAAAAGTTTATACCAACAGATTTATATACATTGGCGGACTTACGGTTATTTCCTTGGGCAATGCTGCTAAACTCTGTAAAGATATGTATTTACAATTAGCTGTACTACAAAATTATATACAATATTAAGCTAGGAAATAAAAAATCTTTAAAATTTTTTGTGACTATACATGGCTTAAACTATTTTTTGTTCATTTAATGAATAAAAATGGTTTAAAGTGACAAACATGGTGTTTTTATTTAATTTAAATATTAGCCTGAGAGAGAACTGGCAAAGTTTGTTTCTCTGTATAAGCTGTAAGAGACAGAAAAGACATTTTGCTAGAAATTTATTTTACATACGGAACAATCTAAACTAAAGAACGATTTCTCTGTTATTAGTTATGTAAAGAAAACGCATAGATAAGCGAGTACAAACTACCTGGTTATCACCAGGGAAGACAAGGCTCCAATTCTGGAGATGCTATTGTCCTTTAAAACCAGACATTCCCTTCACTGTGCAAAGCCAACAGCTCCTAAATAGAGTTTAAATTCCCTTCTCAAAAACTATTTTTAGGACCAGACATCCAGAATTTAATGTAAAAAACGCCAAAAAGATCCGAAATCAGTAAAAAAATTTTACTCACTCAAAGAGTATTTTATAACGTTGATCTAATTGATGTAAATCAGAGAAACAAAATTCGGTACCCCCAAATTAAACTCAAACTCCATGGATAAATAAGAAGAAAATCTAAACGACAAGAAATGCAATAAGCTAATGAACCACTTTTACGGGTGTCATATAGTAGATAGTTGAGAAGTCATCAGCTTATTTTTTTTTTTGACCCGCCAACCATTTTCAATATAATGTGTCATATTTCTAATTCCGAAAGGCGATATTTTGTATCAGATCTGAGATATTCAGTATCGACCTTGACCTTCCTGTCAGTTTTACATACAAAAAATTAAAAAATTAAATCTTTACCATTTTTCTCGATAACTTTTGGTATGAATTAAAAGTCTCTGTAATATTTAGTAATATTAAACCGACAGGGAATTTTTATTGTTCGTTGTCATAGAGGGTTCTGTGATATGCTAACAGTTAGTTCTGTGATATGCTAAAAGGAGAATTAGGAACAGGAAATCTAGAAAAAAAAAACAGCTCACTCTAATCCAATAAAAGCCTACTCTAAAAACACCATATTTGTGTCAACATAATCCTATGAGTTATTTTATATTAATATTTATACGAAAAAATATATGTACAAATTTGTTGTCAAATTAAAATTATATAAAAAGTAACCTTGGTGGAGTTCATTAGTTGATTCCAATGCCTCTCCCTAATAGCTTGATTTTGTAATTCTCCCACAGCTCTTAAGGAGGTTAACATATTTTTCACGGTAGATTCTAAATTGATAAAAGTATCCCAAGTACGCATTTCTTTATCCAACAAGCGTATATCTTTTGCAAATTTCTTGCATTCAATATCCATATTTTCAACATCGACCTTACGCCAGGGTGTGGTCTTCCAATCTTCGATACTAGTTTGGACAATGAAAACATAGTCCCACAGTTGCTAAATGTTAAGGGAAATAATAACAGAGCGACCAGAAATTAAGATTAATACAAATAATATTTTAATTTAACTCTAAAAATACTTTAGCCTCAACAAAATTCAAAAATCTTTAGGAAGGCTTTAAAAAAATCTTGATTATATTAAAAATCAATTCAGGCATAAAAAAGAATTGCTTTTTTTTTATTCCATCAACTTACCTTTAGCATTCTCAGTTCTTTGCGGCATTGTTTTAGTAACTTGAATTCAGGTATATTAACCTCAAATAAACTTCCTGACTCTTGGATCTCAAACATTTCACATTCTAGTCTATACATATCATCATTGATGCGATCAGCCAGATGATAGGGATGTTTACAATCATAACGGAAAAAGTCATAGTGTTTGAAGATATCACGGAATTGTTGCACATATTGTTCAAATGCTGCCACTTTATTACGTATGCTCACCACTTCGGTGGCTTGTAAGGGGGAAACTTGCTGCTTTACAGTTGTAGCAATTTTTTTAGTATTTGCCCATTGTTCGGGTAGTTCCTGCAGTAAAACGTTAACCTCTTCAGGTATATCCATATCAAAATATTTCAATAGTTGTATAGTTTCTTGCATTGGTTCAAACATTTCATCTGTATTGAGCGCTCTTTCCTTGACATGCATTAGATAGGCCATTATGCTAACCAAACCCTCATAATCTCCCTCTTTTACTGTTTGCAATAGACCCTCATCAGCTTTACGTATAAAATTACTTAAATCCATTAAATTGGAGGTTACGGTAGTAACTAAGTGAGTCTTGAACATATTGCCCCACTTGCATACCGTATTCAGCAGAGCTTGTCTGAAGGGTCTAACATCAACTTGAAACCATGAACTGAATACTTGAAAGGACGGAATATCTTCAATTTCATTGAATAAACTCTCATAGTTATCAATTTGTTCTCGAAATGCTTCTATGGTGGGCGCGCAAGGTTTAGGTGCAGTTGGATCATTCATTTGTACCAATTCAATTTCATCGACATCCAGCATTCTTCCGTATTCCAAAAAATATTCCATACATTCATGACGGTCGTCTAACCATAAATAGGAATATCTCTCAAATTGTCTACAAAACATGGCCGCTTCTTCCATCACTAAATCAACACCATTCAATATTTCTCTTCTCATATCGATAATATCTTGATTCTCTTTAACCATATCACCATAACTTCTCTTCTCATTCTTTTTTAATCTCTTAATCAAGGTGGCCATTTTCATAATATCTCGTACCAATTCAATAAGCATATTATTAAAACCCATAGAATCTTCGGGATTCAAAGACGGCACAAATACCATATTTGGTTCTACCAATTCTAAGCGAGCTTCAAACAACGGAGCATAATTATTTTCAGGATCCATATTCTCTACAATGTACCCTACACTAACACCCACTGTTTTAAGTAAATACTCATAGACTATATTATCTACAAAATCCACATAATTTAACCACATTTCATCATCTTGTTTGTCTTCCATATCAAATTGTTTGATATTATCATGCAACAGTTTATGAATTTCGTCAGAAGCTGCTCTTATTTCGTCATATCTTTTAGCGGTACGATCGGGTCTTTCATCTATGCAAAGCACTGTATCTTTTTTACCATCTCTACGTTCAAATAACGGTTGTCTAGCCCAAACAGACATGATGTTTCGAATTTGTCGAAGATTGCCTTGAGTATGATCCATACGATTTTGAAGAGCAGCTACAGGTTGACGTAATTTTTCTAAATAAGTTGTAATATCTATAAAATAAAATAAGATGTCTGAGGTCTAAAATTTTTTCTAAAACTGAATAGTATAAAACTCAACATTCCGGTTTTAATATTCATAAATCCTGTAAACAAGCAATGTATAAAGATAATCACAAAAATATTTTAATATAACTGAAAACTTGAACAAACTAATAACCCCTTAAAACTGAATTCCCATATCTGGAAAACTGAAAAATCGACCACATTTTAGATTTATCGATACCAGCAATGTAAATATATCTTCTTGCGAGTAAAATATATATGTATATTGTTTGATAACTAGCCCTATGGGTATTTAGATATGATTTAAGGAAAGATAAGAATCACCTTCAGTTTAAGGGAACGTAAGAATCATCTAGGAAACAAAATTCCTTTTCTACCTTCAATGTATCGAAAAAGCTGTTGACCGCTGAAAGTAAGTGGGGTAAAAAGCTCACATTTGGGGTTAATAAAGGATGTCCTAAAGGAGGTGTACTCCCCTCTGCTGTGTTTTATGGTCGACAAATTTTTAGTAAAAATTCAGGCTCATGAGGCCTAAGAAGAGTGATGTTTGTGATTTCTTGTCTCAGAGGTCACTGACAACAGTTTGTAAGAAATTTCTACTTTGTGTATTACTGCTACTTTGTGTATTACGGGTGCTATGACGCTGGGAACGCTTTTAATGTTATGTTAGATATGCTAACCCTGGATCTTTATACACAGATCGATGCTATGAAAGCGACATGCAGACTTCGTAAAAAAAGAATCTGCCTTTGGTGAGCATGATGCCTTGTTTCGAATTCAATAGAAAGTATGGAGTACTTATTCCGTGTAGGGACGGCTAGGGTAACCCTACAAAACTAAATAGATGAAACCCCTGAAGAAGTCATCAAATAATTGACACAACCTTGGGTGTAAGATATCTAATAAAGTTTTTTATTAACATTAACTACGTTAGGCCTTAATACATAGCTCGTAAACAAATAAATTTTAGTACATGTGGATTATTCTGACACTTTCTACACTGAAGGATCTAGTAACTCTAACGGTACTGGATCCGGTTGGTATCTGGACGATGTGGAGCTAAGCTAGGGTATCCTTGTGGCATGAGAGTATCTCTCATGCCATAAGCAAAATGGATAATCGATTTTTGGTAGTAATATATTGTTTTTGTATTCTGTACATAAACTATTCCTGCCTGATTTTCTCAGTTTGATAAGGATGGCATGGAAATTCTGGGCAGGGTCTCCTCTATACTATTTTTTATATTTAGTTTAATTTCTGTTTTCTTTATAAATCGTACAGTGAAAAGTTTATAGTCTGAGCGACATGGACTTGCCTTTGCTTGTCCACACCAAATCAACACAACTCAAATTTCAACTCAAGAAACATCGATCTTCTGATTCGATATATATTTTTTTTTCTGAAACAATTCGTGACTGAACAATAGTTTTATATCCACATTTATTTTAAATTATAAAACTTACCCTCCGAATTCCATACGAGATCATTAATGCCCACCTCTACTAAATCATCGATTAATTTTATTTCCGATTCAATTAATTTCAACTCTACCGATGAACTATTCTCCTGTATAGTATTATACCAATCAATTGTTTTTTCCAAATTCAAAGTATACGTGCGGAAAATATCACTATTTTCAGCAAAATCCAATGCTACTTGTGGTATATCGTCTACTTCCATTTGTTTTAGATAATGGACTTCACGTAAAATACAAAATAATTCAGAGCTAAAGTTGAGAATTAATAAATTTGTATTAGGATCACGTGTGATTAATGACTTTTTAAGATTTATATCGATTTGTTCATCCAACTTCTCGGACCATTCGCCAAAAACATACGAGCGGCTAGCACCGATTTTTAATAGAAGACGTTCATAGCGTTTGATGATATCTAAAGATCTTTCCGACTTTATGATGCTGCAAATAAAAAAATATCATAATGTTTTATAAGATGAACAAATACAATTAAGCTTACTCATGTTGCAAGGCCTGAAAATGTTTGACTGGTCCGGTGATGCGTCTCTCCAATTGACTACACCATCTAATAAAGGCCGCTGCTGGTGGACAATTATATTCGGGGTACAAGGTCAAATTATCTGATCTCATAAACATTTGACGATCGTATATATCTTCACAAACTATCAATTCTTCATCTAACATTCTAACAATTTGAACATATTTTTGTGTAAATTGTTCCTTAATTTTAGGTCTTTCCAAAACACTGCCCACGATATTTATTAACTATAAAAATAATTTTATATTTTCACCCTTTAGTTTGACTTATTTCAGCACTCCTTCCTTACCTTAAATATACTTTCCAAATTATAACAATCATCGAAAGCCTGACATAATATTGCTGCCAACTTCATATCCAACTCTAGTATACGCATTTGAAAGTTTTCAAAATCATTATCGAATTCATGATCATCGGGATCAAGAACATCATAACTTTTAGATGCGAAAGCCGCAAAATATTGATTGAATTCAACATAAACGGCCGTAATGCGTGTACTTAGTTGACGACCGCGTAGACCACCGATTTCGACTTTCTCTAACTTCAGAAATTCAATCACTGTAAAGAAAAACCTAATACAAATACCATGGCCATTATTAGAAAAACACTATGGTGAATTTCAGTTATCTTTAAATATACTCACCATTGTATGGTGGATAAACGTTCTAGAAAAGCATTAAAGCGTTTGAAAACTGAGTTTGGATGAAAAGTCCAATTAATCGGTGGTCTTTCTTCTGGTTCAGTAAAATACTCGGCAATAATTTCTTTATAATGATCAAATAATGCACGAAAGAATTTTAAAATTTCTATAGATAATGTCAGGCGTTGCATGGCCTCATCGATATCACTGTGAAAGATCGAAGAAGGATCCAAGTAACGTTTAGCCTTAAAATTAAATTATTAAATATTAAACTTTACCAACATCTCAAAATCTTACCTGATGTATTATTAAATTACAAATTTGTCTTAATAATATAGTAATTTTCGAAGAGTGATTGTAATATCTGGAATTACCCCATATGGTACAAACCACATGCATTAGAGGTATTAACAAAGGTTTACATTCAGCAAAATCAATTTCTTCCAATTGTTGTACGCATTTCTTTAAGGGATTTATATACATTGTTATATCTTTGGCTTCAGCAAGTGCTGCAATAAACAATTAGTGAGAAAGCTAAGTTTTTATTTGAAAATATTTCACAGTTTCGTAATTCTTACCAGTTACTACATTTTTAAATAGTGTCTGAAAACAGGGATAATATGCACTGCGGGAATGCTCTAATATCAATGCCATAGCTCGTATTCGTTCATTACGTAGTTGTTCGAAAATAAATGAGAGATTTGTTAAACGATTATTCCAGAAAATAAATTCTGTGGGATAGAAGGAATTTGATTTGTTAAAAAATATTCAAAATTACTACAAAAGGAGATCCCTTAACATTAGGATTGTCAAAAGTGCTTATATTATATAAAAGTGTGCTCTAATTGACTTTGGATCAAGTGGATGACTTTAATTGAAAAAATTAAAAGGTATTACTTGCGTAATTAATCCTGAAAATCTATCAAATTAATGATATGAAAGCGGTTGTCTGGTCAGAGATACGTATGTAATATCAAAGATGCTTCGGACAATTTTTGCCAATACAAGCACCATAAAAGGAGAGTATGCATCCAAAACACTAACGATTACGGAGCCGACAATTCAGAAATGGCAAAAGTTGTTCTCCTCGTTTTTGTTACTATGGTGGCACATTGTTGTCCCAACATAAACACCAACATATTGGTTTCTGTATAAAGCATAATAGTGTTCAAATGTAAGTCAACTGCGTAACATCTCTATCTTTACCAGTTTCATTTAAGGTAGAATCAGCATTCTAATGAATTATCTTAACTAAAACGTGTAGCGTACCAAGTCACATTCTTTGAGGTCCTGGTAGTATCTTAAGCATATACCCTTGGACTATCCAGAGAATACCATACGAGTATCCTTGAAGGTGATTTCAGCCAGGAATTGTGACATTTCAGGTCACATCCTCTGAGTGTCCTTCTTGCGTCCATTGAGTATGTTGAAAATATTCTTCAAGTCTCCTTGGACGAGATTTCAGCCAGGTACCAGACCAGGCCACATCCTGTGAGATGCGATTGCCAACCAGTGCTCGGTATCTGAAATATTTTGCAAATGTCTTAAAATATTCTTTAAGTATCTTTAATAAACTCATTGTGACGTCCTGTGGGCGTTTTAAATGCCCTCCTGTAAAGATTCATCGACCGGGAATTTTATCAAAGGACTTGAAAGAAATGTGTGAGCTTGTTTATATAAAGTGAGCAAGTAAGCATCACGTGGTGTTAGTTTGGTTGTCTTTAACCAGAAAGTGTGTCACCCCATATCGCACCCTACCAGTGTCCTTTGGAGATTTTTGGATTGAGTCTAGCTGGAGGCGGGCCCACTTTACTATTTCTAAGAAGTTCTCTTTTCATTCTACGTAACTTTCTTGATTTTGTTCTAATTACTAGGTATAAGTTAATAAGTTATTTAAGTTTTATAACGCTTAAACTCTACCTTTAACTCTGGTGTGCTGTTGAATGAGAGGGCTGCCGAGCTGGCCAGGGATAGATCAAACCTCGTCTCTATTTACCTTTAACGGATCTTGTACAATGGGCCACCAACATGCATAATTAGACCTGGAATAGGGTTAATGATGGTGCGATCATAAAGGTTCTGTAGGGTGACCTGTATATACATAGACAGGACAAGGAGAATCATAAGGATGGGGATGGGAGCACTTCCTTTATTTTTGCCCTGATTTTGCAAGGAGAAGGGTAAGGCATTGTCACGGTGACTTGCTGGAAGAAAATTTGGGAAAACTGAAGAAATACCTGAGGGACACTGAGTGCATCTGGCCTAGATGTATGCCACCTATTTTTGGGTGATCCTCTTTTCGACATAACCTGACTCTTTGTTGCTGACGCAGATGGCCTTCTGATATGGAACAAAATTGAAATTAAACAGAATAAACAGCTTTGAAATCAAACTAAGTTTGTTTTTTTCTTACTTATTTGCAAAACGCAAAAACAAAATTTAAAATGTTGAAATAATAATTTAACAAGACTTATTCTTAATTTAAAAATGTTTATAAAAAATAACATGTCATATCAAAAAATAAACATATTATAAAAATACCGAACTTTTGTAATATTTTTTTTTTTTACGTTAGACTAACACTCAGGGGATGTCCCCTACTAATGCAGTGCATTGTGTTAGAATTAGGAAAATATGTTATGAGAGGGAGAAAAGAGGGAGTAGTGTTGAAGAGTACAGACAATATGCAATATATCTGCAATAGTACATATATATACATATAGTACATATATGTACATATAAAAACTAATAAAACGATTAAAGCAGCGTAAGAGACATCTTGGGACTGTGGTACGAGTAAGATTGGAACATTACACTCATCTTTTGAAAATCTCGAATCACCAGCAGAAAATTTCCAATACCTGCTCTGGGGTATCTTGAACTCGTTCTGGAAATTATTTCAATAGTAGACAAGCGATATGATTAGATAAATGCCGTACTCTCTTTGAGGTTGATCCATCTTTATCCTGTAATTTTGTCTGCCCCTTCACAAGGTGTCATATGAAAATTACTGTATCATTTATTCCACAGATAGAAAAATTATCAATTACCAAGGTTTCTTAAGACCTGTTCAACTTTACTGACTTCCTATAGGCTAAGAATTTAACACAATTGTCATAAAAATCCCTACACACTACCATTGCAGAATCCAAATTTGTGCTTTAAATATATCGATTTTGAACTGGGTCTGAAGATTCCAGATAAAACAATGCATTCTGGTAATAGAACTAACCATAATCAGCACGTCAACACAACTCGTTAAAGTTCTCTTCCCTAGCAAAATGAACAAGTGTAAAAAGTTCGGGACATCTTAATGTTTATTTAATAAGACTTATAAATGCTGCAAATGATTAATTTAATTAGTAACAAACTTGTTTGAATCTCGAATTCACTGTTGTGTATAGTTTTCAGAGAAATAGTGAGTGATTACCTTGACTTTCCCATGTTATAGGTATCCATTTATAATAATTAATTTTATTTTACCATACCTGTATGTGGTGTGGGATTTTGTCCATTCAAAAAAGCATTTGAAGGATTTTCTTTAATAACTTCATGTATTTGTGTAGCCCATTTAATAACTACTCCCTCGATGGCACTTTTCAAATATAAATCTATTTGCATTTGAGGATTTTCACCCATTTGGTTGGCGGCCTTAACAATTTTCTCCACTCCAACAGGCATTGCTAATATGGTTTCACCACTAACTTGACCCTTAACCTGATGTACCGTACTTTTTAAACTGTGCACATGTTTTTGCACATCTTGAGCCACCATAAACGGCCATGTCTTATAATTATCTTCATTCGAGAGTAATGGTACCAACACTTCTTCTACCAGTGCGGATAGTTGATCTATGGTACGTGTAGCTAAATCGCCACAGATTATAAAATTACTGCAGTCTTCCCGGGGTATAGGTTCCGGAAGTTTCTTAATAAAATAGACACCCTTGCTTTTAAGCTGTGATAGAGGAAATGTGGTGGACGGTACTAATTGTGCAGCTTGTGTTAGAATTATAATTAAAACTACTGGTGTAGGACGATCTAGAAATTCTTTGATAATCCCCTTGTGTTCTTCTACCGTTATGACACGAGTCCATTTTTCGGGTTTTAATTTTAACGACTTTATAACAAAAGAACCCATAAGCTCTAGACGTGGATCTGGACCAATGCCAGCTGCTGCAGCTTCGGCACTAGTCGATGGTTGATCCATGACGGTGGATCAGAAAACTGAATTGGAAGAAAACGAAAGTTATAAATTAAGATTTACAAAAATTGATTATTAAGATTTGTTGTAATAAATTGCAATGCAAATTATGAAACGAATATAATTTTGTAAAATACTCAAATTGCATAAGAGTTGTCACAACTTATGCAATACATGCATATAATATTACCTTTTGAAGCTGATTTAATTATTTGTTTTTTTGCATCTATACTGTAAAAATAGACTATAATTCCCTAATTTTTTAATATAGCTTACCAAATTCTGAACTAAATTCAAACTTTATTATTATTCTGAACTAAATTAAAACTTTATTATTGAATTTATTATTGAAATAAACTTTTGAATAAGAATTTAAACATTCACATTGATTTATTATTTTCACATAATTCCTTAATTTTTTTTAATTAATCATTTAAGTATCGTTATTATTTCACATTTGTTCCAAAATCTTAATATTTTTTTTTATTTTAATAGATTTTTAATCAGTTTTTTTTAAATTGTCTTATGTGTTACATAATTAAAATAGTATATATACTATTTATTTTACCTTATATGTCCTTTTATAATATTTGTTTCCGTTTCCTTTTCGAATATGCAACTATTGTCACGAAAGGTTAAAATAATTCTGTTACAATTTGTAAGCTTAACATGTTGTGTTATTTTGTCTTTGAAGATACCCCAGACAACAAAATATTTTATCGATGACACTCTTGGTAGAGACAACAATCAAATAAATAACAACACATAAGAAGTTTAACCCTTAATCGGTTTACTGTTTATGTCGAATTTTCTCGTCATGTAAATACCTGCAAATTTTTAAGCACACAGAAATAGACTTTCAAAACGAGTTATACTTTATCTGTATAAGAACATTTTTTTGCAATGTGTATATCGAGAAACGGAAAGTGTGGAATCTTTCTTTACCCCTGCATTTAAATGAAACTCATTGGATGGGACTTCATCTTTAACAACTCTTAGATATGAAAAGCGAGAAATCATCACCGGCACTAAAAGAAATAAGATTTGATGCGAGTGTTTTATGCCACACACAATCAAACGCTTTGGAAATATCCATTGAGTATGTCTTTAGCTAATTAATAAGATGGTGGTTAACCATGTTCTCCATAATCTGCGAGAGCGCAGAGGAAATTGCAATTGGCCGTTGTATTTTGGTGATTGGCTGAACATTAGCAACCTTCCAACACGAAGGAAAAATACCCGTGTGGTCAACCTGCTGAATTATTAACGTCAAGTACGAAAGAATATCCTAGGCATAGTTTTTTTTAATTTTACTTAATTTCGGACTATAAAAAATTATTTGAACCAAATACGTCTGATGGTTCAAAATTTATAATAATAAATGTAAAGAGCCTTCTTAAAATGTAATATTTTATTTTAATAAATAACTTCAAATGTTATTTAAAAACATGTTATGCTTAGAAAATAGGTAAGTTGCTTACTATTTATCAAAGTTGGCAACCGATACCTTTATAATACCGTTATCCGCTGCAAAACTCTTTGACTTTTAGAAATGTACATCCAAGTCTCAGGGTTTGGAATTTTTTATATATATTTTGACTGTTCAATTTGAATTGAAAAAAAAATATTATTTATTTATATTAAAGTGGTCCAAAAAAGTTTGAATTCACGAGCTACACAACCCTATAAATATGGCATTATGGAAAAAATATGGTCTCCCAAAAAATATCAAAAAAAAAATTATTTAGAGGTAGCCCATCGTCATTGAAGTTTCAAAGTTGTACTTGTTCTATTATTTTAAATAAATTAAAAATTAAGAAAAAAATAAATATAATTATTAGGATCTCGACTCATCAAATCTAATATATTTTTGGGTGAACATTGCGAAAATAATATAAAATTAAATTCGCGAAAATTTCATACAAAAACTGTTCGGTTTTCTTCAAGAAAATGAGTGTCTAAGAGACACTTCTTCTTATGAGAGATACGATTTTTGTTAACAATTTAATTTTAAAACGCTAAATAATAACAAAATCATAAAAAAGTTAAATTTTACATTCAGTTGTAAGGATAACTTTTATAATTTCAAAAATTAAATACAATATCATATCGAATGAAAGCCCTTGATTTCAAAAGTACAACCAGTTGGAGATTTCGATGACAACGTTTTAAGGTAGTTAGGAAAATATCACAAACAAATCGAATTTTGTTGAATTTTCACAATCCATGCACCAAAAATCCAAAAATTTGTTTTCAATTTTGATTGCAGGTTCTTAATCTTCTTAAAAATTAAGATTAGATTTGAGAAATTTATTAATATAAGACATTAGCAAGTTGAATTTTTACTTACATATTTTCAGAAAATTTTGGTACGTATTTTGACTAAAATATGTATAAATTTAAAAAAAAATAGCGAACTACATAAAAGTTACTAAAGTGTTTTTTAATTTTTTATCTCATATTCCTTTTTTGTACATGGATTAAGACTATATTGGAAAATGTTGTTATATAATAGCGTTTAGTTCAAAAAATTTTCAATTTAAAGTCAACCCCACTTTTTGTATAAATTAATTTAACGACAAATGACTAATTCTTAAAGGTCAACTTTTTGTGCAACCTCTAAATATAAAAAAAATGTTGCTGACACTTGTCACAAAAAGTTTTTAGACATTAAGGAATAGGAGCAACATTGTGGATATTGCAAATTCAAACTTTGTTGTTCTTTTGGACCACTCTAACTTATATGTTAGTACAGAGTGTTTTTTCATATTGACATTTGTCAGTTTTTTTTTGACAGTTGTGCAGAGCAGTCAATAACAATTTATTATGGAGCACCTAACGCTCCAACAACGTGTTTTGACTTTATTAATAAACAGAATAGCGGCTACTGAAAATCCTCCATTGACACTCCAACGGCCTTCACACACTCGTATTTTGCGAAAAAAAATTTCCCGGCGGCAAAAAAAGAAACTCCTAGTTTGACTGCCCCCGACTACTTTCTTTCGGGGTACTTGAAGGAGCAACAAGCCAGATGCTAAAGAACAACATTATTGAAGAAATTGGAGCAATAACACCCGTAATATGTCAACATTTCATATATAATTATTATAAACCAAACTTTCCCAGCAAAAACAGACATTATTAAGTAATTAAGGGAGTAAGTAGCACACAAAGGGTTTTACTATTTACCAGGCTATTTACTCGCTTAATTACTTTTGTTCGCGTTGTCCGAACATTCATGTGTGGTCATTACCCTCTCGCTTACAAAAATAGTGAGAATAATGAATTACCAGTATAATTATTCATAGTAAAGAAATAAGTGGTTACCTACAATAATAAAGTAAGTAGTTATTCTTAATAAAACAATCAAGTAAAATTTTCTTAATTAAAATATAAAAATATAAAAAATCTTTTAAATATCTACTTTTTGAACTCAAAAATTTAAGTTCATAATTCAATGCAAAGGCTTCAAAATATTAAAAATTTAAAAAAATCAATTTTACAGCAGATAAATATAATGGTAAAAAAACTAACAGTAAATCATTATTTTGCGTGTACATATAAGTATTTCTTTCGCTCATTATCACTTAGTCATTATTTTGTTGTTTAAAGTAATGAAAAAAGTAACTACCTATTATTACATGGTTATCTACACAGTAACGACCTGCCATTACCATGTTTTTGCTGGGTTCATGAACTAAAATATTATTAAAAAATATTGTACCGTTTAAGATTTATTAAAAAAACATCGATATGGGTTAATTTATACATACTGCGATAAAAAATTATGAATATACAAAAATTATAAAAAAAAACTTTGTATATATTTTTTACGTTTGGAAAAATTATTTATTTTGCCAAGCAACGGCAACTCTAGCATGTTTAAATGAAGTCAATTCATAAAGCCTCCGCTTTTTGACTACACCAAAATAACATCAGTTAGTAAATACGTCATTCCTTGAAAGTTTATATATACATAAATAGTGCTTATTAAGACAAACTAGTAAAATTTTTCGAGTATAACCTAAAATGTTCATATGTTCTAGCATTGTTATATGGAGTTTGTAAATTGTAAAGTTATTTTCAAACTGCTGGCATTGCGCTTGTATTATAAACAAATGATATCAAATTTGTGCTCCTTTACTTGTTACATTCCTTCACAGTTTGCGTGTCGAAATATAATTACTTTCCAAATTTTTGAATTTCTAATTGAAGTTCGTTTAGTGTGAATATGATTAGGTATTTAGTTTTGTGTTTTATTTTTTTGCAATATATTTAGAAGTGTTTAGTATCTTAATTGAATTAGATGAGCAATTTCAAAACTAACTTTAACAAAGATTTGCAAAACTTGTTGATTTTCGAATATAATAAAAACTTAAATAAACTGTATATTTTAGCAAAAAAAAATGAACAAAGAACAAACAAGATTTTTTGATGGTTGACTTCAAACTAATAATAAAAATAATAAATAATTTTAGTGCCTGGTAATGATATTATCTGAAACTAATTGACCAATTACTGGAAACTTTGTATACCCTATGTTAAATGGTAACAATGTATGCTTCTTGGTAAATTTTTGAGAAAATTTCACTAGCCCATAGGGCTAGTAGAATTTTTGACATAAGAATAGACATTTTTGAAGTTTTAAAATTTGAAAGCTTCTTAAAGCAAAATGAAAACAAAACAAATAAATAAAGTCGATTCTTTTTCATACATAAAAATTTAAAACTTTTTTACCAAAGAAAAAATATTTTTTACCATGCCACTTTGCTACCGTTTGACACACACCCTATATATTAGTTTGTCATATCTTGTGTAGCGTGTCGAATTATAGGTCTTATGCCCCATATGTATATTATCTATATGAAATTTTAAGCCGATTTAGCGATGTCAGTCCGTCTGTATGATGCAGCGGGATCGCTCATTAATACCTAGATTAATGGAAATCCTCCCGAAAAGATTGTTATTGAAAATTAGTAAAATCGGACCAGTGGTTAAAAAGTTGTTTATGAAAATGTGAAGCATACATTTTTTATATTTTGTCAGCAATCGCTTAGAAGTGAATTAAATTTTATACTCACCTCAAAAAGTTTTTTTCACCACAAAATTTTTTTTCACCACACAAATATTTTTCACCTCAAAAATTTTTTCCCACCACAAAAATTGCTTTCACATCCAAAAAGGTTTTTTAACTCAAAACAATTTTTTCAACTTCTAAATTAATTTACATTATGTGTATCAAAAACACTGTGGAGGACAGGGATGACAAAGTTTGTACCTTAGTAATTTTTGTGGTACTATTCAGGTCTTAAATGTACTTTGGTACACTGTTGAATCATTTGGTACTATTCGTCAGCTTATTAATGGTTTGACCCATTGACCATTTTCGAACAAAAATAGGAATGGCATGGAATATATGTATTTATATTGAAAAATTATTTTTCTGTTTTGGTGTATGGGTAAAACCAATAATAAGCTTGACGGTTTATGACAACTTTTGTTATATAATTTCTTTTAAACGCTGTTTCATAGAAAATTATTATTCGGCGTAAAAATGTTTGTTATTTTTAATCTCATATATATGTTTTGAATTTAAATAGTACGCCAGCAAACAAAAGTGGCGATGATTCTTTGGTTATCACTTCTTTAATTGTTTTCAAAGTTTCACATAGTGTTCTTTTACAGCCTTTTGGAAGTTATTATGTGGAACTTCCAAAAGAATTTATGTTTAGATCTTAAAAGGGTAGTAATTTGGATCTTAACCCGATGATTATCTTAAAAAAGGAAAGGAGTTCCTAATTTCTGAAGCATAAATTACCTATTTTCTAAATCTTAAAAAGTTATTCAAATAATTTTCAAAATATAAGTTTTCACAGATTCATAAATATTATTGATAGAACATTCTTAAAGGACTTTCATTATTTTTTTTATACCTTTGTTTCAAAATTTTTTTGTTCTTTATATAAAACCTTTTGGCATTTGCTTTAGTTCAATAGTCTCTTCCAAGTGAGAATTAAGACTTCGCTAATGTTTGTATTGGGATAGGGAAGTCAAAATAATCGAACCCATCTGTGTTCGTTTCCAAAATATTTCTAAATTTTTTTTTAGTTTTTAAAATATTTTTCATGTACAGTTAGAGTAGTTTTTTTAATATGTTTTATTTAATACTCGTACACAATTATGTACCTACAATTGTCTTAGAACGATGATAAAGTCGAATAATCTGCCGAATGGGGTTACACCATTTAAAGCCGTTAAATTCAAGAGTGGGCCGGAAATTCGCCTGCTTTATTACAAATCCAAATTTCAACAAAATTTAAATTCGTCTTATTTATGCGGATTCCAATTAATAGAATTTTATAATATTTAATAAATTAAAAATTTATTTTATTAATGAACTCAGATGTAGTTAGAAGAAGTAACTTTTCATCACAACATAAATGCTACACAAAAATTTCCAACTTATTCAAAAGAATATCTAAACATTGAATTTTCATTACTTCCTTAGAGTAAAGTAAAAGTAGTGGTAAGTATTTATATATGAATACTTCCGTCCTAAAACACGCCACTGTTAAACTATGTAATGCCTTTGTCACAGTAGTGATGTTTTATTGCTTTTATGGCAGCGTTGTTCTGCTAAATATTTAGGATTTGTGGGTTTTAAAGTAGTTTCGTTTTAATTCGAAATGGTACCTGACCCTCAATTTTGCATATGTTTCGGCATGTACTTAGCTAACAATTTTAGCTGCTAATAAGTATTTTTTTAGTTTTGGTATTTAGCGGTTAATTGATTTCTACTAGGTCCACTCACGCAAAGAAAAAACATAGTTGGGTCAATCATATTCGAAGAGCATCATATATTTTTGGGTTTATGCTTGTGCCAACCATAATCATACTATATTATGGTTATCATATTATGATAATAAAATAACCATATTTTTACCATAAAATGGTCCCCACAGTTATATTATGATTCAAAAATTACCATATTATGGTCCTAAATAAACATTTTATATTGAATTAATCATAATATGATCGCACGTAATCATAAATGCTCAAAATGTTATCATATTATGGTCCCTCATAACTATATTATATTATATGATCCATAATCTAAGAAAATTTCTTAGTGGAAAAGTTCTTAGAAACTATGAAAAAGCTCTAATTTAAGAACATTTCCTTTAGAAATGTTTTTTCTAAAAAAACTTAAAACTAAGGACTTTTTGAAGAAAAATTGTTAAGGAAAAAATCATAGACTTTGAGAACTTTTCTTTCTTTGATTGTATAATTATTAATTGATTGTTGCCAGCATTTTATCGTTGCATAATTATCATATTTTTTTTCATAGTCAGAATTTTTGTTACCACAGTATGGTTACAGCCAATCATGATATAAAATTGAAGGTGCCAATCATAAAATAGTAAAATATTTACTAAATAATGATGGTAGCGACCATGTTGATGGTTAGAAAACCAATTACTTGGTTGTGACAACCATATCCGATTGCAGCAAGCACAATATAGTAGCAGTGATTATATTGCAACCATGTTTTTTCTCTGCGTGCTAATTCTGAACGTAAAGTTTACATTTTTATTTTAGAAAACTTTGTAGTTTATTTTTATAGAAATTTTTTTATTTTTTTTTTCGAATCGCTCTCTAAGTATGTAAGCTAAATATGTTATGTGTGGGGATAACAAACATGTTTAACACCTTTTGTTTGAAAACATTGGCGCGTAATCATAGTTTAAAAAAATATTCTTTTACTTTAGAAAAGTAAAGGTATACTTAAATCGTTAAAGTCTGCTTTAAAATATAAACAAGATGATGTTGGTTTTATCCATTTTAATAATACCGATTGTAAGTGTTGTTTAATTGGATAAAACCATCAAGAAGATTTTTGCAAAAAAAGGTTTGAATTGCAAAATATTGAAAGGAATTTTGCATTATTTTTATTAATTTTTATTAAAAAAAAATAAGCTTTCCTTTCATTTTTTAATAAAGTTTTACCTTTTCACGTTTTGTCATGCAAATCCTTTATTTACACACTTCTTTTTTCAGCTAATATAAAATTAACTGATCAATGTTGCTAATTGTTTATTATATGGTACCCTTCGCCATATGTGGTGAGGTTATATATCTCAGTTTGTCATTCCGTTTGTAGTATCTCGAAATATAGGTTTATGACCCCGTGATCCCAATGAAATTTTAAGCCGATCTAGCCATGTGCGTCTGTCTGTTGAAATGGCGAAGACGCAAACGGGGATGCTCATTTATACCTAGATTAAGGTACACCCTCCCGAGCAGTTTGGTATTAAAAATGATAAAAATCGGTCAAATCTGTCCCTTAAAATAGAATAATATTTTATATTCACCTCAAAAAGTTTTTCACCAAAATCTTTTTTCACCACAAAAAATTTTTTCACCTCAAAAACTCTTTTTTCCACAAAATTGTTTTCTAACCTCAAAATTTGTTTTTACATCCACAAAAGCTTTTCACCTCAAAAAGTTGTTCACCTCCATAATTTTACAGTGAGTACAGTGAGAACATTTTATTAGGACATTGCACATTTCAAGCCTTTTTTTACTTGTTTTTTAGTAAAAAAAAAAGTGTAATACCCATTTAAAGCGGGTTCAACTTAAAAATGGCTTTAATTTTGGCTATAATAGCAAAATAGATAATAACAGTTTTTAAATTTAAAGCCATTTAAAAAAAACGACTGTGATAACGGGCCATGGTGTCTGAAAGTGCTCCCAAGATTAAATAATAAAGGACAAAATTAAATAAGTTACAATATCAATTTACCGAAAATATCGATTAAATTTTAAAATATTTGTTTTCTTTCGTGTAATGCCTTATCTGTAATTTGGTAAATTATTGTTTTCTTGGGACATGCCGAATTTAGCATTTTTTTAACTTGTTTTTACTGAAACTTGTAGTTAAAACAATCGAAGTTATTTTTGTCGATATCTTAAAAACTTTTCAAAACAAATTAAATTCAAATTAACAACTTTTATCATTATTTGTTGTCAGATATCTAAAAAAAAACATAATACCTTTCTCAGTACTTCATTTGGCAATTATCGTTTGGTTATGAAATCGAAAAATTCGTTAAGAAAGTTGATGAAAAACACTACTGGTTTATATTTGAATGCTAAGCAACTAACAATAAGCAACAAGTCGGTATATTTATAAAAACAATTTTATATTGTTGCATTTAAACAAGTTGCTAAGATACTATTTTCAACAAGCAACACATTTATTATTGAATGTTTACTAACATGACATTGAACTTGAAACTTGTTGCTACGCCAAAAACAAACAATTGCAGCAACACGACATGGAAGTAAAAATAAAATATAAATGTGACATGCAAATTTTCAAACAAATGTTATTCACCTTTTAAACTATTGTTAAAAAAAAGAAAAACACGCGATGTAGTTACATATTTATAAAAATAAATAAATACTAATTTCAGTTAAGTTTGTAAGACAAAATGGTTATGGCAACTCCAAAGCAACAAGTTGTCTAACTAACAAGGATGTTATTCCAATCTAAACTCTCAGATTTTTGGAAAATTAGAGAACAAATCTAAAGTTAACCTGTTTTTTGAAATTTATTTCCTATTTGTATGAAAATGTATTTTTAGTTTGACTCGAGAAAAGGAGGAAAAGTTTTTTTTTTTTTTTCTTTTTTTTAAATGAAAAATTTTTCCTTATTTTCCCTTATTTTTTTTTTTTTTTTAATTTTAGTAAACATGGAGAATACACAGAGAAAGTTATTAGACACCAGCCGAATGGAATGCATTTTCTGGTCAGCTACGACTTTCATCAACATTCTTTGTGCCGAAATACCAATTGTAAATATCTCTATTTAACTCACAAATCAACGGAAAAAGCTATTTTATGCTAACATACAGTTGATTTTTATTATTGAGTACAGATGAAATTTACTAACTATTTTTGTGTTATTTATATTCTCCTTTGTTTACCGTATGTCCAAATTAGCTATTAGCTAATACTAAAGACATGTGTTTTTTAAAATTGTTTTTACATATGTTTAAACAATTCTTTTAACCGTGCCAAGTTATATTTTAATATTGAAGTTTATATTTTATAGTTGATCTTTTTAATACTTATATGTATGAAAATGTATTTTTAGGTTGACTCGAGATCATAGGAAAAGTTTTTTTTTTTTTTTTTCTTTTTTTTTTTTTTTCTTCTTCTTTTTCAAATGAAAAATTTTTCCTTATTTTTTTTTTTTTTTTTAATTTTAGTAAGCATGGAGAATACACAGAAAAAGTTATTAGACACCAGCCGAATGGAATGCATTTTCTGGTCAGCTACGACTTTCATCAACATTCTTTGTGCCGAAATACCAATTGTAAATATCACTATTTAAGTCACAAATCAACGGAAAAAGCTTTTTTATGCTAACATACAGTTGATTTTTATTATTGAGTACAGATGAAATTTACTAACTATTTTTGTGTTATTTATATTCTCCTTTGTTTACCGTATGTCCAAATTAGCTATTAGCTAATACTAAAGACATGTGTTTTTTAAAATAGTTTTTACATATGTTTAAACAATTCTTTTAACCGTGCCAAGTTATATTTTAATATTGAAGTTTATATTTTATAAATGATCTTTTTAATACTTATATGTATGAAAATGTATTTTTAGTTTGACTCGAGATCATAGGAAAAGTTTTTTTTTTCCTATTATCAGAAGTTAACTTTATTTAATGTTCAACATCAATATATTTATTTAAAATTTTAAGCCGAATCCCATTCGCATCAAAAAATTATGAAAATGTTTACGTTTAAGTGTCAGTCCAGAAAAAAACGTGATGTACAAGGATTATTGCTGTGAGAAAAAACGTTCCCAAAATAACTAGGGTGACTGCAAAACTGTGATACCTACTTTAGTGTAAAGAGTATCGCAGAGATTCTTTCCTCTCCAGCGTCTCTTTCCCTTACTAACGACGCATTTTTTTGGGTTTTTTATATTTTAATTTTAAAAAAACAAGAAGAAATAATTATTTTTATAAAAATTAAGAAACGAACATACTAAGTTGGTTTATAGCACGTTGTTCATTCGCTAGTACACAAAGAGAACTTGAGAGCCATTAAATATTGTATATTAATTTTACTCATCATATGTTTTTTGTTTAAAAAAATTTTAAAATGCGGAAACTCTGTTAAAAACAAAAAAAAAGAATATGACAAAACATTTTGAAAATAAAATATATTCTATTTAACAACTGCTACGCTCGGCGCGTTTAAATTGTCAAATTGTATAGAAAACTACAGTACGTTGTTGTTCTGGGCCGTCACTAAGATTTACATTAATTAATTAATTAATTTATATATTTATTTATTTATTTATTTATTTATTTATTTATTTATTTTTTTATATATTTATTTATTTATTTATTTATTTATTTATTTATTTATTTTTTTATTTATTTATTTATTTATTTATTTATTTATTTATTTATTTATTTATTTATTTATTTATTTATTTATATTTATATTAATCATATAATTACAAATTTTATATTAATACCCTAACCGAGCACTAGCAACAAAGGCTCGTTGTAGCGAAAACAGACCGGAACCTCTGGTGGAAATCGAACCCACGACCCCCGCACTGAAAAGCTAGCACGCTTCCAACTAGCCTACCGGGGCGCTCATTTACATCAATTATTTTTTGGAGTCCCTACAATTTCAAAATAAATTCTTATAATGAGTTGACATTTAACCTAAAATCCCGAAATTAAAGTTAGTTTTGAGTTAGTCCGATCAGTTTGTCCAAAATACGATAGAAACAATATTTGTTAATGGAAATACTGCGATTTAACTGTCGAATTTAAGGAGAAAAGATAAAATTAACAGCTTCACTGGGGAAAAAAATTTCAACAGTGTTGCCAAAATATTGACAAAACCAAAAATTAAGTGGTCTAAAAATAAATTTTCCAAAATAATATTTAAAAAAACAGTTAATTTGTAATTTTTATGATCATACCGGCATTCGAACACAGGCCGAGAGTTCTACACACTAAGCTAACGCTTAAGCCTTAAGACGTAAATGAGTGATAACTGCTAACTAACCATTTGTTTGTGCAAATATGAATACAAAAAAAATCATCTCTCTCTAGGATCGAAACACATGTGTCAGCCTAGCTAAAAAAATTGTTAATTTGCTCTGTTTTTGAAAAGAAGAAGAAGAAAATCGCAAGAAGAAGAAAATCGCATTTATAATAACAAAGGAAAACTGTAAAAGAAAGTTCTTCTTAAAAAAAAGTCAAAAAAATTAATTTTATAAAAAAATATATTAAAAAAACCAAAAACAAAATGACTGTAGCCGGACGCGAACTCGCAACCTTCTGTCTACAAGCTGTTTTTAACAAAGCCTTATATTTTTTTATAAAATCAATGCATTACCAGTGCATTGACACTATAACGTCAATTTTTGACTGGGTAGACTTAGAAAACACTTTTTGCAAACGCTGGTATAGTGGTCTAAACCCATACTTTGGCAGTGTTTTTTTTTTTTGTAAACCAATGAATTTTTTGTCAAATAACTACTGGCAAAACGCATCTTTCAATTGGAGGTAAAGCGTCCAATATTTTATTTCTGTAAATAAAGGCGTGTAATGATAGTAAAATACTATATTTTAAGAGTTCTAAAGTATACTTTTCTTAAAATTTTTCTTAACCGCGGTTAGGGTTAAAATGCATGCGGCTAATCACAGTTAACGATTAATAGCACTCACTTTAGATTAAAGGTGCAGTCAAAATAGTGGAGTATTCCACGCTGTAGCAAATTAAATTTTTTTCTCTTTCTCCACCCTTGCATTTATTGTAGTGATTTTTCTGATCCCTATACATTAAAATTATATATGTCAGATCTAAATTAGAGTATGGTGCAATAGTTTGGAGCCCTCATGCTGATATTCTTATTGGACGTATTGAAAGAATACAAAGGAAATTTATTAAGTATTCATTACCTCATTTGAATTATGTTTTCCTATTCCTACATATGAAGTTCGTTGTATGCATTTAGGATTAGAAATGTTGAAAACTCGACGCAAAATACAATCAATGTTATTTTTATTTGACTTAATTAATGATAAGATTGATTGCTCAAGTCTTTTAGAGAAAATTTCTTTTAATGTACCTTGTAGAAATCTTCGTAATAATGATTTGTTTTTTGAAAAATGTCATCGTTTTAATTATATCTTAAATAGTTCCCTAATAAGGACATTTAAAGATTATAATAATAATAATATTATTGTTTATAGACTTTATGAAATAAAAAAATATATCTGTATTTTGCTATCTTTTTTATAACATCGCATGGTTTGACTCTAGAGTACATATTTGTTCCACTTTGGAGTTAACATTGATCTATAAACTATTAAAAATGACAAATATATCATAAAAACACATCACTTATTTGTTCACATCTCTAATTGTCAACAAATTATGTTTGAAACATTTTAATAAAATAAAAAATAAATTCAAACTCAAATCAGTGGGAATAAAGCCAAGGAACTCTGAAAAAATGTGTTGGTATTGAAATGTCAAATATTTTATTAAATTAACTCTTCAAAATAACATTTTATTTCGTGCTACAGCTTCAGTGATCAGCAAATCAGCTAATCAGTGTGTGCCACTTGTTTATTTTTTAGTACAAAATATATGGGGACATTTGGTACATTTGATACGATAGCCATTTAAATTCAATCAATTCCTATAAGTCAATGTTACCCAGCAAAATAAAATGGATGTTATTCTTGACGAATCTCTTTTTCAGAACATCCAAAGAAGTTAATAGTGCAAATTTTTCGATTTGTAAGAAGTCATTTTAAACAACTTCCAAATTGTTGATATTAACCTCTACTAGTAAAAAAAAAACAATTATTTAGTTAGTCCATAAATGGTTAATTCATTAAGTCATTAAATGCCTTATTGAAATTATATTTTGCATGCCAGTGACATTTACTTTGTCCTGGTCGGAATAATAATTCTTGGCGTGTTCAAAATTACATTTTTAACTTAAAAAAAAGGCACTCCCTATATTTATTTTGTAGTCCCTATATTTAACAATTTCCGTAAACTAATGAAAAAGTCCATCTGCTCATCGATTTTTCATAGCACCGAACCAAACTACTTCCTCCCAATGACACGCCAATGTTAAAATCATTAATGATTCACCGAAATTTTCACAACTTCGTGTTCAGTAGATGTAGTGTTAAACTACTTTTTCCTCAGCTCTTATTTTGCTGGGGCCTTATTGAAAACATATTTTGCATGCCAGTGACATTTACTTTGTCCTGGTCGGAATAATAATTCTTGGCGTGTTCAAAATTACATTTTTAACTTAAAAAAAAGGCACTCCCTATATTTATTTTGTAGTCCCTATATTTAACAATTTCCGTAAACTAATGAAAAAGTCCATCTGCTCATCGATTTTTCATAGCACCGAACCAAACTACTTCCTCCCAATGACACGCCAATGTTAAAATCATTAATGATTCACCGAAATTTTCACAACTTCGTGTTCAGTAGATGTAGTGTTAAACTACTTCTTCCTCAGCTCTTATTTTGCTGGGTAGTTATATACTATATTCATATCATTAATTTTATCTTCAGTTGTCTTTTTAAATCTGAAATTTTTTATTAAATGAGTTTACATTTATTAAACTAATATTTTTGTTTTAATTTTTTATTTAAATGATAATTTCCCATTTGTTGAAGATCATCATAGAATATATGATCCTGTTGGATTTCATCACGATGATACATATTTTGATAACCCTTTGAGTGGAAACCTTTTTTATAGTTCTTTAATTTGGCAAAAAACTTTTCCGATTTATCGATTGTATTATTTCCAGGAGGTTTTTGTTTCAATTGTAATTTTTTTAAAGTATCTTTAACTCCTACGTACTTTAAAGGACTTGCTACATCTTCACCATCTAAAGGATCATCCTGAGTATGCGCATCCAAGTTATCCTTTTTAATTGTTTGCATTAATTTTTGAGGTTCATTGGTAGAACTCAAAGTTAAGGTATCATTTATTGGCATTTTATGGAACGGCTGAGAATACAATGTTGTAGTATTATTTAAAGACATTTTTGGTGGATCTTGAAATACTCGAACATTTGTGGTTTTATATTGTTCTTTAAATATGGTTTTTGGTCCTTTATACATATCCTTCATATTGATGGGTTTCATTATCATTGCAAAAGGTTTAATATTTTTAATTTTTACTAGTTTCACCACCTTTTGTGGTTTCAAATCATTATAATGCACTTGAGTATGTAAAGTAGATATCGGTTTAACCCTCATTAGCAGCTGCCTTTGTTTTTCCAGGTTTTCATTAAATCTTCCCACTATCAAACAAACAGCCATATCCTTTGGTTGTGGTATATGGTATGTTGATCGAAAAGGACATTGTATTATAAAGTAATCTTCGGTGACATTAGACGTTTTCACTGTTGTCGTTGGTAAACGATAATATGAATATAAATTTCTTTCCACAATGACAGCTTGTACAATGGCGATCTGTTGCATTAAATCCACTATGATTTTGATAGAGATAAATGTTATTTTATACATGTTTACTGAGGAAAATCTAACACTGAACTTGAAAATTTACAATGAATGAAAGTGATTTTATTATAGTCTTATCTTGTGTGGAATTTATGGTTGAGTAAGTTTCGTTATTGCAAGTCTTACATAATAATTGGTTTGTGGTTGAATATTAATTTTTACATGAGATGCTTTTATCAGTGGCGGATCCAGCCCTTGTTTTTTTTGGTGGGAGGGGGGGATAATTATTAGTTTTTATACTAACAAGATTATAATTTTTATTTTCTAAAACTTACCTTAAACCTCTATTTTGATTAATTCATCAACTTTTGCTTCTTAGGTTCGAAATCAATAAAAATAAAATAACAAACAGCTGATTCCAAATCATTTCCCCTATATTTTTTTTTTATTTTCGTAAATAAATATCAATAACAAGTGCAAAAAGAAATCTTAACAATACTTACATTTTCCTCGATATAGCAAGTTCACAAACTAAAAGCTTTGACATTTTAATTATCTTTGCTGCTTTAGAATTTCACTACACGCAGAGAAACAACATGATTAATGAATGGTCATTACGACCATATTTATTCATATTAGCCTAATATGTTTACCCTAACAAATTTATTATAGCCCTAGAAAAAATTGAACAAAAATTTTTTGTCTAAAGCATATTATTAGTTGCACACAAAAGTGTATGCTTATAACAAACATTAATGTTTGCCTTTAAACACATTCTTTAAATGAGCAAACATTTATTGTCAAAATAAACAGTGTGTGTTTATAAAAAAAAATAAAATTTTCTCCCGCGTAATTTTCCGTTCGCCAGCGATAGTTAATAACATGAGTGAGTATAAAGTAATAAAAACATTTTTCGGGGAGCAAAAGGCCATGCTGCCTTGCAAATTTAATGATATAAATTATTATACGTTTATTGAAACAGGTAAGTAATTTATACACATATAATTAGAAAAATACATACCTAAAATCATACATGTATAAATACGTATAAATTACATTGTCTTTCCTGCAGCCAAAAAAACATACAACATTAAAAACGCCATTGAAATTTGACGCAGAGTTTTGTGATAATCCCCGAATTTTTTTCAATAACAGTTAAACAATATACTGATACCGTCGATTTCATAATGGAAATTAAAGGTACGTTTGTCTTTGACTTTATGTTACAAGTTTTAAGTGCGGGGCAAAAATTATGTATATATGTATACCTTTTTAATAAAAAATTAATCTTTGAAATAACATTTTCTATTTGTTTTATTGTGAGAACCATATAACATGTTGACATAGACATTTTGCATGGTATTGGGAAATATAGAAACATGGTTTGAAAGATCGTTTGCGTTTTTCTGGTGAACATAATAATATGTTTGAGAAAATAATTAGCTATAAATATTATATCTGAACATATATTGTTACTTAAGACGTGTTTGACACAATCATAACCACAAACATTAATGATAGTTTGCGATTGTGATTGTATCAACCATGTTTTTTCTTTGCGTATAATAGATGATAGTAAGAGATTGACGCATTCCCAAACGAATTGGTAGTCGTATTAAGAGTTTTCATTATTACCATTAAGATGGCTTTCAACATTTTAAATAACTAAATTTGTTAAAAAAATTTCTTGTCGCAACAACTGACATAGTTGTGTATTATATTTTTTTTTAAATCACCCTCATCCCCCCCCCCCCTCGATCCGGGCCTGATTAAATCAATACTATATGGAGAGGAACAAAATAATTTAATTTGGTATTATACTTCTAAAAATAAACAAATGAGTTCAAAATTTACATATTTTTTATAGCTAAATATTTTTTACCGACAATGTTTCGGTATATGGCTGCGATTTCCAAATATACCCTATTGGAAAATGCTGCCATTCTTGCGAGTGACATCGTTTGCCAGTCTGGATTCAACATTCGTGAAGTAGAAACGGGCGAAATTTATTGTGAATAACAATGAATCGATTCTGAATAAGAATGAATCGATTTTGTAAAACAACGATGAAGTGTTTGATTATGACCGACGGGTTTCGTTTTTATTCCCAATTCTCGGGGACGGAAATCCACACATAATTCTAAATCCTCTCAAAGTCACCATGTGGTGTGAAAGGAAAATATGATTGGACCTAAAGTCTGAATTTTTGAATGGACGGGGCCATTTGTCATACTGCATGAGACACAACGCATATATTGAGGGCTGCAATTTTGAGTTTCAGTGATTTGCTTGGCAAATCTGGTTATATCTAAATTTGTTGGTGTACGCGAACAAGCCTCGTACCTTGAAAGAAATATTTTATTCAAATAATTAAGCATATCTAAGATACATATTTACATATTTAGTACTTCGTGAAATTTTTATTTAAAAATTTTTCAAATTTAGCCATTAGGACCTCATTTCCGTTGACCTCTCAAAACAAAGGTACTCGGCGTAGTTACACTCAGAATGTTATGTAGTTTACTGTATAAATGTTTCCCGTTCCATATGTTTATTTTTTAAAGAAATATTTATTTAAACTTTTATTTTCTCAGCTGCATTAATTTTTTAAATTTGTTTGAAATTTAATAAATTTACCCACAAAATTGTAATTTATTTGTTTTCGTAACAGTTGTTTCAAATTTTAATTATGTTTGCTGTCTGTTTCAAAAAAATTCCAATTTGTTTTTAATTTAAATTGTTTGTTTATATAGAATTATTTCAATTCAAATTACATAAACTTCATAAACTCACATACTACCCTAACAATTTGAGTTTCGTACGCCTGTATTCTGTTTATATTTATTGACTTTAAAGTTGTGTATTTTACACAATATGTGGCCGATTGGAAAAAAATGAAAATTTTTAAAGATAAATTAATTCATTATTCAGTTCAATTTCTTCGACCTTCTTAATACAAATTCCAGGTAATAAGTATTCAAGCTTAAGGTCTATTTTATACAAAATTCTTTATTAAAAACAAAAAAATTTAATTAATTTCTTATTATAACTTCTAATTAAAAAATTAAAAACTTCAGGTACCTTAAATGTAGTATTTTTAATTTTGACCATTATAGTTTCGTACTGTATAAAAATCTTAACCTAATATTGTGTTACATCACCTTTAGCATTAATGACAGCAATGACTCCTTTGTTCATGGAATCAATTAAATTTTGGCATCTTAAAAGTTGGCATCACTGATAGATAAATACTTTTTGTAGAAGAACTCTTTATATTGAATATATCGGGAAAAGCTACAATTATTCCAAATATAATTTAAAAAAAAACTGTATGTGGATTTTAAGGTAATTTTATTTCACAATTCCAATCTTCTTTAAATAAAATTATTTTAATAATTTGAAATTTTAACTACATTTAATTAATCTATATAAAATTCCTCTAGCGGTATTTTATCTATTATATTACTGCTTAATTTTGTAACAACTTTTGCAATAGCATTATTAATTCCATTTTTCAATTCCGTCCAGACATCTTGCCAATTCTCATTTACAACACTATTTATGCTGTCCGATAATGTGGGATTACCATTGAATATGTTTTCCATATTAACAATCATTCTAGTAAAAATACAATCAAGCAAAATTAAATTAAAAAAGAAGCCAAAAAATATAATCGCTATATTTTATAACCAACAAGGAATGTGTCCTTAGGGTGACCCACCGATTTTTATGAAATTTTCCTATAAGATAGAGGGGAGAAAACTAAGGCACAGTGTAAAAAATGGGTTACAAACACGTTGTAAACTTTCTTGTTTATGCATTTTAAAATTGGTCTCTCAAATTACTTTCGTTTGATACTCAAATTAAGTATAATTATTTCTGGAATGTATGAAAAAAATAATGTAAAAATACAAAAAACTGGCAATTTCATCACACTTTTTTACTCACTTAATGTAAAATAATGACATGGTCGTTTATTTTGTCTTCTCTATCAGACGAGTATGCCTAAATTTCAGTGCAATCGGTGGGTGAACCCGAGTATACAGTGCTGGTTAATTAGAATATTAAATGTGATACTACCATATTTAGGACAGGACAAGTTATATCATATTAAATTCATGTCCACACAGAAAAAACAAATTCAATTACAACCGAATTTCTGAACTCTAATTGAATGGTTTGGTTGCGGCAACAATATAATGCAGCTTACGGACTTAGTTAAGCAAAGTATATCTCTTCAAAACTTAATATCGCGAAATAAAAGCCACTTTTCCTCTGCGATCTAAAAATGTTGTCTAAGTCGAAACTTGAGACTGGTATTGGGTTTTAGGTTTTGGCTACTGGTACAAAACATGTTTCCTTTAGCTCTTTTACACTATATATAAGCGATTTTTGTACTTATTTTATCACAAATGACTCACAATGACTTCCTCGACCCAAAAGTTTTTTCAGTTTCCTTTTGCCTAATTTGATTTTCGAAATAAATTAAATTAAATACCTTATTTATTTTTCAAAATACAGACGATATTCCAAATTCCTTTTATTTCTACGTTCCATAGGAAACGCGACCTTAAAATATAGTGATGAAAGTCGAAATTTTATTTCCGTATCAAAGTGGTGCAACAATTTTTTCTCAAGTGGTTTAAGTTTTCGAGATATAGACGAATAAAATTTTATGTAAGCGATTTTTTTCTTTTGTCACAATGAGTCATCATTGGCCCAAACTGCTGCCCATTTTCTTTATCTCATTGAGTTTTCATTTATTTTATTTAGATTCTTTGTAAAAACCATTTTTTCTCTGCGAAGGATAGATTTCGAGAAAAACGCGATCTTTAAATTTAGTGATGAAAGTCGAAATTTCATTTCGGTATCAGGGTGGTGCAACACATTTTTCTCAAGCGCTTTAAGTTTTCGAGATATAGATGATTAGAATTTTATCTCAGCGATTTTTGTGTTTTATCACAATGGGTCATCATTGGCCCCAAACTGCTGCCCATTTCCTTTTGTCTTATTCAGTTTTTATTTATTTCATTTAGATTCGTCATACAAGCCCTTTTTTCTCTCTACGTAGCACAGATTTCGAGAAAAATGCGATCTTAAAATCTAGCCCCCAAATAAAACAGTTTATATATAAGCATATGTGGCCTTATTTAATATAATATATATTTGCATATGTCAGTATGCATTACCATATATAGTTATATATAATTTTTTTAAATTACCTTATAGTGTGCCATATATAATCACATCTAGATATATATTGTATATGATTTTTATAATAATATATAATATATATTATATCATATAAAATTATTTATAACACTATAATAATTTTATAGGTCATACACGAGACTATATTTACTTATATATCACTTACACAGAACCATATATACTTATATATGGCTCATACAAAACCGTATTAAATTATATATATAATAATATGTGGACCATTATCAAAAATATTTTTTAACATGGTGTAAGATATAATTATATATGGTACAATATTCGCAAACAAATTTCAGATATTGTTATATATGTTATTGTTGCATATCTAGAGTATTTTTGATATGATATAATTTATAACTAGATATAATTATATATTTTTTACCAAATCTTTCATTTATTTATTTATTGTACATAATGTAATATAAAGCCACATAGGCCAAAAAAATCATATTACAAAGCAAAATTCCTGAATAAAAAACTTAAATTTAAAAAAGAAAAAATTAATATATATATATATATATATATATATATATATATATTGTGTATATATATATATATACACAATAAATTAAATATTAACTTTAATATTAGAATATATATATAATGTACTTATTGGCTCCCCAGCCGTAATGAATGTTAATTTTACGGTTTTAATAAAAGTAGATTTCAAGTCCCATTAACAACAGCAAGACCTAGACATTTTTTATAGGATATAATTACTTTATAATACATGTACATACAAAGTTATATATGAACTTTGTTTCCAAATATCCTAGAAGTGGTGAAACTTTGTATACAGTCGTGGTCACATAATTAAGTCATTGTACTAACTTTTCTGAGTACATTTATAGCGGTTCCTTGAATATTGAGTCATAAGTGGACACATAATTAAGTCTAAGCTCTGAAAAATAAATTTGTGATTACAAAATGACTGTAGTAAAAATTTCAGCACCTTCTAAGTCGATTAGAGGTTGGTTGAAAAGTTCCTGCGCTCGAAATGAAAGAATACTGTTTTTGTTACGAAATATATTTTTTTATTCAATATAATCTCCTAGAAGCTTAATACACTTGTTCCAATGATCTTCCAATAATTATATCCCATCCTTATAATGGTTTTCCGGAAGCTCTGCAAAATAACCGTCTACGGCTGCTATGGCCTCTTCATTCGACGAAAAATGCTTTCCACGAAGGAATTGTTTGAGATTTCTGACGAGATAGTAGTCACTGGGAGCCAAATCTGGTGAATACGGTGGATGTTCAAGCAAAAACCTGTATAGTGTTTTTTTTAACCAACGGGCAAAATTAGAAGTACTACTCCCGCAGATAGGTAACTCATTTAAAAAATGCTTCAAAAATTTTTGTTGGGAAGCTAATGTGCTAAAATAACTTTCATTATTGCATGGAAAATTATTCAATGCAATTAAAAATTTAAAAAAAAATATAAGACCTAACAATATTTTACCAAGATTTTTCTTCAAAAACATCTTTTTCGGCTAAAAGGTTAATTACCAGAATGAGTAAAAATTATACTTTCTTTACATCTACGCAAATAAGGTCTAGCATGGAGTCAGAATACAATGTTAAAATATCAACAAGAACTGTAAGAAGGCATTTGTTCAAAAATAATTTATATCGTCGCATAGCAAGATGAAAGCCGTAGTGTCACAAAAAATATAAGCCTGGTCTGGAGTTTGCAAAAGAATATCTCCACTGTGACCAACATTTTTTTAAAATTGGTTGACTGGACGATGTCAAACCACATGTTAATTATTCACAAAATGTTTTACCTCTTCAGGAGTTGGTCCGATGCTGAAAATGACATTTGAAATGTATCGGAGTATATTAGAAAATAGTCTGGTTAGTGATTGTGCTGACGATTTGTCACTAGCGTCGATATTTCGACAACATAACGACTCGAGTCGTCGAGTGGCCAGCACAAAGGTCATACATGAATCCAACAGTGAACTTGGGGGGAATCATAAAACGGGCTTAGCAAGAAAACCTACAGGGTTTTAGCAAGAAAACCTGCAATTGTAAAATATCTGTGGGAGATTATTTAAGAAAAGTGGTATAACATCACTCCTGATCAGTGTTGTGAAATTGTCAAAACAATGACAAAGGGATGTGCCGAATTATTACGTAAAAAAAGGATATCTCACAGGTATTAAAAGATATAATATACTATTAATCAAAATGGTTTTATTTTAATTAATTTAAATTACATTTAATTAGACTTAATTATTTGTCCATAAATTAGTTAAAGAATAATTAAAAAAGTTAAAAAAATAGTTACATAATCGAGAATTGTTTATGTTTAATTTAGTTATAAGATTTAAGACAAATGGATAAAACTTATTTTTTTTATGGCTAACAAAATATTTTATTTATTCTTGATAGAAATTTTATGAGTTCGAATGACTTTATTGTGTGATCACGACTGTCAAATCCAGACAAAGGCATTGCTTATCCGAATTTAATTTTTTTTTTAATTTACAACTTTTACGTGTTTTAATAAACAAGAATCCATATATATTATATTGTTGGATCTTATCTGATACAATTTAATCTGATATTTAACGGATAAATTTGAATCTTTCTTAATCCTGGTGGATCTATTTTGATCTGCCATTTTTCGGATCAATTAAGATCCTTCTAAATCCCCAAATATACTCGTATTGCTGAATCTAATTTGATCTGCCATTTTTCGGATAAATTTAAATTAGCTAGGTATTACAGCAGATATTAAAAAATATAAAATTAGATATGATCAAATATTGCGAAAGATATTTTTTTACTTGGACATGGAAGTTGAAATTTCTTTAGCGCTTTTAGTGTTCGAAATGAAATTATATAAAATTTTTTCCAGGTTTGGCGATTTTTTTTCATTTTGTAGATTTTTTGAATTTTAGTGATTTTTTTAAATCTTAGGGTTCTTTGATTTTAATGTTTTTTTGCGATTTTTTCAATTTTTGTTTTTTTCCGAAATTTAAAAGTTTTTTTTTTCAATTTTGTTATTCTTTAATTTTGGCGACTTTTTCTGTTTGTAAATTTTGCAATTTCGCAGTATATTTTCAATTTTAACATTTTTTTCGGTATTAGTGATCTTTTTTGTTTTATAATTCTGAGCTTTTTTAATTTCAGCGATTTTTTAACTTAGTCGATTTTCCTAACGATTAAGTTCTTTATAAGCTAATAATTAAATTCTTTATAAGCTCTGGCTACTACAGAACCATGCAGCTTGCAAAAAATTCGGTAGTCACAACGAATCTGTTTTCTTTATTTAGGTAATTTTTTTTTTGCATATCTCTAGGCAAGTTTTACATTATAGGACTTACCATGTCCTAAATATAGTAGCGTGGCATTTTTCAATGTAATTTTTATTTTATACTCGAATACTTACTGTTTTGGTTCCATTACAACTTTGAGTGTTTTAATTTTTATATAAGTTTTATCATTTCGTTTTACCAATTGCACTTTCGCCTTCGTTTTGGTTAAAGCATCTTTCAATAATACACGACCCTTGCCTTTACCATTAATTGGCAACATCAATATTTTACCGGTACTTTCATAATCTCCTTGTATGTCCAGATTGGGTATTAAGACATCAATTTCGACTGGGTTTTTAAATACTTTATCAAATCCCGATACGCGTAGAACTTTAGATTTTTCCATACCTGATACCGTAAAAGAATTGTATTTAAAATTAATTTGTACTGGTGAGTTCTCCATTGATTCTGAGATTACTACATCGGTCAGCGTAAGAGCAGAAATATTTTGTAAGCCAATTTCGGGATTTCCATGGGGGTAATATTTAAACATGTCCATTACCGCTTTTGCAATACAATCACTATTGTCGGTGGACTTGCATTTTTGTATTTCTGGAGCTAAAATAAAAATTTAATTTATAGGTATACAAAAACAATTGCAATAGATGTAAACGAAACATTGGGTTGACATAAATTCACTTATCAGCACTTATCTGGGTGTTTAAATTTTGCAAATTTTAGGAATGGTTCTAAATAGTATATACATTGAAGAGTAAGCACGGGTTACGAAAATTGTCTGAACTAAAGCAAAGTAACGAAAATTTGTTTTGGTTTTATATGTGTTTTTGACGAAAGTAATTGTCAATTTCTATCGTTTAAATAGCCCAGGAAAACCACACTTAACCAAATAATGGGTAAAGTAATGTATAGTCATAGGGGCCGATGGGTTACTTTACACCTTACTTTATTGATGAATTTTACAGGCGATGAGCCTCAAAGCAATGGGTTCATTCTTACTAAAAAATTAAAAGTAATAGGTCACTTTGACTTATCATTTTTTAACTTTAACTTTTAACTAAAAATCTTTGATTTTTCAAATCAATTGAGGCTTTTCTACAGAAATGCAAACTAATAAAAACACGAATGCTACAGTTTCTGAAACTAAAAATGGTTTTTATCAATAGATGGCAGTAGTTTTTAGATTTTACAGTAGTGTGCAATATAAATAAATGCACATCTCGTAGTCTAGAAGGGAAGCAAATGTGTGGACATGTATTGCAGCAAACGTCAAAATTATCTTATATTCTGTGTGAATGACTCGATTTTGTAAATATTTATTGCCTGCAATTCATGTTGCAATGATTCTCCGGAAATATTCGTTATCAACTATTGCTAATACATAAAACTCAGCTGTCATTTTCGTTTGACAATTACAAAAAAGTATCAAATAATTTTAAAGAATTAAATAAATTTTAACAGATTATGAGAAAAGCCAAAAAAAATAACATAAGCTCGGCGATGAGCAACTTTGTGCCGTTATTCTGCCGACGCTTTGAACTTATTGCTAAGATTTTTTTCTCTAATATACATGGGATAGGATACAAATTATTTGTCAAATATGCTACATATGATTTCAATTTAAAAGTCATTATTTTATGTTAAATTGTAATGCATTACGTAACCAAACGTCGGTAACTTATTACTTTATGTTTCAAAATAATGCTGAAGGTAAGGAATATACATTACAAAGTAGTGCGCTATTTAACCAACTATTGGTAACTTAATATCTTATATTTCATAATAATGCTAAAGGTAAGGAGTGAACACTACAAAGTAATACATTATATTACCAAATATCCGGTAATTCATTACTTTTTGTTGAATTATAATGATATAAGTAAGGAGTACACATTACAAAGTAATGCAAGACTTTATCGCACCCATTACCAACGTTTTCCTGGGAGATAATCAGGCTCCATTAACACAATGTTTGATTAGCAGATAAATGGGACTTTATCTGCCACATTTGTTTTTGCAGGGAATGAAACCGAACCGTACCCGAACCCGAACCCAAACGGGTTCAGGTTCGCTGTTTATAAATACTTTGAACCCGAACCCACTGAACCCAAAAATTTAACCAGGTTCGGGTTCAAAAATATAAAATAATATTTTTGCTGTTCATGGCTTGAGAAATGTTTGATAGAAAGATCATAAAAAACATTACATTTCTTGCATTACAGTTTACAGTGCTTGACACTATATCTAGTTCTTTTAGAAGTCTGGAGCGGTCAAATCAGGCGATCTTGCAAGCCAGTGCAAATCGCCAAAACGGGAGATTAGGCGCCCGGGAAATGCATCCTTTAGCATATCGGTTGTGGCACGTGCAGTGTGTGGCGTTGCACCGTCCTGTTGGATCCACATGTTTTCCAATCTCAATTCATCAAGTTGCGGTAAAAAGAACTCGTTGATCATTGCTCTGTAGCGCTCACCATTCACAGTAACCGTTTGGCCCGCGACGTCTTCGAAGAAAAAAGGTCCGATGACTCCTCCAGCGAAAACAGCACACCATACAGTGACTTTAAGCGGGTGTAATGGCTCTTCGTGGGTTACACGCGGATTTTCAGTGCCCCAGAAGCGTAAATTTTGCTTATTTACGTACCCGCTAAGATGGAAATGGGCCTCATCACTCATGATTATTTTTGATGAAAAATCATCTTCATTATTGCTCAAATAAATAGTCACCAATATTCCGCGTTCTGGAACAGTGTAGCGTAACATTGTTTATTAACGTGTATTTCGCATGTGTTTACTACACAAATGTCAAAACAGAACTGACATTAGGGGCCAATCGCAAAATTTATAGCATTTTCTGATAGGAGGATTACTTTTGCGCCACCTTGTATTTTAAAAACAAAAATTTACAAATGGAAAGAGAAGAAGAGAATTTTCGGAGAAAATCAATATCTTGTTCTTTAGAAGATGATTAAGATATGCTCGAACAAGTTCTAAAAAGAAGGAATGATTTCCTAAATCAAATTCTTCAAATCAGAAGGCATTTTCAGCTTTGAAATTAGTTTTGTCGCCACAAAGAACAAATTTATAAGAAGAAAACTTAAAAAATATATTAATTATAAAATTAAACGAAAATTTCTTTGAAAAATAAATAAATTTCCTATTAACAAAACATTTGTTTTTTTTAAATGTTGAACCCGAACCCTGAACAGAACCGAACCTGAACTTTTTATTTCGATTAACCTGAACCCATTTTTTTCAGGTTTCAGTCCCTGGTTTTTGTTTACCATATACTTAAAATTTTAATTGAATTGTCGGTTAAATTTTAACAAAACATTCTGTTATCGTGCCTAAGATTTTTTTTATTTAAGAAAGATCTCAAATGTTTAAAGCAATTATTTGTATAAAAAATCGTTGTTGTCATTTTTACTCAAAAATTCAGACGTGTGTCACTCACTTATTTAAACAAATGTTCACTTAAAAAATCAGTATATTAAAATTTGTGTAATATTTTTAATCACTTACGTACAACTGCACTAAATCCACTTAATATACTACAGGCGATTATTGTGGTTTTTAGAAGGACTTTTATATTTAATTTTGACATAATTGCTATTGAAATTGCTCTCACGAAACCGAACTTTATAATAATCAATGTTTAATAAAAATCTTGACTAATGCGTTAGCAGCTTTTATAAGATTTTATAGAACTAATTTTTTAAACTTAACATGGATGTAATACAGTTAGCCCCCTACTTATGGTATTCTTATTATATGCTTTTTAAGGGTATGCAAGGTCATATGGAAATTTTTTAAAGGGCGAATTTGAAGAGTTTTCCTAATATATATGAAGTTGGGGAGCAATCGGATAAAGAAAAGTGGAGGCGGAAATCGATTGAAAATTTCAAGAGTGTTTATATTGGAAAAATATGACTTTTATTCATGACAATTTATTCAAAACAAAAAACGCAAATATTTGAAAAGTGATGCTTAAAATATAATAGCCGAAAAAATGTATGCCTTTTTTGCCTTATTGCGTGACAGGTTAACAGACTGGTACACTCACAATATTATTTCGTTAAAAATAATCAAAAATACATAGTAAATTAATCGAAAATTCCATTAAAAAAGTTGTCGTTATTTTTCATTACGATATATTCAGCCCATTTCGATGTTTATTTTTAACCATTGTTTAATAATCGACAAAAGTAGTAAAAGCAATCAAAAGTCGTTTAAAATAACCATTCATTTTTAACTGACATAAAGTAGAAAAAATCGATTTTTGTGGTTTTTCAAATTAAAATTTATATTATTAGTGATCTTTTTTGTTTTATAATTCTGAGCTTTTTTAATTTCAGCGATTTTTTAACTTAGTCGATTTTCCTAACGATTAAGTTCTTTATAAGCTAATAATTAAATTCTTTATAAGCTCTGGCTACTACAGAACCATGCAGCTTGCAAAAAATTCGGTAGTCACAACAAATCTGTTTTCTTTATTTAGGTAATTTTTTTTTTGCATATCTCTAGGCAAGTTTTACATTATAGGACTTACCATGTCCTAAATATAGTAGCGTGGCATTTTTCAATGTAATTTTTATTTTATACTCGAATACTTACTGTTTTGGTTCCATTACAACTTTGAGTGTTTTAATTTTTATATAAGTTTTATCATTTCGTTTTACCAATTGCACTTTCGCCTTCGTTTTGGTTAAAGCATCTTTCAATAATACACGACCCTTGCCTTTACCATTAATTGGCAACATCAATATTTTACCGGTACTTTCATAATCTCCTTGTATGTCCAGATTGGGTATTAAGACATCAATTTCGACTAGGTTTTTAAATACTTTATCAAATCCCGATACGCGTAGAACTTTAGATTTTTCCATACCTGATACCGTAAAAGAATTGTATTTAAAATTAATTTGTACTGGTGAGTTCTCCATTGATTCTGAGATTACTACATCGGTCAGCGTAAGAGCAGAAATATTTTGTAAGCCAATTTCGGGATTTCCATGGGGGTAATATTTAAACATGTCCATTACCGCTTTTGCAATACAATCACTATTGTCGGTGGACTTGCATTTTTGTATTTCTGGAGCTAAAATAAAAATTTAATTTATAGGTATACAAAAACAATTGCAATAGATGTAAACGAAACATTGGGTTGACATAAATTCACTTATCAGCACTTATCTGGGTGTTTAAATTTTGCAAATTTTAGGAATGGTTCTAAATAGTATATACATTGAAGAGTAAGCACGGGTTACGAAAATTGTCTGAACTAAAGCAAAGTAACGAAAATTTGTTTTGGTTTTATATGTGTTTTTGACGAAAGTAATTGTCAATTTCTATCGTTTAAATAGCCCAGGAAAACCACACTTAACCAAATAATGGGTAAAGTAATGTATAGTCATAGGGGCCGATGGGTTACTTTACACCTTACTTTATTGATGAATTTTACAGGCGATGAGCCTCAAAGCAATGGGTTCATTCTTACTAAAAAATTAAAAGTAATAGGTCACTTTGACTTATCATTTTTTAACTTTAACTTTTAACTAAAAATCTTTGATTTTTCAAATCAATTGAGGCTTTTCTACAGAAATGCAAACTAATAAAAACACGAATGCTACAGTTTCTGAAACTAAAAATGGTTTTTATCAATAGATGGCAGTAGTTTTTAGATTTTACAGTAGTGTGCAATATAAATAAATGCACATCTCGTAGTCTAGAAGGGAAGCAAATGTGTGGACATGTATTGCAGCAAACGTCAAAATTATCTTATATTCTGTGTGAATGACTCGATTTTGTAAATATTTATTGCCTGCAATTCATGTTGCAATGATTCTCCGGAAATATTCGTTATCAACTATTGCTAATACATAAAACTCAGCTGTCATTTTCGTTTGACAATTACAAAAAAGTATCAAATAATTTTAAAGAATTAAATAAATTTTAACAGATTATGAGAAAAGCCAAAAAAAATAACATAAGCTCGGCGATGAGCAACTTTGTGCCGTTATTCTGCCGACGCTTTGAACTTATTGCTAAGATTTTTTTCTCTAATATACATGGGATAGGATACAAATTATTTGTCAAATATGCTACATATGATTTCAATTTAAAAGTCATTATTTTATGTTAAATTGTAATGCATTACGTAACCAAACGTCGGTAACTTATTACTTTATGTTTCAAAATAATGCTGAAGGTAAGGAATATACATTACAAAGTAGTGCGCTATTTAACCAACTATTGGTAACTTAATATCTTATATTTCATAATAATGCTAAAGGTAAGGAGTGAACACTACAAAGTAATACATTATATTACCAAATATCCGGTAATTCATTACTTTTTGTTGAATTATAATGATATAAGTAAGGAGTACACATTACAAAGTAATGCAAGACTTTATCGCACCCATTACCAACGTTTTCCTGGGAGATAATCAGGCTCCATTAACACAATGTTTGATTAGCAGATAAATGGGACTTTATCTGCCACATTTGTTTTTGCAGGGAATGAAACCGAACCGTACCCGAACCCGAACCCAAACGGGTTCAGGTTCGCTGTTTATAAATACTTTGAACCCGAACCCACTGAACCCAAAAATTTAACCAGGTTCGGGTTCAAAAATATAAAATAATATTTTTGCTGTTCATGGCTTGAGAAATGTTTGATAGAAAGATCATAAAAAACATTACATTTCTTGCATTACAGTTTACAGTGCTTGACACTATATCTAGTTCTTTTAGAAGTCTGGAGCGGTCAAATCAGGCGATCTTGCAAGCCAGTGCAAATCGCCAAAACGGGAGATTAGGCGCCCGGGAAATGCATCCTTTAGCATATCGGTTGTGGCACGTGCAGTGTGTGGCGTTGCACCGTCCTGTTGGATCCACATGTTTTCCAATCTCAATTCATCAAGTTGCGGTAAAAAGAACTCGTTGATCATTGCTCTGTAGCGCTCACCATTCACAGTAACCGTTTGGCCCGCGACGTCTTCGAAGAAAAAAGGTCCGATGACTCCTCCAGCGAAAACAGCACACCATACAGTGACTTTAAGCGGGTGTAATGGCTCTTCGTGGGTTACACGCGGATTTTCAGTGCCCCAGAAGCGTAAATTTTGCTTATTTACGTACCCGCTAAGATGGAAATGGGCCTCATCACTCATGATTATTTTTGATGAAAAATCATCTTCATTATTGCTCAAATAAATAGTCACCAATATTCCGCGTTCTGGAACAGTGTAGCGTAACATTGTTTATTAACGTGTATTTCGCATGTGTTTACTACACAAATGTCAAAACAGAACTGACATTAGGGGCCAATCGCAAAATTTATAGCATTTTCTGATAGGAGGATTACTTTTGCGCCACCTTGTATTTTAAAAACAAAAATTTACAAATGGAAAGAGAAGAAGAGAATTTTCGGAGAAAATCAATATCTTGTTCTTTAGAAGATGATTAAGATATGCTCGAACAAGTTCTAAAAAGAAGGAATGATTTCCTAAATCAAATTCTTCAAATCAGAAGGCATTTTCAGCTTTGAAATTAGTTTTGTCGCCACAAAGAACAAATTTATAAGAAGAAAACTTAAAAAATATATTAATTATAAAATTAAACGAAAATTTCTTTGAAAAATAAATAAATTTCCTATTAACAAAACATTTGTTTTTTTTAAATGTTGAACCCGAACCCTGAACAGAACCGAACCTGAACTTTTTATTTCGATTAACCTGAACCCATTTTTTTCAGGTTTCAGTCCCTGGTTTTTGTTTACCATATACTTAAAATTTTAATTGAATTGTCGGTTAAATTTTAACAAAACATTCTGTTATCGTGCCTAAGATTTTTTTTATTTAAGAAAGATCTCAAATGTTTAAAGCAATTATTTGTATAAAAAATCGTTGTTGTCATTTTTACTCAAAAATTCAGACGTGTGTCACTCACTTATTTAAACAAATGTTCACTTAAAAAATCAGTATATTAAAATTTGTGTAATATTTTTAATCACTTACGTACAACTGCACTAAATCCACTTAATATACTACAGGCGATTATTGTGGTTTTTAGAAGGACTTTTATATTTAATTTTGACATAATTACTATTGAAATTGCTCTCACGAAACCGAACTTTATAATAATCAATGTTTAATAAAAATCTTGACTAATGCGTTAGCAGCTTTTATAAGATTTTATAGAACTAATTTTTTAAACTCAACATGGATGTAATACAGTTAGCCCCCTACTTATGGTATTCTTATTATATGCTTTTTAAGGGTATGCAAGGTCATATGGAAATTTTTTAAAGGGCGAATTTGAAGAGTTTTCCTAATATATATGAAGTTGGGGAGCAATCGGATAAAGAAAAGTGGAGGCGGAAATCGATTGAAAATTTCAAGAGTGTTTATATTGGAAAAATATGACTTTTATTCATGACAATTTATTCAAAACAAAAAACGCAAATATTTGAAAAGTGATGCTTAAAATATAATAGCCGAAAAAATGTATGCCTTTTTTGCCTTATTGCGTGACAGGTTAACAGACTGGTACACTCACAATATTATTTCGTTAAAAATAATCAAAAATACATAGTAAATTAATCGAAAATTCCATTAAAAAAGTTGTCGTTATTTTTCATTACGATATATTCAGCCCATTTCGATGTTTATTTTTAACCATTGTTTAATAATCGACAAAAGTAGTAAAAGCAATCAAAAGTCGTTTAAAATAACCATTCATTTTTAACTGACATAAAGTAGAAAAAATCGATTTTTGTGGTTTTTCAAATTAAAATTTGTTTTATTTGTATATAATTTTACAAAACACAACTCACACAGATGTATATATGTATTCTATGTGAGTATCTATATTTGAATAATCACCCTTATTCTAGTTGTCGTTATTAATGTCGTCGTCGTTTTTTAGTCAACATCACTTTGCTTCGACGTCGACATCACTTCGACACCAAATTGGTATTCTAAAACAGTGTTGTAACGACGTCGACAGATTATCGATTTAAACAAAAACACATCTCTAAAAATTGAGTCGGCAGATTTATTTTGTTTATTATTTTTGCGAAAAAATGTTTTTTATGTGTAATTTAAATTCTGATACCAGTGATGAAAAAAATAAAGAAAATCTAGTATTGGAAAGAAGGTTTCTCATACAGAAATCCAATATCTTTAATCTGCCGGATAACAAGTGAGTAGCAAAATCAAAGTCTGTTACTTTAAAGAATGTTAATCTTCTAATTTTTTTAAAAGGTTTGAAAGTTACTTTCGGCTGAATAAAACAGCCTTCAAAGATGTGCTGGAAACAATAGCACCTAATTTTAAAACCGGAATCAAGTCCACATTTATTTCCAAAACAATAAAGTTGGCAGCTACATTAAGATTTTTAGCCCAGGGGTCGTACCAGCTCAGTGTTGGAAACGACTTTAACTTAGGGTTCAGCTGTTTCTGAAACTGTAAAATTTGCCACAGCTTCCTCCAGCGGGCTCAATATAAATTGCTTGAATCTTCCGCCACCTGTAGCATAACACTCGGCTTTGTTGGCTACCATTTTCTTTTTAACTTTAAATTTTAAGTCTCGCCAAACCTATAAATAAATTTTGTTATATTTTTATAATCCTCTTTATATGATCATGCTTTCTTTACCTTCTGCCATCTATCTCACATTATTCTCGGTGGGCCAAGTGCATTTAATAAATTTGATATTTCTTCCAATTTTTTCGTTTTTTTTTCAGTCATTACTTTTCCTCAAGTCGTTACTAAAAATTGTGTCGACAAAATCAGAGTCGTTTCAAGACAATATCGTCGTCACATTTTCTTACAGAATACCAAATACTTGTCGACAGTTATCAATTATTTTCGATAACGACAACGGGAATGCCAATTTCAAAAAAAAATCCCAAGACGACATTGTCTTGTGTCGACGACGACAACTAGAATAAGGGTGAATATGTTGTAATTTTTATTGAAATAAACAAATAAACAAACTATTTTGGTAAAAAAAACAGTAAGGAATTACATGAATTTCTATTTTTAAAAACAGAAAACATAAAATTTTACATTTAACAGAAAATATCAACTCCTACTGAATGTCTGTAAATTTTTATAGTTTGTTTTTTTGAATGACTGATTCAAATAGTTAAAAATATATTTCTATAAATTTCAACTGATTCTTCATTTAAAAACAAACTTTACGTATTACTTTTTAAATAAACTACAGCCGGTAACGGAAAATATATATTGAGAGTGTTATAAAACAATATTTCATTTCTGAGTATTTATAAGTATAGAGAACAATAAGCAATTATGGCTTTAATCAATTTCAGAAAGTGTAAAAAAGTGCCATCAAATTTCATGACCTAGTGATTTTTGGCACAAAATTGTTCTGGGGCATTTTCTATTTCTTGGCTAGTTCTTCACCGATTTTGAAGTTATGTAGCTTTCTGCAAAGATAATTTTATACTGAAATTGATTAAAACTCAAGTGGTTGAACGAAATTTTCCTAAAAATGAAAAAAAGTCATATTTTTTCCCATATAAACACTCTTGAAATTTTTAATCGATTTCCGCCTCGACTTTCCTTTATCCGATTGCCCCCAAACTTCATGTTTATTAGTTTTATATAAAAAGGGAACAAACTGGACCCCTACACTTTAAAATCGCATTTCCATTTTATTGGACACCTCTAATGCTTTTAGATATTATAGTCCAAGTTTTAAATTACATGAGAAAAATCTCGATTATTGTTTAAAAATTATGGAAAATATTGTTCAAGGGTTTTTATTTGAAATTTTTAAAAAGTTAAAATTGTTTTGATTATATTTTTTAAAATATCAAATAAAACTCATGACTCAAACTAACAAAAATGATTTTTACTTTTCATTTGCGCAATTTTTGTTTTGCATTAATTTTATAACCAATAGCTGTATTTTTGCTTTAACGTATATCCGTTAATTCATAAAAAAAAATTCGGAGTACAGAAAAATGTTTTTTAATACATTTTATATGGATATTAACTTTCTACGTGGATATCTTTCAATATTGAGAACTCAACGTTTATAAATTTTCACTTCTAACGTAACTCTTCACGTTATTTTTTAAAAAAGAGTTTTGTTGTCATACGATCGATTATATCAGAAATATTAAAAACATTAGCTGTTTAACTTTAATGGGCTTAACGTAGATTTGATTTAAATGCATAACATTGATAGGTAAGAGTGAAAGTACAGCTAATGTCATTTAAAAGTTCCACACTAAAATTTGAACGACAGTTTTAGTGTGGAATTGTTTCGCTTTAGTAAACAGAATACTAGACTCCGCGTCTTTTTCATTTTAATTAAACTTCATATATCGAGTGTTACATGTAGTAAGGTTAAACGCATATAGAATTAAACATTTAAATATAATTTTTAAACTAGTTTTTAATTCGTTAATGTTAGATTTATTTCAAACGTATTTTTCGCTTGCACTTTAATAATTTGTCACTACACAAAACAAAATTATTTCTCAAAATTTAAAATTTGTATTTAAACAAATGTTTATTTATTTTATTCTTTATTTAATTTATTATGTCTTTATTTATTCTTTCTTATTTCGATCGGATATTTTCCGTTTACACAGCGAATTTAAAGAGCAAAATTACATATGTTATATATTAAAAATTTGCAAATAAAAAACCGGAAAATTTTATTGTATCTTCAATGCATAAAAATGTAATAACTTAAACACCGTTTGAAATTTTGACTTTAAATTTTAATAACAGCAGCTACTTTTATGCACTAAAATATCGAAAATATCGAGCAAACTATGCACTAAAAAATGCTATTTAAAGAAAATATACACTAAAAACCAAAAATATGCATCATAAATTCAAAAATAAAAATACTTAAAAATTTCCGATTTTTATAAAGCATTCTATTTTTCAATATAGTTGTTTAAGTAATAGTTTAGTTTAATTTTAATTAAAACATAATTTTAATATAAAGAAAATATGCCAAAATATGTAATAAAATGCAAATATGCATTCAGAATATGCACTTAAAATCGTAATATGCATTTATAACAAAATATGCAAGAATATGCAACAACAAATCGGACAAGTACAAAACAAACGAATCGTAAAAGTATTTGGTAAAAAACGTTTTTGGACTATTGACCACAAACATGCATTTGTATGAAAGTCCTCCCCCTGGTAATTATACATTTTTTTTATAATTAAAAAAAGAGGTTCTTTTATAAAAATGCCAACAAAATTAACTGTAAAAACAATATTTTTTTCTCATTCTTGTCTATTGTTTCAACATTTTTGCTGTAAAAATAAACCAATAATTTTTACCGCATCGTTTGTTATTGTTTTTTTAGCAGTAAAAAACAAGATTCTACCAACAAACTTTATTGAGCGTTGATTAAGGTGTTGGTTAAAGACACAGAAAAAAATATAAAATTCTGTTTGTAATATAAAACATCTTTCATAGAATATTTTTGTAAAAATAAATAAAAAAATTTTTAAAAAGGTTTATAAATACAAACAACTTTTTGTTATTTTGAAATCTAACAAACTTACAATCATCATTCGCATTCGATCCGCTTCTCTGCAATGAACAAGCTGGATTCAGCCCCCGCAAATCATGCATTGAACATGTCAACAGCTTACGGATCATAATTGAGAAATATGTTGAGTGAATGACGTCGCTCTACTTGATATTCATCGATTTTGAGAAAGCATTCGATACGCTTTCCCATTCAGCCATACAAAGGTACCCCAACAAAAATAACACGGTGCTACACTGAAAAAGAACTTGCGAAATGACCTAGTTCAGGTTGTAGGTGTAGCTGAGTGTATTATATAACCGGATTAATAAGTTGCAATATACCCTCAAAATTTCGAGACATGGGGGAAAGAGTATTTTTTTTTTGGACTGGCGCACTTAAACTTTTCTAACTCAATCATTTTTAAACCGATTTCGAAACGGTCAGCGGCATTTATTAGAAACAAACGTGCTCTAAATATGTATACTTCCCGTATACTATTAATATAAATATGTAGAGATTTTTTCAATAATATAATAATTTTTCATTTTTTTTTTAACTTTTTCATTTCCTACGAGGGTCTTTCGAATCTTCTTTTAGAACAACAATTACCAAAAAGTCAGTGTCCTTTTGAGTAAAACAAGCTTTTATGCGTGTAAATCGGTTAAAAATTGACAAAGTTATAATACTTTTTCTAATCAAGAGATATTAGAATTCCTTAAAATATTGTTTTTTAATTTTGTTAGTGAATTTCTAGAGGCGTATGGAGAAATTGATGCAGAATGTCAATCAAAATACATTTTTTGCATTCTCACTTAGAATTCTTCTCAGAAAATCTGGGTAAATTTAGTGACGAGCAAGGCGAACGCTTCCACCAAGAGCTATTAACAATGGAAAAGCAGTTCGAAGGAAAAAGTCAGATCAGAATGCTAGCTAAAACGTGAAACTGATGATATGTCTTATAAACGTAGTACATTAAGTAAACATTTTTAAAAAATAAACGTAATTAAAAAAAAGTAGTTCGTACTTTAAATTATTTCTTTTTGTGGAATCATATAATCGAAATCGGGTTTTTGTTGTTTAGAAAAAGTACTATAACATTTTAATTTTTAACAGATTTACACTAATAAAAGCTTGTTTTACACAGAAGGACACTGACTTTGAAATTATTGTTGTTTTATAAGAAAACCCTCGTAGAAAATGCAAAAGCTTTAAAACAAATTAAAAACTTTTATATTATTGAAGAAATCTCTATATTTACATATATTAAAAGTATACGGGAAGTATATATATTTGGAAAGAGCACGTTCATTTCTAATTAATGCCGTTGACCGTTTCGAAATCGGTTAAAAAATTACTGAGTTAGAAAAGTTTAATTGCGCCAGTCCAAAAAAATACTATTTTCCCCATATCTCGAAATTAATATATAATACACTCAACTACACCTACAACCTACACTAGGCCATTTCGCAATTTCTTGCAATTTTTTTTTTGTAGCATAGTGTAATTGATATTTTTAAAGCCCTATATCACAACACAGACTATCGAATTCTTCATGAGTGAGACAAGGTTGTGTTCTGTCGCCCCCACTTTTTAATAACGTCCTGGACAAAATAATGAAAAGAGGCTCGTGTGAACAGAGGGAATAATTTGGGGATTCAACAGAAGGCTGGTGACATACATATGTGTACTATCCCACAACTTCAATGACATGCAGGCTAAAATCAGTGCAGTACAGATAGAAGCAGCTAAGGCTAGTCTAAAAATAAATAGCAACAGAGCATTCACAAACATTCATTTGGCATTCTAAACCCCATATGGTGATAAAATCATCTCTTCTCTATGGATATCGTGAAATGCAGCGCGGAAGGATGTTAACTAGCTACAGGTTTTCATAAATCGCTGCCTGCGTAGAATTTTAAAAATATTGTGGCCAGTTACGATATCCAATGAAAGGCTATGAAAATGGCGCTAGCTATGAAAATGGCATAGCCTACGAAAACCCGTTCACGATGTCACAAGCTATCGAATAAAATCCGCAAGAAAGCCATAGAAAAGGAGACCATCACAAACCTGGCGCCGCCAAATCGAAATTGAAGCGGCCAACCAAGACAAGAGCTGGAACGAGATGAAGACACTTGCATCGGACAAATCAGAAGCAAACAAATTTGTTATGGCCCTATGCTCCTTTTAGGAACTATATATATATACAAACATTTTAAACAAAACTTTGTTAGAAATCGAATTTAAATTTAAAAAAGAATTTTTAATTACTTTAAATTTTGTGATACTTTAGATACTTTTTTCTGTGTACGTTGCCTGTAGCCAATTTTACCAAACGGCGTTTATAATATCAAAATTGTATGTAAATTATTGTTGCCTCGATTACAGAGAGGTGACAACATATTATCAATTTCACTATAGTAGTTCTCCACTTTCCCATTTTATTGCTAAAAAAATATCATAGTTCTTCCTTTGAAACACAAAATTTTATCAAAGAAATTTTGTTTTGTACAAATAATAAAAAATTAAAATGGAAACTAAAAGTGACATTTAGGGCAGACGTCATGGCAAGAGCCGATTGATTGTATGTCAAAGATTTCATAATATTACAATTACATTAAAATTAGGTATCTTTACTTAAGGTGAAATCATTTGTACAGTTGCTCGCCATCATTTTATTGCATATGAACACAACACCGGGTATTGAATAAACCTAATGCATTTGTCACTAGTGTTACATTTAGAAAAATATTTTTAATAGTTAAGAAATAATTCATTGAACTTTTATCACATCAAACGTTTAACCCATACTTTGCTGAATTAAGAAATCGTTCGAATTTTTTAACGAAAATTTATGGGGACCTTGAATTAGTAATGAGCATTTCACACAAGAGACCGCCTCTAGTATTTGAACGAATAGTCCAGTTTCCAATGTCTTATCGCTTTAACCTATTGTGAATGAGCGTCTTTGGCAGCTTGTGCCATTTGGTTGGATGTAAACAACAATATTAAATATTGACTCGCACATGTCGAATTTCGGACTAGATAAAGTGTTTTTGCGGGGAATTTTTGATTACTTTAATTTAAAGAAAAGTGCGACCGAGGGCCATCGAATCTTAGTAAAAGTTTACGGCGAGCATGCTCTATCTAAACTATCATGTCGAAGGTGGTTTGGTCGCTTTGAAAATGGTGATTTTGACCTCGAAAACCAGGAACAGCCGTTCAACCCAACCCAAACAGTGTGAAGTCGAAGAACTCGAACTATGTGGACGAATGCCAAACGCTTCATTAGCTGTCAAAATCATTGGGAGTCTATTAGTCGACAGCCAGCAAACGCCTTATATTTTTTTTTTAGAAACAGACAACATAAATGTTTGTATAGTTTGTTTTTTGAATGACTGATTCAAATAGTAAAAAAAATATATATTTTTATGAATTTCAATGGATTCTTCCTTTAAAAACAAACTTTACGTATTACTTTTTAAATAAACCACAGTCGGTAACGGAAAATATATTGTGAGTGTAGGTAAGGACCTGACAGAATATGCGTATTCAAAAGTTTTATAGACTACAAGGCTTTGAAAATTTTCTTAAGTTGACTTAAGTGATTTTGTCAAAAGTCTACATGTGATTATTATTTCACTTTTTATTTGATTTCGCATATTATTAAATTACAATCACTGGCAGATTCTTATAGATTTTTAATTAGAAAACCTCTTTAACTCTTGAGCTCAAGCCAGATAGTGACAGTTTTGTTAAACTTTGAAAATTTCACAAAAACAACACAATATTTTTAAGAATTTCCTAATGAATAGTGTTTGAAGGCAGCTCTTGTTTATTTAGGAAATTTTCTAATTTCTCGAAAATAAAAATTAGGCCTTATCGACAAAATGTCTACACTCTGTTTTAGGTTTAAGGGTTAGTTAACTTCCACTGAACATGCGTGGCCACACTTTCTTTTTTAAGAGTCCTCAGATTCCCCCCCCCCCTCCCCACCCAACAAAAACCCCTGATTCTAAAGCCAGATTCTTTAAAAAAAACTCAGATTGCTTTGAATTTTCCTGAACAAACACTTTACACACAACCGCAGTAGACTTAACTTGATATTTCACAAAAAATCAGCACTGTGTTCTTATTGATGTAAGATTTACATTTATTTTGCATTAAACGATTAATCGCCAATTTTTCCGATTAATCGCCAATTTTCCCGATTAATCGACCCGAATAACAGATTAATCAGTTTTCGTAATTTTTCGAATAATACCCTAAACGGTTATTTGGCAGGGTCGAATAATTGGAAACATATATTTACCCAAGAAACATTTCTACGGACTCTCTGACACGTACGGATTCGTGAATTCGGTTCTACTGTACGTCTACCGACAGTAAATACGTATCCGTCAAAGCTTGTATGTAAACGGTACATTAACGGACCGTATAATAGAACTTTCGAAATCAATACGTTTTGATACACCCGTTTCTGTATCGTCAGAAACGAATTTCATTATCGTCAGAAACGAATTTCATTAGTTTCTCTTCCGCTGCCTTTGAATTCATTTTGGTGTCAAAAACGAATAATTAAAAAATGTCTGTGATCATTATTCGGGTCGTGCGCTAAAGTTTAAAAACAGATACATATTTTGAGTAAGCTCTCTTACATCTCACACCGAAAATAAATTTAAGTGATATTTATGAGGTAAATATTTATGAAATTTAAAACAAGTTTTACGGTGATGTACGCAAATTTATGCAATTTTGCAAGTAAAAATATTGTCTGCCCATTTATTATATTTTGTTAAAATATGTGCAAATTTGCGTTGTATGCTACATCATTTTAATGAGCCATAACCGCAGTGATGGATAGAGATGCTAGTTATGCTGGAGATGAATATTTCATTTAATTAAATTTGTAAAAGTTTTGTTTTCTTATCTATATTAAAAAATTTAAAGAAAAAAAACTATAATTTGTTATTCAAAATTAAAAAATTTAGGCATTTAAATAAATCCGTTTTTTTGTTGAAAGACGGTACGAATACGGATCCGCAAACGTTCCGTCATGGACGGACTTTCAACGAACAACTCCGTTTTTCATGCGATATATCGGTCCGTAAACTTTTCGTCATTCACGGCATTAAAACGAATTCGAATCAGTTTCGGTGTTCCTTAAAATCCGTTTTCTGGTCCGTATAGGGATCCAGAAAACGGTACGTAAATGGAGTTGGACTCCGTTTATGACGGACCGATAACTGTACGTAAACGAAACGTATTGTTTGTTGGGTTACCTTATTAATAAACATTTTTAAAAATATTTTACTACAGAATTTTTAATTTTTTTATTTTATTTTGTGTTTTAAAATTCTGACATTGAGATTTTTGTGACAAAATATGGAAGTCATAAATTCATAATTAAAAATATTTTATAGCCAATTTTAGGCAAACTTTTACACTCAAGGTACCCGAGACGGTGTTTTGTACACAATGAAAAAGCTCAGTTTGCATTCGTCATAACTAGTCTAGGCTGAGAAAATGCAAATAACAGGTTGAGCATTTTTGCTCAACCTGTTACCCCCACTATACTATACTTTTTACTGTGATGTTATAGCAATTCCCGATCTGATGATGCTAGGACAATAAGTGTTAAATAAACAATTGTTACGCGTTACAATACTTTGTTTATAATTTGCTCTATTAATGATCAATTTTTAAACACTATTGATTATTTTATTATTAAGTTGACTTGAACCTAAGGCCCGTGTATAATTATTAAATATGTAGTTATTTTCTGTGACATATAAGAGATATGCTCATCTGACACTTTCAGCTAAAGTCATAGTTAGTAGCTAACTGAACATTGTGAAAATTAGCCTTTTTTAAATTAAAATACTTTTGGTTGTAGCTGAGAATAAATACCAAAAAATATTGATGGTATATACGTTCTATTTCGAAAGTTAGAAAACTGTATGCTCAAAGAGTGCAGGTAATAATTTCTTATGTATATATTTTGACCTGTTGATTTCGAAAATCGCTCTAAAAAAATTTTATTGATTATTTTTAATTTTGTTTTTAAAGATTTTTGTTGGAGGCCATTTGACGCCAAAAAAAGCCGAACTTTTCGCAAGTTTTTTTTAATAAGAGACAATTTAATACAGAAAAAATACACTTTAGTACAAGAAATTTGCACAGACTTTCAATAAAAAACCCAAGTAGGTATCACTGCAAGTAACTTCAACGATAAATATATTTAAAAATTTTAAGTTTCTAAACGGTATACTTTTGTTATTATTTCGGTTGCGTTTTAGGTTTTAACTTTTTACGGTTTTTAACTTTAGCCTGTATCTAAGCTGTTACTTGGAATTGACTAATTCCGTTTTATATTTTGAGTGTTCAATTTCTAACCCTATTATTCAATAACTATTTTTACTATACCGATTACACGCATAGAACTTATTCCGGTATCAGTTCTACGAATACCGCAATCAAGTAGAAAATAAATAAATAGAAGCAGCTTTCAAATCAAATTAAGTTGGTTTTATTTTAAATTTAAATATGTTTCTACTTATTTTTTAAATGCAAAAACTAAATAAACTGTGTTGAAATCTTAATTTAAATACAACAGAGTTTAATTTTTAAACAATAATCAAATTTACTTATATAAGATTCATAGTTAGTTTAAAAATATTCTTAAAAAAAGATGTTAACTTCAATATGATATCATAATTGATTTAACTATGATTTTTTTTTCGAGCGCCCCGGTAGGCTAGTTGGTAGCGTGCTAGCTTATCAGTGCGTGGGTCGTTTGTTCAATTCCCACCAGAGGCTCTGGTCTGTTTTCGCTACAACGAGCCGAAGGCCTTTGTTGCTAGTGCTCGGTTAGGGTATAAACATATAATTTGTAATTCTATGATTAATAAATAAAATAAATAAATAACTATAATTTTTTTTCACTGTGTATTGCTGTGCTGAAGGTTGATAACGTTCAGAATAGGGAATACCAAATTCCAATGTTCAACATTTCCCCAAAAAGCGGGCGATACCAAAAGTAACCCTGTAGGAAATTTATACGAAATGCAGTCAAACCAATCCTTTAAAAAAAAGAGCTGTCACTTTTGCATGGCATTGGCATATCAAGAGAAAATTGGCTCTTAACAAGATGTCACAGAACTAACCTTAGACAGGGTACTTAACTGGCATTAAAAAACATAGTTTTGTAACATGTCTTAAGATATGCCACTAGAACATTATAAGGGTCGCCCAAAGTTGTAAAATCTTATGTAAAAGCACTGAAACGATGCCTATTTATAACGCCTGATTATGGAAAAATAACAATATTTTTTCGAGGCTGCTCATAATTCGCTACCCCTCATAGAGTATTTTTTGGAAAAAATTGTTTTATTAGTTTTTTGGGAAAATATTTAAAAGAAAATTCCATAAAGTAATTTTTGTCAACCGCATGTCACAATGGGTCAATACTATTTATATAAAGGAATCCCTTTCATATAAATTCCTCAATTTTTCAAAAGAAAATGTTGTCATAACCTGAGTTTAATCATAACAATTAAAGGTCCTAGGATATTGCCATCACGGGCATAGGGCTTGTTTGTACCAAATCTAAAAATTTGCCGGATACTGTAATTAATACTTTTATTATTTTGCTTAAAGAGCAGAAAATCATTTTGATCCAGTTCGAAGGACCAAAATGATTATGCAGAAAAATAACCAATCTGTAGAATGAAAACCCTCGTGAGCACAAACAAAATCAAAGACAAATTTGTACTTGGATTTTGTAACTCCAAAAAATTATTTGCGTAATAACAAATTGGAATATGGAAAATAATACAAAAGAAAATAAATACAAGGGAATTAGAATTTGGACAAATAATAGCTTTTTATTTGAGCAGGGCTCAAACTTTTACATAAATGGGGATTATAATTGAAAATAAACGAAATGCACAGAGATTATTTACTTAGCGAAGCCGATATTGGAAACCCAGTATCCCGTCTAAACAAAAAGCCATTTTTATTTTCAAACTTCTTGAATCCTCCGGATTTAGCCGCGAGTGACTATTTCTTGTTTCCAAACCTGAAAAAATGGCTCGGCGGAAAGCCAGCGCTTTCTCATATGTATTTTTCTGACTGGACATTTAAATAAAAATAATGTTTTTATATTTTGTTTAATTTTATTATAAAACATTCAATTATCCAGCTTAATTGTGTTTTAATGATCATAATAAATACATATTTACCAAGTGATGAAATAATTACAACTTTAATAATGAAAACAAATTATAAATTTACGCATAAAATTGCACTTAAATTTTAATTAGAACCAATTATTTAAACAATTTCTCAAAAAAGAATTAAATACAATAACATGTTTTATAAAGATCTTAGTTTTTTAAACATATTTTTAACGTTGGGTTTCATAATGTTTTTTGAATTAACTCTAATTTTTTGTCGTTGTGTTTTTAAGTATATTTTTTGACATTTTGTTTTGTTTGATAGTTTGACAGTTAACTCTTCAGTATGAAACCCAGCATAAGTAGATAAAGTACAAATGTAAGTTTTTAAGTAATTAAAAAAAATATTAAAAAGAATTTTAAAGTACTTGATATTTCTTTTTTGTCTTAGGATATTTTGAATAAATTTTTCACAGCCTTACTATAAGTAGATTAAGAAATTTAGAGTTTAAAAGAAAATCAAACAAAAACAGTTATATAATCAGTGTTGCCAATTTAACATTCTTTCTGCTGCATCTATCATTTTTGAGCACATTTAAAAAAAGAAAAACATTGAAAATGATTTTTAAAACTGGAAAAAGCTTTGAATTATTTTCATAAATTCTTTAAAATTTTGTAAAAATTTGAGCAAAGCCTCTTTGCTGGCTTTTTATTAATGGCTTAATGTAAAAAGGTCCTAACTTGATTTTTAATTATTTAGTGGAGATGGAAAATACTTATACAAAAAAATACCAATACAAATTTCTATAATTTTTTGGTAGAAAATACAAGTTTTTTATTTTAATGTTGCCAGATTTGCTCTCAATGAATTTTATATAAAACGTTTTTTGGATTGTACCAAGTTTTTTCCCTTTTCTGTAATATAATAAAAATCGACCTAAAGAATACTTCAAAGATCTTGAGAAGTTCATGTTGTGTCATTTAATACGTCGTAAAATATTTAAAACAATAGATAAAATATATATTTACACTGATAATAATCCATGCGTAAAATTTCAAAATAACAAAACTTTCGTAACATAAACGAAACTTAGTTTATTTTACAAAATATTTTGTTAATTTAACATAAATTTTGTATTTTTAAGCAAGGATTATTATCAGTGTATCATTTCTATAGCATTATTTTTTTTGCATTTTTTTAACAAAACTAGGGGTCTTTTACCAAGTTTTGGCAACACTGTATATTAACAAAAAAACAATAAATAGAACCAACAAAATTTTGCAAGAAAATTTTTCAAAAATATTTAAAAAAAATACAATACCTTCCTGACAGAACTGAATTAGTTTTTTTTTTTTATAAATTACCTTGAACACTTATAAAAACAAAATTATATTATAAATTGAAATAAAAACTAATTATTTAAAATTTATCTTACGTAAAATATTTAAAAACCTAATTTCCTCCTATTTAATTAAATTTAGAATAAAATTTCGTTTGTCAATTTTTGCATACTTAACTAATTGTTAGTGTGATTTCGATTTCCTTAATGTTAAACAAATTGTGATTTTTAATTTTTTTTTGTTTGTTAAAACCGAACAAATGTTTTCCATTTAAGTTGATGTTAGCTAATGACACTTGTTCCATTGGCAACGATTTTTATGTTGCGGCAACCATTTGCATTATCATCATTATCGTCGCTATCTTCCGACTCTACACCACCTAGTAATGGCTACGCATCTTCATTATTGATGTCAACTTCTGTATCTGGATTTGCTGAAATCCTGAAAGAATACAAAATAAACAAAACGGACTTTAATTAAGCATGAAATTGATTTTTTTTAAGCTTTAAATGAAAATTAAGTTAATTAAGCCTTAACTCAAATAGCAGTTACAATAATTTACAAATCATTGAAACTGAAACTGATAAAACCGTCTTAAGATGGCTTAATAAAATTCAACAGAATTGAGTTAAATGGTTATATTATAATTAGAAATATAGATATTTTGCTAGAATCGAGACCTCTTATTCAATACCCTCTATGAACCAATTTCATGAAAATTACTTTTTGTTGGAAAATTGGTCACTGATAACAGCCACATCTTTGTCAAACATTGCAGAAAGAAAAAATCTGTATTAGTAATTTTTTAATATTTGTTATTCCTGTATCAACTGTAAGATTTATTTTTGAATGCAATACCCTCTATCAACCACATTATTTAATACCTCTAATTGCTACAAATAATAAACTAAGAGGTTTCCTAGTACTAGGTCATTTACAATCATTGGAGTTTGGCATGTAGATTACAAAACAATAATGTAAATGATTAGAGAGTACTCCAAAAAGATTTGTTTGTGAAATTCATATAAAAATTTATAGAATGAAAAGTTCATTGCGAAAAAATATTGAAATAAAATTATTCAATAATTTTGAACCGCCGCTGTGATTTCTCCTACTGTCATAAATGGGGATTTTGGCTATTGGCTATCCTTATGTTGGTATAATTTTATTTTTTTATTTTTTGCACCTGCAACTTAAGTAAAATGTTTGGAAGATTTATTTTTAATTATCCGAAATGTTGTAAAAAAAATCTATTCTTATTTGTGTTTTTGATAGCAAACTATTAAATTTAAAAGCTGTCATTTAAAATGCAACTTTTAAATTTAAAAACCAATTCCTTCGTTTAATATCTGTTGTCGAAAAAAAAGTCATTTAATTCAGTTAACTGCTCCATAATAAGATTTTCTTTTCAATACAAATTATTACTAATTTTTACAAAAAAAAAATTCTAATAACAGAGTAAAATATACCCGGATAAAAAGCCTGTTACCAGAATATTATTGCTTTAATAATTTAGTTAAGATGAAAAAAAGTGATATTGAAATATGTATCAATGCCCAATTCCATTATATAATTAATATTGTTTTGTTATTTAGTTGTTATATGTTGAATAAACGTTAAGAAAAACGTTATAACTTTAATAAAATTGATAATTATAAAAATTTGTACTGTGAAATACTCCCTATAAGTTGAAAATATTTGAATTTTTCAATTGCAATACCCTCTATCAACCATAGTGCTGGACATTGTGGTGTTATGGTTAGTGCATTCGGCTGTCACGCAGAACGTTGCGCGAAGGCAACATATTTGAATTAAACGAAAAACTTAGTTTGATTTCAAAACTGTTTACATAAAGGGTGGTTAAATTTTAAGGGCCGATGTTGATTTTGATTATTGTCATTTCTTTTTATTATGATTATATGGTATGGTTCAATTATGTATATAAGAAAATATCGGCCATTATGTATGGAAGAAAATATCGGCACACCTCCATCTGATGGTCCAAATTTTCGATGACGATGAGGCATAATTGAGGTTCTATGCCGTTAATGTGTCGAATTATCTCATCCTTTAGCTCTTGAATTGTTGCCGGCTTATCGACGTACACCTTTTCTTTTAAATAACCCTAAAGAAAGAAGTCCAACGGTGTCAAATCACATGATCTTGGCGGCCAATTGACATCGCCACCACGTGAGATAACACGGCCATTGAATAGTTAGCTGTGTGGCAAGTGGCACCGTCCTGTTGAAACCACATATCCTCCAGGGTCATATCCTCAATTCCTGGCTACAATAAGTTCGTTATCATCTCGCCATAGCGAACACCATTTGCGGGAAATTCTTTGCCGACCTCATGACACACTATCGCGAACAACAGCAATGTTTTCCGCAGAACGAACTGGGCGAACATGCACAGAAGTTTTCACAGACCCGGCTTGCTGAAATTTGACCACAATTCTCCCGATTGTGAACACATTTCGTCGATTATGCTGACCAAAAAAAACACGAAGTGCACGAAATGCATTTTGATTTGAACGCCCATTTTCATAATAAGCCCGAATAACTTTAACGCGTTGCTCGAATTGAGTTAGTCTGAAATTGAGAAATGTCAAATGAAATGCAGAAAAAAATTGACGTTTAGGTGTGGTTCACATTCAACATCGGCCCTTAAAATTTAACCACCCTTTATAATAATTCAATATTGATTTTATAATACTTTCTGTGTTTAATTCTGATCATTTTCTCAATACTTTGGGTTTTATTTTATGATTTGGATTTCACAACTTTTATCTATGAATGATGACTTTATGGATCCGGCGTTGTAATTTTACCTACGATATTAGCATGTTGTCAATTTTGTCAAATTACTTTTTACCAAAAATAAAGACTTTAAACAAATTTCGAATTGTTAAAGATCTTAAGTGCGTTAATATAGACAAACTGTTTAAATAAATTGTTCCTCATATTTCTAAGGAATAATTTTGACCAGTGCACTATGGGTCATGATATTTGGTGTTTGGACAAGTAAAACTAAAAACTATGTATTAGTCCCCCATTAGCCATTTTTGCGCTCGATTTGTCTACCCGGTTAACCGTGTTGTACTATTGTACTTTTCCCAAATGTACATTTTTGATACTTTTTTTTTAAATTAAATAACAGGAAAACTGCTACAATTTATATAAATGTACATGGGACCGCAAAAATCCGTGGCATTTTCATACAAATGAATGAAAATCGAAGGATTTTCTAAATTCATTAACCGGTTTTAAATATTTTTGTTTCACAATTTGAAAGAAATTTCACGGTTTTAACTACATCTAGATTATTTATGCGGAATTTCAACATGATACACGGCATAAAAGCGCTGTATATGGGACCAAAAAAGTCAATACCTATTTCATACAAATGTATGAAAATCGAAGGACTTTCTGAATTTGAAAGCCAATTTCGGAATATTTTTGTTCCATAACTTTATTAAATTTGTTCAATCTTAAGTCAAAATTATATAATTAATGTTACTACAAAATTTTAACTCATTGCGAGCAACGGTATAAAAAGACCGTAGCTTTTTCATATACAATACATAAATGTGTAGTATACGAAATAAGGAGGCCTTTATAAACTAAAGATACGTACGTTAGACCGGTCTAGACGTTAAGACCGGGTCGGTATTTTCAGTATCTATACACCTTGATCATTTAATAACTGACGTATTTTAATTTTTGAACTTACAATAATTTCTTGACTTAACACGTTAAAATAAAAATTTGTTTCCTTTTTTACTTTTTAATTTAAATGTCTTTATATTTGCTATCTATAGCGTGCAAACAAAAGTACATGGACAGACAGTTAGACATTAGGGCAGTACGGTACTTTCGCTAGTAAATAAGTTCCAAAGTACTGCATTTTCAATCGCTGCACATTATCTCATTTGGCCAATTAAGTTTTTAAAATATTGAATTTTGGTATGTAGAGGAGGGGTTGGACAATAAACTCGCTCACTTTGTACAGAAATATTTTTTCAAAATAAAATTATGAATGTAATAATTTTTTTTTATCATAAATAGGCGTGCCCCGCCCTTTTTTGCATGCGTTAATGGAACTATAAACATAATTTTTTGTAATTAAAAATATAAAATCTCGTCACTGAGAAAATGCGGCACCTACCGAGTCAATGTGTTTTGACAAATTTTTTCTTTTCACTAACTAATATACATTCTGAATTTAGGCCAAATCGAAACATAAATACAACAATAAATCATTTTTCGTAAATATCTCAACTTCAAAGCCATCGACCGGGTTAAGTTTTATGTAAAAATTTTTCCTAATATACATCCTGAATATGGGTGCAAATAGGGACCATTAATATAACTATAATTACCATTTTTAAAATTGTTCTTTCCTTTTAACTAATATGCATTCTGAACATGGACGAAGCCGGACTACAGATACATTAATAACATATTTGTTAATATGTCGACCCAAGTGGCACCTATCGGGTCCAAAATGTAAATAAGCTTTGGGGAACACCAAGCAATCTTTAGGTGTAAAAATGTAGAAGGATAGTCAGTTAATCATTCAACCGATTAATCGAAAAAATATTTAAAATATTATAAAAATTTTTGCATTTACTTGTAATAATTTTATTTAAAAATTAAACAAAAATAAGTGTAGTAACACTTAAAAGATGCTTAAATATAAAAATTTATTAATTGAGATCATATTTTGTAAACATTGTTTTTTTTGTATCGCCTCAGTCCCATAGTAAAATATAATCCAAATCGGAATGAACCACACCACCTGACCTTCCTTGTAAATTTTACATTTTATAAAGTTACACCTGGATTAGTCAGCCGTAATCGCAGCGCTCTATAATACATTCAGGTCAGATAACTTTTCTAAAAATAACTTGAGTTAAACCTCTAATATTTCTTTATAAATTTGATATTAATAGCTACAGTTAAGCACTAAACTTTGATTATTTTGAGATAAGTTTGCAGGTCTCAACGTGTTAAATGAGAATAGAAAAATTTCGTATTTTTTAAATAGTTCTTAATTAAATCAAGTATTAAGACTTTCAATAACATCGCTTTCTACAAGATAAAAACAAACTTAAACATTTTTATTTTTTTGCCAATTTCGATTTATTAATAACGATTTTAAATTATTCAAACAATTATTTGAACAAAATTGTCCAATTAACCAAATAACGATCGATTGGAATACCCTACCCAGAATACAAATATGTACACCAAAGATTTTAGGTATTAGAAGATATGAAAAACGGGTATGATGTACATTAAAGTGTCCAAAAAAAGTTCGAATTTACGAGCTCCACAACCCTACAAATATGCCACTATGGAAGAAATGTGGTGTACCAAAGAAATTAAAAAAAAAAGTTTTGTCTAGAGGTAGCATATCGACATTGAAGTTTTTTAAGTTGTACTTGTTCCATTATTTATGGAAAATTAAAAATTGAGAAAAAATCAATATATTTATTAGGATCGCGACTCATTAAATCTAATATATTTTTGGGTGTACATTACGAATATGAAATCAAAATTAAATTCGTATTCGCGTAATTCACGAAAATTTCATACAAAAAATCTTCCACTTAGATCAGAAAGTTGTTTATACATCTTTGCCTCTACGCAAAATTCTTTTTTATATATACCCACGGAATGTCTTCTTCTGTGAGACAGGAGTTTTGTTAACAATTAAATTTTAATACTTTAAGTAATAGCGAGATACTAAAAAAAGTCAAATTATACGTTCAGTTACAAGGATCACATTTATACTTTCAAAAATTAAAAGCAATGTCATGTCTAATGAAAGCCCTCGGTAAGTAGATTACGAAATTACTAGAAGTTGGATTTTTCGACGACGTTTTTAGTGAGTTAGGAAAATACCACAGAAAAAATCAAGTTTTTTTGAGTTTACAAAAACCGCGAATAATTTAAAAACCACATACTTGCTTTTAATTTTGATTGTAGATTAGTAATTGTCATAAAAATTAAGATCAGATTTGAGAAATTCACCTGGATACTTTGGATACTTTGACCAAAATATGTATTTTGATGTATAAATTTTAAAAAAGAAATCGCGAACTACTTCAAAGTTACTAATTTTTTTTTTAATTTTTGATTTCATATTTATTTTATGCACATTATTTAAGACTATATTAAAAACCTTGTTAAATTATAGCGTATAGTTTAAAAAATAATAAAAAATAAAAGCGTATGGTTTAAAAAATAATAAAAAAATACTAATTCTTAAAAGTAAACTTCTTGTGCTACCTCTAAATATAAAAGAAATTTTGATGAAACTTGGCACAGAGAGTTTTTAGATATTAAGGAATAGGTGCAACATTATGGAGATTGCGAATTCAAAGTTTGATGTTTTTTGGACCACTCTAATGTACATATGGCCACTTTTTCTTTCTTTTTGAAACTTGGAAGCACATGATCCATTCCTTTGAGTTTTCTGAAACATCAAGATACTTCGTATTTATTGATTATATTTGTAACAGGATGGTGATACATAATGGGTCATAACATAGTATGTGTTGTCAAAGAGAAGTGATGAAGAGGGTTTTGTTCAATTTGAAATATCAATTGTTTGCATTCAAATTTAGGTTATTTTAATTCGATTCGATTTCTTAAAAGTAATTTATATAAATTTTTACTTCCTGAATTCAAACCTGGTATACAGACCTCTAGGGGAGAACAAATTTTAGAATGGTATATTTGTTTCATTCTAACACCAAACAAGAAAGAATTACCAACGTTAGCATTTTTGTACAAAAATGTACAGAGTTGCCAGACTTTAGAATCTCGTCTCGATTCTGTATAGTTTGTGGTTGCACCACATAGAAAGGAAATGTTTTCTATCGCTAAAATGGCGCTAGCCGTCAAAATCGTTAAAAAAGAATTGCAGGTCGGTAAGCGTAGTTAATTTTGTGTGGAGTTTCAATTTTGGTGGATCTTGATATTTTTTGTCTGCATCTCACACCAAACACACTACTTGAGATTATGGAAACTGTCAAATTTTATTATAAAACAAAAAGGTTTGAAACTGTTTTATTATCAAAGAGAGTGGACCTACAAGAAAAACTAAGTTCGCTAAAGTGAGGAGTGTTGCCATATAAAAGTGTCATACCACTTGTTAATTTACACATAAAACACATTCGGGAAAAGGTAAAGAATAGTAACACCTTTAAACCAAATTGATTTTTATTGCTGATCTACACTTTTGATCTACGTATATTTGCACAAACTTCACCAACAGGTTACCAATGACATATGTCAAAAAAGTTTTTTTTTTTCTGTTTACATTGTAGTGATTTGCAGAATTAAATAGAAAGTATAAAGTTGTTACTGCAGGTTACTTTTGCTAAAGTATTTTTTATGCAACAAATTAGTAATACCTCCCACTGTAGCGGTTTTGGTTAATCTTGTAGATTTTTGTCTTTGGTTTTTTAGAAAAATCTATTTTTAGCCAGCCTTTCTTTTTTGATTAAAAAAAACGTTTAAAAAACTACAAAAATTATATTTTTTTAAAAATTGTCCGTAGCGGTTTCGACATCGGCATGGTGTACAAATATCGTTATTTTAAAATTCACACTGTATCCAACGTTAAGTATAAAGTTTTAGGGTTAATTTAACTTCCGTCAAATTCCAGCTGTATTTATTTTTTTATTTGTTTAAAATACTTGTTTAAAAACTAATTACATCTTTCTATTGGCGTAACAGAAAAATTAATTAAATTTAACAAAATTAGTTTGTTCATAATGTGTGTGCTAAGTGTTGTATGTATTGTATTGTGCTATTGGAAACAGAGTTGTTAAAATTTAATTTTAGAAAATACAACAATAGATGATAGGACGATACATCATTTTTACCTATATTTATAGCCTAACTCTATAACTTTTTTAAATATCTGTTATTGTAGAGAACCGAGAACGTTAACATTAAAATTTAATATTCTGTAATTTTTTTTAGTTATATAAAATGTAAAATATAAAGGGTGAAACAACCATAATGCACGATGTTAATTGTAAGCCACAACTTAACATCAAGTTTTTTGCCCAAGTTTATTTGACATTTCTTTGTTTCAGTGTTTGGCAAATTCAACCATGAAGAGATACGCAATTGAACAGCGCGTTAAGAAGCCTTTTACGAAAATGGGCGTTCAAATCAAACTGCATTTCGTGCACTTCGTAATTTTTTTGGTCAGCATAATCGACCAAATGTGTCCAGAATCGGAAGAATTGTGCGCAAATTTCTGCAAACCGGGTCTGTTCGTTCTCCGGAAAACATTGCTGTTGTTCGCAATAGTGTGGCATGAGTCGGCCAAGCAGTTACCGTGAATGGTGTTCGCTATCGTGATATGATAACGGACTTCTTGTGGCCAGAAATTGAGGATATGGACCTGGACGATATGTTGTTCCAACAGGTTGGTGTCACTTGCCACACAGCCAACGAAACAATGGCTCTTTTGCACGAGAAATTCAATGGCCGTGTTATCTCATATCGTGGCGATGTTAATTGGCCGCCACGATCATGTGATTTTACACTTCTTCCTTTGGGGACTTCTTTCTTTGGGGATATTTAAAAGAAAATGTTTAAGCCAAGAACGATTCAAGAGCTAAAGGATGAAATAATTCGGCATATTAACGACATTGAACCTCAATTATGTCTCAGAGTCATTAAAAATATGGACCATCGGATAGAAGTATGCCACCGAAGCCGTGGCGAGCATTTGGCCGATATTTTGTTTCACACATAATTATCATACATCCTTTTATCATAATAAAAAATATTAAGATAATTCTGAAAACTTTTTGTTTTATTTACAATTAACATCGTGCATTATAGCTGGGCCACCCTTTATGTTCATTACGTTATGCCTTATTAATCAAGTTTTAACAATGCCAGATTTGTAAAACAGGTTTTTTTTAAAAAATAATGTATGTTAAAAAAAAAAATAAAAAATCTGGGTCTTTTAAAAATATTTCAATCCATTTAGTTAAATGGTGAAAAATAAGCAACAGAAAATTGTAAAAAAAACATTAATAAAATATGTGAAAATTAAGCAACAAACAATGAGAATATTCATTGAAAAATAAAATATTTTTAGAAAAACACAATATTTTAAAAATTGATTTGCTGTCGTCTAAATTGACAGTTTATTTCTTGTTATTATGATATATATGTATAACACATCAATTTCCGTGAACTTAACAATTTTTGCGATAATAACATACTTTAGTTCTGTTATACGTACACAAAATTCTGTTTAATAAACAATACAACAATAAAATACTTATTATAACTTGGGAACTCTTTTAATGTATTTTTTTTTAGCTTACAAGCAAAATACCCTAACACTTTAATTTGGTAAAATTTCTCCATGTGATAGAAAAAACGTAATATCAATCTGTCTTGGCTTTTGATTCGACTCAGAACTTAGGTATTCCTCATTAAATTTTAGTTTTCCTTTTTTTGACATTCGTGCTATTTTGGTTTAAACTCATTTTTCGCGAAGCATTTTTTTGATACTTTTTTGAACATATTGACTATTCTATCCCAAAACATAGATATTATATATATTAATCTTTCTGATTTGACAAATATATTATTTTAATGTACCCGTGTAAAAAAGATTAGATCTGCTCAGAACAGATCTGCTAAGATCTAAATAGATATGATTGAATCTAATTGGATCCGGTAGCAGATCTGATCATATATCTTGAAATTTGGCATATGTAATACATTTTTTGGCCCCAGATCTGATCACATATAATGACAAGTCTATTCATACCTAAAGAGACCTAGAACATTTGGTGATTTTTTGACCAAATCTTAGCCATTTTCAAAAACACCAAAACTGAAATCTATACAAAAATAAGGCTAAAGGTGTCTTAATTTCATATTAAATCTGATTAGATATTACATGTCCAGAGCAAATAGGATCTGATTGTGCGACAGATCTGCCTAGATTTCATCAGATCTAATTAGATCTGGTACAATTAGATCCAATGGGTTTAGCTCCAATCTTTTTTAAACGGGCAGTTCTTTTATAAACTTTCTAACGTTTTGGACATGCTGCCGAACAAAAAGTACCCAAAAATGTTTGAATTTCTTCTCCCTATTTCACCTCCTACACTCAGAAAAAAAAAAGGTAGTAGAAAAATTTGTAAACGTTTTTCAATCGCACTCTACTATTTTTGTAGTGATTTTTAGTAAAAAATTATTATTTAGCAAATCTTTTTGATATTTACATTTTACAAATTACAGAATTTTTACAGAATATTTACAAATTTTTGTTGCTAATTTCAGAAATCATTTTACAAATTTTTGAAAACCGATTTGCTAAAATTAGCAAAAAATATTACTAATTTTAAAAAAGTGGATATTGAAGGAAATGTTATTTCTAATTAAAACTTACACCTACAAACTTAAATTTCTTTAAAATATTACATATATTAAAATAGCACTAAAAAGGTTTTTTAGTTCTAAAAATCCGCCCTAAACAATTAAAATTTAATCTTAAAAGTAAAAAAAAAAATTGGCCAAAATATTTTTCAAAACAGAAATTACCAAATTAAAACAAAATGATTAAATCGTTTTTTAAAAAATGTAATCAAAATTTTTGATGCTCGATAAGAAAAATTAATTCAAAGCTTTTTACTTATATTAATAATATTTAGTAAATTTTTTTGCTGATTTTAGCAAACAGATTTTTAATTCCACTTTACAAAAAGTCTACTAAAATTTAGTAGCGGCTACTAATTTTTCTACTCATTTCATTGTACTACACGTCAGCAGACATGTGTTGCTAAGATTAGCAAAAAATACTGCTGGGCTCAAATTAGCAGAATTTCCCGTAATAACAGCAAAATTTTTAGTTGCCATTACAGACAGTTTTTGGTGAGTGTATATCCCCGAGGTGGCCCAGAAAGTATGACAGGTTTTTCTTATATTTCTGTTTTTTATCACATATTCAAATTTTATCAAAATCGAAGTGTTATGTCTCGTTAACATCTGCGTCCAAATCATAATATTTCGACTAATATTGAGATTTCAATGAAAATCTCGTGTAAAATCATGTAAATAAATAAAATCTCAAGATTTTCCAAACAAATAAAATCCCGAAAATTTATGAGATTTGAACGAAATCCCACAAAAATCTTGCATATGTGGAGACTTTACAGAATACAAGACTGCGTTTTGATTATTTTATAGACCTTTTGCATGAAAAATTGGCAACGCTGGTCAACAGCTGACTATGAAATAATAAAAAATATTAAAACATAGCTTTGGAAATTACCTGACTTTCTTTCACCAATATATTAAAAATGCTCTATTCTAGCTTTTGGCGCCCTATGATCCAGTGGGAGTTAGAGGAATATAATAAATAATAATATCTTGTAGTTCTAACAAAAAAAATATTAATATATTAAGCGTTATATCTTTACATAAAATAATGAAAATTGTATTCCGCCAAACAATAAAGTGCTGTGCGAGATTTCCATTAAAATCTCGTGATTTAAAAACAAATATAAACGCAACATTAAGGTTGGGGTATTTTTCTTGAAAGTTTTTTTTCTTTTTAATTTATATATCTATGTTACCACTTATTTCTTAAAATGCGAAAACAAAATCTAAAATATTGACATATTAATTTAAATACATAAAAAGTATACTCTAATAACATTCATACTTAACTTAAAAATGTTCGTGAAAAAAATTCTAATATGATATACAGTCAAGGAAAAAAGTCTACATACACCCTTTGATTTAAGGGTTTTACAGAGTTTGCGAAGAAAATAGAAAAAATGTTTATACAAATATTTAAGGCATTAATAAATAAGTTTACTTATAAAATAAAAAAGTAATTCATTTATATAATAAGAACAATAATAACAATAAAAACACAGCCCAAAAAAATTAATATTATTCGAAAATTTTGCAAATAAATAGAAAAGTTTTTAACTTTTAATACTTGGTGGCCCACCTTGGACATCAATTACTGCTTGAAGACGACGGGGCATTGATGTCACCAAATTATCGGAATATCGGGTGTTATTTCGGCCCATGCACTAATAAGGACCGTTTTTAATGTTTCACGGCTACTAATGTCGAATTTTCGTAGCATTTTTTCCAAAACGTCCCATATGTGCTCTATTGGGTTTATGTCCGGTGACTGGGGTGGTGAATTCAGATGTCTTGGGGCATAGAAAAAGAGCCAGTCTCGAACTGCGTGTGCAGTATGCTTAGGGTCGTTATCTTGTTGGAAAATCTATTGATTTCCTAGACCCAAGCTATCAACAGATGCCATTAGATTTTGTTCCAATATGTTTTTACATTGATAGCGGTCCATATTACCTTCGACAAAAACCAAACGAACCACTGCAGATGACGCAATGGCGCCCCAAACCCTAACGTTGCCGCTACCATGTTTAACTGTAGGTATAATATTCTTTGGGTCAAGTGCAGTGTTTGGTTTTCTCCAAACTTTGGATCGGCCAACACTTCCGAAAATGTTATACTAACTTTCGTCAGTAAATATTACACGCTTCCAAAAATGCATACCCTTGTCCAGATGTACTTTAGCAAACCCAAGTTTACGATTCATCCCTGAAATTAGTGGTTTTTTTCGTGCTATTATTCGTGAAGTAACAATTATGTTGGAACATTTTTCGATGTGTTCCGCCAATTTTGGGATACTTATTGGACACTTATTTTCGGATCCTGGTTGACTACTTTAATAATACTGCTAACATCGAGCCTCGAAAGCTTTCTGGGTCTAACAGATCGTTGCTTATTTTCGGTACTATTGGTACTATAACAATTTCTAACGATCGTCTGCACAGTTGCACGACTTTATTTATCGATCTTAGCAATTTCTCGATAAGATTTATTTTTCTTTCGGAGATTTACAGCCATATTTCTAACTGATATGAATCTCTTTCCGATTTTCCTTTTTCAAGGATAAAAATTAAAATAACATCTTCTTTAGTTATCACTTTGTTAACGTAAACGATTGTAAAACTTGTAAATTTGATAAATTGACAAAGTTAACGGTTATTCCTTTTTCTTAGTTTTAAATTTTCTATTTGATGTTAGGAGCTGCCACGCTGTATGTAGACTTTTTTCCCGCTAATTTTATGTTTTTTTCCTATTTTCTATCTTATATTATTTTCATATCTTTTTTTTTCTTTAAATATTCTATACTATACATGCCTTAAACATTGCTATAAAATCTTTTGAAATGATCGCTACTAATTCTCTAAAACTTTAAAATTTTAGGGTGTATGTAGACTTTTTTCCTTGACTGTAATAATTGTTTAATTATAATAATTTTTCTCTGTGCATGGGCAACTATTCAACAATATTTTTTATAGCTAAACATGATTTTTACTGTTTTATTATATCGTTTCCCTATTTAAAATTATACGGCCTTAGAAAGGGTGCTGGTTTCAAACACCGGCATTCTAAAATCGGTTAAGAATAACTATTTGAAAATGCGTTCTTTTTCGTTAATTGTTTTTTAGATAACTGTGAGAATTGTTATTTTGCACTTTTCCATAGAAAAATAACTGCAATTTTAGTTAAAAACAACAACTGCTAATTACTACACAAAATGTAAAATCATTTGCTTATTTCAATTAGATTTTTAGAAATCTTGGACTATTTTTAATTCAATACTCTACTGTTTTAATACTAGTGTTTCCAATTCGGTTAATCGTTTAACCGATGCCTCGATTAACCGCCTATATTTCGGTTAATGTCGAAACAAATAATTTAGAACTCAAATAATTATTCGACGTGAATAATCGATTAAAATAGGTCGATTAATTGGTAAAATTTTTAATATGAATTTTTCTGTTATTTTTCTTAAAACTTAACTTTTGCAAGAAAATCGTATAAAAAAAACATCAACTAAAACACCATCCAGTTCTTTTTAAATCGCCTGAATCAAAGCAAATGATATATAGGCTTTAGGAAATTTTTATTTTTGTTTCAATTCCATTTAAAAATATATTTCAAATAATATAAAATTATATTTTCATGTCCAAAAAATTTCAATATAGCTTTCAACCTCCGTATACATACATGTATTTTGAGCTGACCAAAGATCTAATCAGAACGCAAAGTTTTAGAAAAGCTAGAGCCTCTAAGCTTTAACAAAAAATCTGTTAAAATATATATTTTTCTTCTTAGCAATGTAACACGTGACAAGGTATATTCCGAACAAGCACTATGTCGTTACCTATGTTACAAAATATTCATTTAAAATTGCTTTAATTTCGAAAACTGTATTTTGTAACAGTTTCATTTAAAATTCTATGAAAAAAATTATAAAAACTAAAAAATAATATGGATTTTTGTTTCTGATTTTATTTATCAACAAATTTTTAGGAACTTTAGTAGAATTAAGTTATTTAGTCAAAAATATTTAAGAACTCACATATTTGAATTCTTTATTGCTCAAGCACAGAAAAATTGGTGAGGACTTGTCAGGAATATGAGTGATTTTTATATCTTTTATAATAGATAACCTCTGAAAAAACCCAAGATTATAAGGCATAATTCTTTAAAAAAATCTCAGCATGCTTTGAATTGTCCTAAACAAATACTTTAGAAAAAAAAAAGATTAATCGCCGATTTTCCCGATTAATAGACCCGATTAATCAATTTTCTTTATTTTTCGAATAACCGGCATGGCCGAATAATTGGAAACACTACTTAATACTTACGAAAATAATAACTTTTTATTAAAAAAAAAAAAGTAAATCAGACTTAAAAATTTAGAATTCTGAAAGGCAAAAATAAAACACACACTACAGCAAAATGAAAAAATATAATTTTTATTTCTTTCAAGTCTATAGGTTTATATAAATAAGTTACTAAAAAATGAAAATGAATAATTTTATTTAAAATAATATATGTTTTTACATAAAATCTGAAATCAAATTTACAACAATAAAAAGAAAACAAAGTGAAAAGAAATGATATTTGCAAAAAGTAAATAAAGAATATAAAAAAGAATAAACATTGCGAGTTTTACAGATTTATACAGAGACATAGGAAGCTTAAAGAATGCAATTGTTTCAAATACGTAAGGTTTAAACTAGATGAGACAAAAGTATATTAATTATTACGATAAGAAACCGAAAATATTGAAGTTCCAGTATCGCATAACGTCAGCTCACTATGTGAAAGAAGCACCAACCACATTTTATTTATACACACATCAAGGGCACACGTGGAGCAAGCAACAAAAAATTGGTGGCAGGCGATGGAAATTATGGTCAGTTCAGTGGTCGATAGCAGAGTATGATGATTGATGTTAATAATATTTATTGGTTGTGTTTTTTTTTTTGTACAATTTTTATTGGCAAGATCACCATAGTCAATGTATTCATTTTGTTTTGTTTAATTTCAAAACCACGTGCCCCATATTTTAGTTTAAAAATTTTCCATAAGCGTGGCAATATTTTCAATTAATATTTGAACAGTTCATAGAATTTTCAAATTAAATACAAATTATTTGTTTTATTTTTTTTTTTTGGATTTTCCATTAAAATATTATATTGTTGTGTTTAAAAACGATGAGTTCATTTTTGAATTTGGTTGGTTTCAAAAGCAGATAAATGCAAGATGAAAAAGAAATATATGTATATATAAAAACATTTATCAATTGCAATTAAAATTTTCTATATAACAAATTGAAAAACAAAAAACATGTGTGGTTTTAGAAATTTGACTTCCCTACAATTTTTCCAAACTATATGAAAAACTTTTTTTTAAAACACATTTAATTAAAACAAAATACATAAAAAAACATAAATTTTTATCCAAAACAGCCAATTTTCAATATTTTGTTTTCAATTATTATTATTAATTTTGATTGATTACCACAATAATTGTATTATTTAATTGTATGTATTGTGGGTGTGTCAGAGTTTTTTTAATTTAATTTTTAAATTTTATTTAAAATAAAAACATTTTTGTGTTCAGTTTATGGAGAGGAGTGTGGGACGGAAAGACAACCAACATTAAGACAACAGGTATATGGAACATGTAAATAGTAACAGAAATATATTTAATTAAATAATATTGAAAATATAATTTATGATGAAAATATAATGAAAATACACCAAAAAAAAAAATGCCAATGAAAAACAAATAAACCAAAGTCATCATAACCATCGACCACTTAAAAATAGTTTGATAAATTTTTTTTACACTATTTGCTTTCATTAGTATTAAAACTATGTATTTTTAAACACTAACAAAATTAAACACTAAAAAAATTTTTGTCGATATACTGTTCAACAGTTAACTATACGTGGAAGTACTGTTTTAGATTGTGTTACGCGCCGAAAAACACATTCGCTTACCATTTCATTATTTTAAACGCCCGTTTAAGTGTACGCTTTAAAATATTATTCGAAATTATTTCTCGCAAAATTGTATTTAATATTTTACAGTGACCTTAACTTCCAATGTGAGGGCTTTGTCCCAAAGGTTTTTTAATAAAATCTGGAAATTTGGATAATGTTGTTATAAACAATAGCTATGGGATTGTATATAAACTGGCACAGAGCCGGTTCCCCTTTAGCATGGCGAAGGCTTGACTACTTACTGTACCGGTATTATTAAACAATTACGTTTTCATAAAAAATTATATATTGTTGTACACTGAGCAAATTATTTGCATGATATTATTAATAAATATTTGCATTAAATCAATAAAGTTTCGCTGAAATTCGTTCATCGAAACTTTACTTTTTTTCATAAAATTTATGAAAAATTTCATACACTTAATGAATATTTTTCATTAAAAGCTAGTTTTATTAAATTTGTGAAACTTTTTCACGTAAGCTGACATATGAAAGTTAGTATATGCTAAATGAACATACTAAACATACAGGTACCATGTAATGCATAATTTAAAAGCAAAAACAACACAATGAAATATGATTTGCAGAAATATAAGTATACACTAAGGTGCCCAAAAAAAAGTTGGATTTCACGATCTCCACAACCCTAGAAATATACTGTTAAGGAAAAAAATATGGTCTGCTAAAGAAATTTAAAAAAAAATTTAGAGGAAGCACATTGCTATTGAAGTTTCAAAGTTGTACTTGTTGTATTTTTTAAAAAACATAAAAATTGTGAAAAATTAAATATAATTATTAGGATCGCGACTCAACAAATCTAATATATTATTGGGTGTACATTGCGAATATAGAATTAAAATTAAATTCGAAGCTGCGTATTTCGCGAAGTTGGAATGCAACCCTGCCGATTTGTACTTTTAAGAATCAAAGGTTGTTGGCAAAAACCAAAAAATTTACGACTAATTATTGTTCATTCATTTAGTGATAAAAACATAAAATTAAATTAATTAACAATTTGGAAATTGTATACTAAAAAAAATTATATTTTTTGCTAAAAACGTAGGAAAAACAGATTTGGCTAAAAACCGATTCAATACCGGTACGTAACGGGTATTAGGGGCATGGTTTTAAAATACCGGTATTTTGTAAAATCAAGAGATTCGGTAATGGTATCGATATCGGTTGTCGGTTTGGAAGGGCTTCCCAGCAAAACCACACATTACCAAATAATGTGTAAAGTAATGTGTAGCCATAGCGGCTCATGGATTACTTTACACCTTACTTCACTGATGAATTCTACAGGCGATGAGCCTCAAAGTAATGTATATACCCATTACTTCAGAGGTGATAATGTAAGGGGTTACTTATATGGTTACGAAAATGGAAAAAGTAACGTGTCTAAAAATAAATTTTCAAAAAAGAGGAATTTTTATTAAAAAAGATTATTACAAATATTTTAAACGTTATTAAAAATAATGTGGTCATGATGGGAATAGAACCAGGGAACTCTGGTTGCCAGCCAAGAACTCTACCCACTGAGCTATCGATTGCTTTAAACTTAAATGAATTGTTGCGCTTCCTTTTTTCGCTAGTGTTGTCAAAACATACATACATTAACCTTTTGCTTATAAAAAAACACAAAGTAATGTATATAAAAATAGATTTTCAAAAATATTTCAATTATTACTTTACATTAATAAATCATATATTACGTAATCAATAATCAGTAACTTATTACTTTATGCTTGCAAATAATGAAAAAGGTAACGAGCTATCATTACAAGGTAACGCATGATAATATCGCACCCATTACCATTTGCTGGGTTTGAAACGGATAACAGTATTAAAAAGAAATGGATTGCCAGCGTTGAAAAATAGCTTGATTTTGCAAAAGTTAACGGCTAGAATTATTGGCGTTCTTTTACCTCTTTTACATGGGTGATATCAGTTCATAGTGAATGTTCTTTTAACACCTTTTTTTAAGCAATATTTTGAACACATTTATACGTATTGTTCCGGGATTCATACAGTAGTAAATGTGAAAGAACGAACAGCAAAATGTTCGGACTCGTTTATTTTATAATAATTAATTTAAATGTTTCATAAATTGGGGTAATTTAATGTGAAATCATTTATTCGTATTTCCCTTAGATAATCATATATGTATCCCTTGACACAAATCATTTGATACGCTACATTTAGTTTTTTTATGAAATGGATGTTAATAGATTTTTTAAAGGATAAACAAATTAACAGGAAGGTTTGCTTCATAAGTTTTTGAAATTTAGACGGTTGTTGATGACTACTAGAAAAATGTACAATTATCTATTATTTAATGTACACTACAATTGTGTTTAATCAAAAATAACAATTAATTTCTTGTTATTTCCTATGAATGTATTAATTATATTTAATATAAACCTTTACCAAATGACATAACTCCGTCTTGCAAACTTAAAACAAAAACCAACAGATTCTTAAAATATGTGTAAAAAAGTACCAGTTGCCTCTGGTTTTTTTACATCAACTCGTTGATGGGTATTCTATTTTTATCCTACTTTCAAAATATATTGGATAATTTATGCGCCCAAAGTATTGGCTAATCTGTACGAATCGTGTCGGACGTTGAAATAAATGAATGATAACCCAATATTATGTAATAATTCTAAATACAGTGTCAACCAATATTAAAACCAAGCTTTTTTTAGTAGTATTTTTGATAACATACTTAAAATAAAAGAACATAACCGCACATATTGAAAACAGATCAATTGAATGACTTCCCATATAAAATGGACTTACGCTACTTTCAAATTAAAGGGTTCGTGCGTTATATCTTAAATTAAAGATAAGATAACTTAATTTAAAATGTTTGCAAATTTTAATTTATACAACCAAATACATTAGTTGACTGTATCATAAAACCTAAATTTTCTTGACTTTGTTGGATGACCCTGAATTTAAGGTTATACTTATGATATGAAATATGTTACGAGTATATTGCTTTTGAAACTTATTTATTATAATCTTCATACAAACACATATAATACTAAATACTTGTTAATTACATTTATATAACTTATTAATAAGAATTAGAATTATGTTACCATTTTAATATTTACAAATATCACACATTTATTTGTGTTTCCACTACTTAACATATGTATATAAAAAACCCATTAAAATCCGAGTTAATATTGTAATATCATATTATATTTTTAATTATTTTAAATGCTAATGAGTATTAGTAGGAGGAACTTTTTCCGAAATTGTAATATTCGGAAGACAAACAGGATTATTCGTTATGTCTATAGAAACACCGCTGTTAAGAAATAATAGAATTTGAATGGAAAAATATTGAGTTAAAAAATGTAAAAAAGGGGTTAAAACAAAAATTAGGACATACCAAGGCAGATAGAAGAAATAGAAAAATAGTAGAAAATTCGCCTAAAATGTAATTCCAGCAGTTGTCAAACATAAGTAATAAATCAATTTATAAATACTGCAATGCTGTCACTACAGAAAATTTGTATTTACTGCTAACAGAACCGATACCTAGATATGGATGAAACCAGTTACTTTTACAAAGAATGAGTAAGTTAAAAATTTCCCGGTCAGTAAAATACAAACGGGAAAGCGCTGGCAAAGCACTTTAACGCTGGTGCAATTGCTGGCAAAAAAAAACAAGTTATTCCAATTCCATAATACCCATCATTAGACGCTAGGACCAAAATACATCGGCAAAGCATTGGGGAACAACAATTGCCAACATTGGTAAAACCAACAAAAAAACAAGTAAAAAAGGCTTAAATTCGTCTGTGCCGAATCTTTGAATACCCTCCACCAATATCCTAAAAAAATGTTCTCTACTGTTTTTGATACAAATAATGTAAAAAACTTTTTAAGTAAAATTATGGAGGTGAAAAAAATTTTTTGAGGTGAAAAAAATTTTTTGTGGTGAAAAAAATTTTTAGTGGTGATAAAAATTTTTTGAGGTGAATACAAAATATTATTAATTTCTAAGCGACTGATGAAAAAATATGAGAAAATATATTTTGTACCTGTCGCTTCTATGAGATTGTACTAAAAAGTGCCTTTTGTATATATGAACTGGTTCTGCGTTAATTCGTACAAATTTTCTGTAGGGGTCCTACATAAATATTTATTTATTCAGGATTGCATATTTAAAGTTATAATTTTGATTTAGACATGCTCTGATTACAATTAAGGTTAATAAGCTCAAGGACAATTTAAAGAAGACATATTAAGATAAATATTTTTGATTATTTAAAATTTTTTTAATATCTTGTTGGTGCTTTTACAAAAAACGTAATACGTGGTGCTTATTTTATAGTGTATAAAAAGTATATGTGCAGCCAAATAATTTGATAAATACTTGTGTTATAAGTGATTCGAGTAAACATTAAACTTACCTTGCATATGTGGAATTGGCATTCTTTATTGAAAAACTATTTTGACTGGGAAGCACCCATTTTTGGACCCACTGTTAAAAAAAAGAAATGAGAGTTGTTAACAAAATTATTTAAAATCTATTTAAATATAAAAATATTAAATATCGTAAATTTTAATTTTACTAAAAGTTCTATCCGACACATAACTTCTTGTTAAACTTTTAAACATATTTTGACCTTACAAATATGAATCTGAAGTTGAAAAATTTCCATCAAATTGGGTTTCCAAAATATGATTTTTAGCTCAATATCAATGAAAAGAACTTAAAATCTCTTATTTTTTACGAATTTCAATTCAATATAAAATTACATTTCATTTGATTTTAATTATGTCGGAAAATTTTACAGCTCAAAATTTTTCAAAGAATATTAATGAATTTGCAAATTTGACCACTCTATTATGGTTTTAATCTGTCCAATTTTGTTTAGCAAATAGTAGCTCCCCTGCGGGAAAAGGACCTATCCTAGAACTCGCCACGTGACCGGTTCATTGTGATAGAGACCGGTAACGGGACCGATTTTTAATTTAAATTAAGAATGTTCTAAAAGAACATGTCACCCAACTAACCCCAAAGGACATATCACACGACTCGTAATTTGAAACTCACTACGTATACAGGCTTTTAAATCGAGCATTCGGTAAGTTTTTTGAGTACCGGTACTGTTTTCACCTAACACTGGACTAGTAGCTTCAGACCTATCACGTGATACAGACTTTAAACCGTTCAGGTGGAAGGTAATTTAGGAACCGGTCTTCTTTTCACCTATTCCGTAAAATTTATTTTCGGAACCGGTCTAATTTTTACCTATCATGGGACAGGGCCCAATTCCAAACTGACCCTTTTTACCCGCAGGGTCGTCATGTCAATCTTATTTTCCAAGACTGTTGACGGTTTCTGGTTCTATCTCACGAATCGCTCCGACGATATTAGCCTTAAGGGTGTGAGTGGTTTCTGGATATTCACTCATATACTTCTGGTTATTCACTCATAATATACTTGGAAAAAAATGGGAGTTCAAAAGGGTGAAAGACGGCATGCCCAAATCGCTTTGACTAGGAGTCTAAAATTTGATATATTTGATATATTCCCCAGGCTATTCCAATAGAATGCCCAAACCGATGAAGTTAGGAACTTGAACTTTGGCATATATGTTTCTTCGCTGATGTAAACATCTACTTGCTGATTTTTTGTTGTTAATTTTTACGGAAAGGGACAAAAGGGGGAAGTCTTTTTCTCCTTCATAACCTTCCCAAACTCCCTTGACTAGAAATGTGAAGGTTAAAATATGTGTTCACTGGAATATGGACTAACTTACTAGGGAGATATTTTTTTAAATTCCAATAGGAACGTAGTTTAAATTGGGCTAAAATTTGTAAAAGTGTCCTCTTAATCACTCAGTCCAAAACGCTGGAACTAGGAATTTGCTATTCCTTTGCAGACATTTACTAAGAAGGGAATTTTATTTTTTTTTTTTTTAATCTCTGGAGTATGTGCTAATTCACTGATAAGTTACAATACCTTTAGGAATATCCAATAAGAACATTGTTAAAAAAACGTATCCCCTAAACACCCAGAGCAAAACGGCTAGTGCTAGGACTTTAAATTTTCCATGTAAGTTACTATGTTGACTTTTAAAAAAAAGATTTTTGAAAATTTTTACTGATAGGTGCCAAAAACCCCTTTAAGCAATAAAGCTAAAACTTAAAATTCAGACCTTCACTACTAAAAGGTTAAACAAATTAATTAAAAGGAAAAATTATATTTCTTCTAAATATATAATATTTCCATATTTAAAAACTATCGATAAGGTAGTAGCGAGCTTTTATGCTAGTACCTTCTCATTTTTATTTCAACCACTTGACGGATCATAAATTGTTACGTTGTAAAAATGTCGTAAGATATTTAGTTCTGATGTGCGTATTTTTACTTGATTTTATTTCAGGTTCTTCATCTTTATTACCATTAAAAAAAAAATTATATAAACACAACCGCATTGTTATTTTGTCAATTTTTTTGCGCGTGTATAATGTTTGTCTTTAAGTCATTCGCACACGATGCAAACATGATCGGTATGACGATGAAGTGTGTGCAAAACATCTTCGAGATTCCCCTTATTTTTTCTAATCAAACAATAATGATTAATAAAAAGCAAGTAAAAAACAATTAAAGGCGATTTTATCAAATTTTATTAGGGTAAAATTTTATTAAAATATTTTGTATTTAAAGTAAAAATTCCTAAGTTCGGACTGTAATACTGGCCCTATGTGCGATATTTTTGGTTGTTATAAACAGCAGCACAAACTCATTAAATAAAAATACTTTATATAAATATGTAAAATACCTGTCATTAAAAGTGTTAACAAAAATTAGTAACAAAAACAATTGAAAATGTGAAAAAAAAATATTTTGTCATTTTCGTATTGTTAATACCAAGACAATACGTGACCACAAATAGAGCCATTAGTTATCTATAGCATTTGAAGAGACTCAACACGTCAATTATAAATAAAATATGTATTAAATTATATGATTAATATTAAAATCGAAAAAAAACTCGATAAGGACTTTTCTTTTGAATTCAATCTAAAAAGAACACGGAACTTTTAGATATTCCCGATAAAAAATATAAATGACATATTTAATTTAAGTTGGTAACACAATACTTATTTTATCTAAATCTTATCTTGATACTAGAATCTCCCTTCTAAATAAATATTTTAGCTTTTATTGACATTAACTTATGTTAAGTCTTGTCATAAGATATATTCATTTTTGCAAGTAATTTTTTAAATTTATCTGTTAATATTTTAGCGCCCAAAAGGGGTCGGCAAGTTTAGAGATATTATAAATTAATATTTTGTTAGTATATAATTATTGCCCGCAGGTCTGTTTGCCATTGATGTGTTATTTTAAATACTGTAAATGCATTTTAAAATTTCAATAAAGAACTTACCCGACTATTCATAAGAGATTTATTGCCCATACATGCGGCCATATGTATCACAAGATATAAATTAAATAATAAATATAGAATGGCAAATATACCTGGGAAGAAACATAAATAAAATTAATACAATTTCCGAAGTTAGTATAACGATATTTTTTTAAATTTCCAAAAAGACTTACACACTACAGCTAAAATTCCACCTTCAATACTAAAAGCTTCGACTTGATTTATAACAAAATACAAATTAACAGCAATAACAACAATTGTTAAACATATTGAAACAATTTTATTGCCTCTGAAAAAAATAAAGTATTTAAAAAATAGCCGTTGTAAAAATATATATGCACAAGGATTTTTTTTAAAGGATTTATAAAAATTAAAATTGATAAGATTTATTTTGAGCTATTAAATTCAATAAAGTTGTTTGTTTAAACAACGTTTGTTGAATTTTATTTACACGCCAAACATCAACAGTTAAACGTTATATTAAACAATCTTAGTATTTTTTTAATTAATTAAATGTATAAGATCTTAAAAGTTTCTTCCTTTCTAATTTTAACAGAAAATATTCCTTTATTCAAAAACATTTCATTTTGTTACTTAAGTTGTTGACTATTATAGGCACAGAATAGTGAAATTTTTAATACGAAATTTTTATATTCTATATATTGTAGTTCTTGGAAACCGAACGAAATAATTTCGTCAGAGGAATTGTGCGTATTTTGTTATTGTAACAAAATGCATACAAATTATATTATTTAATTATTCCCTTTGCCTTATAAAAACAAGGGGTTATCAAAATTTTAAATTTATTGTTAAATAAAACACTAATTTTTACAAAAATTTAAGCTATTATAAAAATTTAAATAAACTAGGTTTTAAAGTTTCAACATTTTTTGTTTAAATTAATTAAAGAAAATATCTTTATGAAACAGCTTGTAGTCTTTGATCTATATTAAGCTTATTTAAAACTATTGTATAGTCAAAGTTTTTAGAAAACTTTGATTGGATTTCCCTTTCGCTATAGTTTCAATATTTTGTTGTTGAATTTGGTTCTTTCATAAAAAGAAATAATAACATAATCGTACTTCATATATTAAAATTAGTTAAAAATTGTGTTGAATAAAATATATTTTAATTTCAACATTTTTTGTTGAATTTGATTGATATAACTTTTCGACATAGTACAAATATTTTCAGATACATTTTTCTTGTATATTCGTATATTCGTTAACTCATAAAAAAACTGAAAGTGATTAAAAATGTGTAAGTTTACCTCACACACGAAATTTTCATATGCATGTTAACTGTCAATATTAGCCAAAAAAGTTTTGCTGATATGCAGTCAAGCATTGCGCATACATAACTATAATTGGTTCAATGTATATTTGCTTTAAATATTTCATGTTGATATGTTAGAACAAAAATTAAGCTATTTTTAAGTCTAAGTATAAGAAATAATATTTATAGATACTGAACATTCGTTGTGTAACTGAATTTATTTAAAATACTAAATGTTAAATTTAAGATTACGCCTATTTAAATGCAGGACATTTAAATTGTTTTTTATATTATTTTTCTTGTCTTATGGATTTTAAGAAAACTATTAAACACATTTTTTAAATTAAACATTCTTAGCTGAACTTTAGTTCAATGTAGATTTTTTTCCATAATTTGCTTTGAATTTATAATTTATTTTTCTTAAGATAGAAGTGATTTCAATTATTTTTTTTTTATTTAATTTCAATAAAACTTAGCGTTACCGAAATATTAAATAAATCTTTTCGAATTAACACCTATAAATTTCTTTCTTTTACAATTGGATATAATTTTAATTAAATAGGTTTAATTCTGATTGGATTTTGTTTCATCATATCTTTTTTAGATTAAACATGGTTAAATTTGTCTTTTAAGCCTCACTTTTCATTCTTATAACATTATATTTCGCAAAAGCCGAAATAATAATTTTAATTTAATTTCAATATTTTTTGTTAAAATTAATGTTTTTTTAAGGTGAAAATTTGAATAGAATTTCAAATAATTTTTTATTTTAAAAAAATCACTTTTTTGCAAATCAACATTTTTTGTTGACTTTTATTTACTTGCGTTGCAAAAATGTAGAAAGAATATACTTTGATTGAACACATTTAATTTTGCATTTTAAGATTAACTTTTCATTATAATAAAATAAATTTGTTTATAAAACGTCATTGCAAATTTAAACATTATTTGTTGAATACGATTTTGTTTAAATCGGGAGTATTTTTCTTTTTATTATGGAAGTGCTTTATTTTTTTTATCAATTTATGCATTTTTTATTTGTCCATTTTTAAAATGTTTTAAAAATCAAATAAATTCATTCAAATCTGTTAAAAAAAACCCTTCGCATCTCAATAATGCATTTTCAAATACTTACACTCCATTAACAAATTCACCCATTATTGCCGAACATGATGTAAATGCTATCGTGGGTATGGCAGCAAATGGTAGTTGTAAAGACATGACAGCATTTAAAATATCATTCATATTAGTTAAATCTTCCATTTTACTGAATAAAGCCAAACAAAAGGTGGGTACAATGGCAATTAAACGAGTAAATAAAACACGGCGCCAACGAGGCCATTGCAGATTAAGGAAACCTTCCATAGAAAATTGACCAGCATAGGTGCCAGTCATGGTGGATGATTGACCGGCAGCTAAAATGCCAACACCCCAAATATACATGGCCGCCACACCAAAGGTACAACCCAAAAATAGACCACTCTTATATAAATCAGCATCTATGATAGCTGTGCCATTTTGATTGTCTACAAATGAATGTTTAGCATCTTCATACATTGATTGATTTTGGCAAACTTGTAGCTGAAACAGAAATTGGACAATTACTCAAGAAATTAATTTGTCTACTTAAATTATTTATTAAACATACCACATCATTATTGGTTTTTCCATACATGCCATGAGCAAATACCGACACTACAAATAAATTGATAATGAAGGAAACAAACAATGCTACGGAAGCTTCAATGAAAAAATAATAGTTTGCTTCACGCACTTTGGAGGGTTGGCGACGATCAACATCACGAGACTTTAATAATAGTAACAAAATAGATATATAAACGTGCTTACGATTTTAATTATTTTTTACAATTACCTTGACCAATGCTGAATGTAAATACAAGTTATGTGGCATAATAACTGCACCCACTACGCCTACTGCCTGCAGTAATACTTCGTTATTACAATCCTTACACCAGGGTACAAACATGCCTTCTAAAACTTCGCCTTGATTTGGAGCTGATACAATATACTGGAAAATAGCAAAATTGAAGATTAATTTTATTTTGTTTCAAATCGTTTTAGTAATAGAGAAAATTAACTATTGTGTTGTTGTGTTTTCAAAATAATTAAAGAACAATAATAAAAATATGTTTAAACATTTTTTGTTTAAAAAAAATTTTAAATTTAATATTGTTTTCTTGCGTTTTCAAAATAAAAAAAAATAGAGTAAACTTTTTTTGTTTTTTTTCTAATTTAATAATTCTGGTCTAAATTAAACACACCCAAAATATTTTGTTTGCAAGTAGACACATTTTGCAGGTTTCAATGCGTTCAAAAAGCATTTTTATAATTTTAACATTTTTTGTTTAATTTGAATCCTGCAAATATGTATTTGTTATATTAGCGCAGTTAAAAATATTGTATAGATTTATTTCAAAATTTTTTGAGGAATATATTGGAAAATTTTAATTTTATTATCTTTGTAAAGTTTTATTTCAACATTTTTTTATGAAACTGAGGTACCAAAAGAATATTTGCTTATTTTAAATTATTTAAATGTTTATCAATTGCTGCTAAATTTCCAAATAACGTCTTTTTTAAAAAAACAACATCAAAATTACTGTGTAATTATTTAACATCTGTCGGGAGTAAATAAAGTCAACGGCATTTAATATTTTCTCAACGAATAGATAACAATATGACAAGATTTTTTTATAAAAAAATATAAAGGTCGGCTTGACAGGTGTGTATATTTAAACTATGGAAAATGTAAACGAACTACATTAAGATAAGGAAAGAACATATATTTTTTAATTAGGAAATATTTTGCAAAATAGAAGAATATAAACTCAAATTATTATCTTAAATGGAAAAATGAATTTTTGTTTAAAAAACTAAAACGTAATTCAAAGCAAAAAAAACCTTAAATATACTATTATCTTATTTAAAGTTATTTTCCAATCTATTGTCAATATACAATTTAAATGTATATTTTAATAAAAATTTAATTTTTTGGGAAATCCCTTGCAAATAAATTATAAATTTAATAAATATTTAATCGCAACTTATATTAATTGGTATATAAAGCGTTTAGATAGTCTCAAATTATTAACCTAATAGCAAAAATTATCGTCCCTGTTTTTAAAAACTTGCCTTTATATACATAAGTTTCAAAAATGACATAAATATAAATTATTAAATATCATTAATTTGTTTACACATATTTTGATTAAAAATGCATGAATAAAATAACACCTGAAATCGGAAATAAACAAAATAATAACAAAACAATATTTGATTAGCATTTATGTACCTCATAGCCAAATGTCACAGCCATAATAGTGATAAGAAGACCGAATAAAAATTCAAGTTTTCGCAGGCCATATTTATCTAAAAACAAAAACGTAAATGTGTCGATAATTGTTATCAATACACCGCCCCATAAAGGAATACTAGAAGAAAAAAATTAATTAAAAAATTAGAATAGTCATTTATAAAATAAACACCATTTCCAATATTAACGTATGCGGAATGTAATGTGAACTGATAGTAATAAAAAATTTGCAACTGAATCATAGTAATGTAGCAAAAAAAAAAGATTTGCTCCAAAGACCCCGTTTTTTGCTCCAAGACAGAATGAGTGAAATACAGAATTAAACCTTACTAAAAATTATTATTTTAATTCCAATTAAATTTTGTATTAATATTACTTTTTTTAAGGCGGCCATACTATACACTTCATTCTTTTTTGGCAGTTTTAACAGTACGGGTAAAACTGTCCATGTGTGTCCAAAAACCATCCTTCTTGAACGCGATCAAAAATATCTGTCGCCACTTCATTTCAACTGTCCGTTTTCAAACGTGTTCGTTCAAAACTGATCGTGTGTGTGATTACGCAGTTAAAATGACGGGTTTTTCAGAGACAAATACCAGCTAATATCCCAGCAAAAACATGGTATCAAATACTTACCAAATCAAATACTTAGCCTATTTACTTTCTTAATTACTTTTGTTCGCTATGTCCAAATGTCATTATTTTTTGGCTGCTCATAAGCGAGAGGGTAATGACCACCCATTACTTTGTGTTTTTTGTAAGTGAGAATGTAATGACCACTAATTACTTTTGGGACATCGCGAACAAAAGTAATTAAGCGAGTAAATAGACTGGTAAGAAGTTGAAAGCCTGTTTTTGCAGGGATTTGAACGCCATCTTAATATTTTTTGCTCTAATTTTTTTTTTTTTTTGACGAACTGAGGTAAACAACGCCAAGTATATGGATGTGGTTGTAGTTCGTGTTAAACCGACCAGTTTCATCCGTGCGGTTAAAACTGCCAAAAAGGAACGAAGTGTATGGCTGCCTTAAACTAACTTTGTGGGCTGCTAAGGAGTTAGCGGGACCGGATAGAGATTTACCGCACACAACACTTTTGTTGTTCCAACCGTTCTCTACAATTCACCATTGAACATATTAACTCTGTCTTTTATCTGGTGCCAAAAACACTTGAGCTAGCATACTTAGTCGCCAAAGGGCTTTTATACTGGAAAGTTAATCTAGTAATCCATTAAGGTGGTGTTTCCAGATGACGTTTTGCTTTAGACGAACGAATATACACTAACAAAATACATGCAGTCACTCATTCGTCTGGCGACGTACGTCTTGTGGAAACTCCATATATGTAACAGAGAACTGCATTTGCTGATTGCAAAACGATTATACGCAAACAACACAAGAATAAATTGTGTTTTCGTTCAAACGCTGAATATACTCCAACACACATATTTGTTGATGATTTTAAATCAATCAAACGATGTGCAAATTGTTTTGTCACTGGTTTATAATCATCGGTCGTTGTTAAACCATTGTTTAATTCTGTTCATTCGAGCCAACAATAATTATTTTGATGTAGAATAAATTAGAAAAAACAACAAACAACGTGTATGAGTGTAATCATAACTAAAACAAAATAGTTTCTTATCTTTAAAAAGGGGGTGGTTTTGTAAAAAAACGTTATATGTATATTAGGGTGGGTCTAAAATATGTTTTTTTTATAATTTTCATTAGGAATACCAAAAATATTGTTCTTTGTAAATTTTTTTTTTTTTAATTTAGGTCGACATCTTAGGCTCGCCCAATCCGGTTAAAGTTAAATATTGCCTAATTTTCCAATCAAAATAGATGAAAAAAATTAGACAATATTTAAATTTTTCCGGATTAGGCAAGCCTGAGATATCGACCTAAATTTTTTTTCCAAAAAAATATTTATATTTCACAAATAAGAATATTTTTATTACTAATAAAAATTCTAAAAAAGCGGATTTTAGACCCACCCTAATATACATATAATGTTTTTCTACAAAACCACCCCCTTATAAAATGTGTTTCTATTTTGTTTTAATTATGAATAAACTCATACGCGTTGTTTGTTGTTTTTTCTAATATATTCAACGCTGACTACATTTGCATGATTACATTTGCATAAAAAATAAACGACAGATGATTCACACTGATTCCAACTACGCGTTCAGTAACATGATGCTGATTTTATTCTACAGTGAATTTTGTTGAATTATTAAAAGTGAACAAGTATGATTAAATCAAGAAAAAAGTTGATTTTGCAGTTCTCTCATATGTAAGAGTTAATCCATATTTTTTCTAGATTAACTTTGAGGTGTAAATTAACTATAATAGTTTTTTTAGATTGTTTTACGGATTAACTGTTTTGAGTGTTCTTTTATTGAAAAAAAAATTATCTTAAAACAATCAAATTTCAAGAGACATCATTTATATCTCCAAGCTTTATCGTCATAAATGGAAATAGTGTAAATAATATATAACCAATAACAATTTAAAATTCATTATTAATAAGCAAACTCACACTTTATTTGACAGCAAATATATAGCTATAGCCGTACCAATGACCTCTTGCATATCGGAACCAATAATGGCAATTTCAATCATAATCCATAAGATAAAACGTGGTACTTTTTTATATTGACGATAGCACATCTCAGCTAAATGAAGGCCAGTTACGACACCCAATCTAGGTTTATAGAAAGCAAAAAAACAAAACAAAAATCATCTTATTGTTCATTATTGCTGATATTACTTGTAATATTGTAAATTACCTTGCAGCCAAGCGTTGCATAAGTAGACCCAACACGGTCGCCCACAATAGTACCCATAAAATTTTATATTTTGCGGCAGCACCACTTTGTAAATCTGATTCAATATTACCCGGATCCAAATAAGCTATAGACATTAGAAAACCCGGTCCAGTAAAGGCCCATAATTTACGCCAACTGAAACCCAGCTTAAATGACAATAAAAATAAAAATTAGCAAAAAAAAAATTATGAAAAGTGGTTTACAAAAAAATCGGCCTTACCAATAAAAAATTAAGCTACATTAAAAGAATTTTATTGGACAAGTTTTTATGAAATTTTTCCAGTAAACTAATGAAGTTTTCCTCACAAAGTAAAGTAAAGAAAGCTCTTCATTGCGTATAAAAACTTTTAAATAATTATAGTGAAGTTTTTTTATAAAACTGTATGAAAAACTACATTAATTTAATGAAAAGTTTCAATGGATAAGTTCTAGCGAAACTTCAGCGATTTAAGGCAAGCATTCTATCATGTATACCGTTAGCTGAAACGCAAAAGGATGTAACTAACAAAATTTTCAAACCCTGTTTTATTGATTATTATTTATTTGGCTAAAATACATGCGAACACAAAATTATTTACTTTTACGATTAAAAATAAAGGTTTTATGAAAAAAAAAAATCGAATCTGAGATGTTTTTAATTTTCCAAGTTTTTTGGTTGCCCTGTACAAATTTAAAATGGGGTTGAGTGATTATGAAGTACTGCATTGAACTACATCTCTTCAGAAAATTGTATTGTTCTATAATCAATACCGTCAGATGTATTTACGAATTTTTTAAATTGCCTATTGAGAGTTTTTTGCTTCTCCCATAAAAAAATAAAACGGTTAGTTACGCCCTTTGGCATTTCGCACTATAGATATAATTCTTTAAAATTAGCTGTGCGTGCTTTCCAAGTGTTGTTATTTGAATTTTTGGAAAAATAAAAAAATACGACTTATTTTCAAAAAAACTTCGAACAAACTCTAGCAAGTTTGCGTTTGCTTCTATCTTTTGACATATTCTTTCTTGGTAAGGCAAAATTTTTTGTTAACAATTTTTAATAATTTCCCAAGAAATGCATTTCGTCCGTAAAAATGTATTTCTGCAGAAATTTTCAATTTAAAAAAAACTCTTGTTATTATTGAATTCTTGGTAAGGCTGATTATTTTTCATACCTCATCTGTTTGTGGTATTAAAACTTTTTCATCACTAAAATATGCCTGTTTTGAAGCGTCATTTAAATGCATTTCTTCACTTGGTACTATCTGTTGATGTATGGGTGATTTATTGGAGTCACTGTTGGAGGTTCCAAATGATGTTGTTGGTCCGTTTCCTCCATTTTGTTCTTCATTGCGATTATACCCATCATTTGATGACATACTCGTACTTTTGAAAAAATAATCTGTAAATTGAAATACAAAATTAATTTAATATTTGCATGCAAATTTTTTAACTTTGTGTAACATGAGCTTAATTATTTTGTTCTTTTTTTTATCAACGTAAAAGAGGAAATGCTATTGTGATAAATACTTTTGTTTATACAATATTTTCAGATTCTTTTTAATTTTTGAATCATGTTAGTTGTTATTATATCTGCCATAAAATTGTCATGGTTTGTTATACATTTTGTTATTAGGGCAAGGAAGTTAATGCATTTTTAATTATGTTTTATTAACATAAAATATGAAGTTGATGCATTTAATGCATTTAAAATTTAAAAATATACATTTATTACTGTTTTTTAACGTTTTCAGAATTATTTTGAGGTTTCCACAAGACGTACATCGTAATGTAAATGCAGTTTTAGTGATTGTATTTTTCTGTTCATTATACCCTTTACCACAGGTGGAAGGGTATATATAAGTTTGTCATTCCGTTTGTAATTTCTACAATATTGATCTTAGACCCTATAAAGTATATATATTCTGGGTCCTTATGAAGAGCGAAGTTGATTTAACGATGTCCGTCTGTCCGTCTGTGTGTTGAAATGGGTTTTCCGAAGAACCCAAACATGATGAGGACTTGATTCTTTTTTATTTCTGTTACATGTGATCCATTTCTGTTTGCTATTAAAAATCAGACAGATCGGTTAATAAATGGCTGAGATATTAGCAAAAAACCAGGACTACCTCTAATTTTTCCAGTAAAATCCCATTGTTTAATATGTATGTAGAATTTTGAGCATAACAACACATCCATGTGTTAAAATTCTTTTCTTTCATCTCCACCTTTTATACACAAACAACACACATACAAAGATTTGTCATTTAAATAAAAACCAAACAAATCTCTAATTAACGAAGACTTTTATTTATGTACCTCTATTGACGATGATTTTGTGTGAGCTTCAATAGCTCAGTTGTCTAGACGCTGTGTCGCAAATACTTTTTTTTTCTCTAAGGCCGCGGGGTTCGAGGTTCAAATTTCGGTCAGGTCAATTCACTTTTTTTTTGTACATTTTTTTTTATTATTTTCTTAAGACTTTTTTTTTTTGCTTATTTTTGTTTTTTTTTAACATTTAATAATTAATTTATATAAAATTTTATATTAATAATTAAAATTCTTTGCTTTCATCACCTTTTATACACAAACAACACACATATAAAGATTTGTCATTTAAATAAAAACTAAACAAATCTCTAATGAACGAAGACTTTTATATATGTACCTCTATTGACGATGATTTTGTGTGAGCTTCAATAGCTCAGTTGTCTAGACGCTGTGTCACAAATACTTTTTTTTCTCTAAGGCCGCGGGGTTCGAGGTTCAAATCTCGGTCAGGTCAATTCACTTTTTTTTGTACATTTTTTTTTATTATTTTCTTAAGACTTTTTTTTTGCTTATTTTTGTTTTTTTTTAACATTTAATAATTAATTTATATAAAATTTTATATTAATAATTAAAATTCTTTTGTTTCATCTCCACCTTTTATACACAAACAACACACATATAAAGATTTGTCATTTAAATAAAAACGAAATAAATCCCTAATGAACGAAGACTTTTATATATGTATCTCTATTGACGATGATTTTGTGTGAGCTTCAATAGCTCAGTTGTCTAGAGGCTATGTCTCAAATACTTTTTTTCTCTAAGCCCGCGGGGTTCGAGGTTCAAATCTCGTTTCAGGTCAATTCACTTTTTTTTGTACATTTTTTTTTATTATTTTTTTAAGACTTTTTTTTTTTGCTTATTTTTGATTTTTTTAACATTTAATAATTAATTTATATAAAATTTTATATTAATAATTAAATAATCCATAAATAGGCTAAAAACATCAACATTTTTATAAAAACCCTCTGATACAAACAAAATACAAACGTTTTTATACCTTTCACCACAGGTGGAAGGGTCGAGGGTTCGTTAAGATTTTTTTTTTTTGTTTATTTTTTGTTTTTTTTTTTACATTTAATAATTAATTTAAATAAAATTTTATATTAATAATTAAATAATCCATAAATAGGCTAAAAACATCAAAATTTGTATAAAAACCCTCTGATACAAACAAAATGCAAACGGTTTTATTTCTATTTTTTGCTCCGATTTAAAAGTATTTATAAAAAGATTTTTAAACCATTTTATTTCTCACATATTAAGAAAATTGTATACATAATTTTCCTTTGAGTGCAACTATTTTAGGTCGTAACTTATAATAATTTATAAAAAAAATTATAAACTATTTTCCTTCAAATTTTTAAAATTAAGCTAAAGAAATTACAAATATTTCTAATAAAAAAGCGAAATAAAATCCCAAATGCAAATTTGCCAGCTAAATCAAACTATTTTGTAGAAATAAAACACATGCAGTTCTAGTGATTTCTTTTAACGATTTGTTGAAATTCTTTTCTTTCCCCTCTTCACTTTTCATACACAAACAACAAACACTATTCTAGAGCTGTATTATGACCTATGGATACGTCTTATATAGCAAAAGATCGAAAATCTTTAGTATGACATATTTGCTGAAAAACTCGGAAATATCGGTTCAGATACAAAAAAGTTATGCCCAAAACATAAATTTTTTTAAAATACCTATTTTCTGGAACCATAAATCTTCCCGAGTCCAAGTTTTATCTCCAAACTAAATGGTTAATTTCCTCTTAAAGGCGTCCGTATATAAATCTGTCCATTTCATATATGTCCATATATAAACTTCAGTTTTGTCCCAACCATGGTGAAGGGTATATAAGATTCGGCATAGCCGAATTTAGCCGCTCTTACTTGTTTTTATATATTTTTGTTTTTTGTCTTTGTGATAAAATAATAAATTTATGATTATAGTTAAAATAAAGTATACTTTAGGAGTTCTAAAGTCGACTACTCTTAAAAGGCCTACTATAGACAAGTAAAAGTGTACTTTAATCGTTTAAGTCTGCTTTTAAATTAAAACTACCTGAAGTTGGTTTTATCATATGTAACAATATCTGCGTTCAACGTACGTTACCACGGGTACCCGCGGTAACCCAATCTTACCAGAAAGCGTTTCTTGTAACAAAAATTGGGTAAATGAGAGCGTTCTTGAGAGAGTAATTGTGTTTCTCATTTTACCAGAACTTACCCGTACTTTTTGTTTGGGTAAAATGGTAAAATTGTCTTATCATCAGCTGTTGCTAATATCTATTTACATTTTCAAATGTATTTTTCATTATTAAGAAGGAAAAGTTATTTATAGTAAATTTTTATTTAACTTTAATTTTTTTTCAAAAATGCAAAACGGTTAATTTATTAGCAGCAGCTGATGATTTGACAATTTTACCATTTTACCCAAACAAAAAGTACGGGTAAGTTCTGGTAAAAAGAGAAACACAATTACTCTCTCATGAACACTCTCATTTACCCAATTTTTGTTACAAGAAACGCTTTCTTGTAAGTTTGGGTTCCCGCGGGCACCCGCGGTAACGTACGTCGAAAACACCTATTATTTAAGCTGTTTTTTAATATGAATAAATTTGACGTTTATTTTTGGGTATGAAATGTGGTTTTGTGCGTACGCAGTATTTTGGGCATTTTTATGGTTTTGTGAGAGAATTTTTTGCTTACTCTCATTTTACCAGACTTTACCCAAAATTACCTCGTACAGACCTAATATGTGCGTTCAAGGTACGTTACCATGGGTGCCCGCGGGAAACCAATCTTACCAGAAAGCGTTTCTTGTTTGAGTAAAATAGTAAAACTGTCAAATCATCACCTGCTGCTAATAAAACAGCTGTTTTGCATTTGTCAACAAATTAAACTTAATTAAAAAATTTACTATAAAGATCTTTTTCTTCTTAATAATGAAAAATACATTTTAAAATGTAAATAGTTATTTGCCATTTCAAAAATATTTATTAATTAGGCTGTTTTTTAATATGAATAAATTTTACGTTTATTTTTGGGTACGAAATGTGGTTTTGTGCGTTCGTAGTATTTTGGGCATTTTTATGGTTTTGTGAGAGAATTTTTTGCTTACTCTCATTTTACCAGACCTTACCCAAAATTACCTCGTACAGACCTAACATTTACAACAGCTGTTTTCCGCCAAGAAAGTTTTGTGAAAAAAAATGTTTGAACTGCAAAATATTGAGAGGAAAATTATATCAATAAATAAGGGATTATGCTGAATATTTATTAGGTTAATAAATTTTTATTAATAAAAGTACACTTTTCTATCCCTTTTTTACAAAGTTTTTCCTTTTCGCATTTTGCAATTGCAAATCTTTTATTAAAACACTTTTCTTTTTTTGCAGCTAATATAAAATCAGCTGTTCAATCTTGTCACTTGTTTATTTTTTTAGTACAAAATGTATGCGGGTACATTTGATGTGATACCCATCTAAAGCCGGTTCAACTTAAAACTGGATTTAATTCTGACTATAATAGCAAAATAGATAATAACAGGTTTTTAATTTAAAGTCGTTTTTAAAAAAAGCCGACTTTAGTGCTTGACTACGATTACGGGCCTATATTTTTATAAATTTGAAACAATACAGTTTTAAGTCAAATGTTGAAATATATGCATAGAAACATATATTTTTAGCAAAATATGCACCAAAATATGCAGAAATATGCATTTATAGAAATATATAATAGAATCGCGAATATTTGTAAGTGGAAGGGACCAGAAGTTTTTAACGAATTAGAGGACTTTACGATTTGTTGAGATTACGATTTTTAGAGGTAAATTAAAAAACGAATTTCGAATTAAAGAGTTTTTATTTCAATATTAAAGATATCCTTTATCCGTTAGTTTTTCTTTAAATTTTTTTTTATTTTATTCATTTTTTTATTTTATTCATTTTTTAATTTTATTCATTTTTTTATTTTATTCATTTCGCGCAAATATCGTCATCTACAGCAGCACTTTCATTTTAAATGAAATATTGATGGGCTTTTTAAAATGTTCGGGCCAACCACTGATTGTTTTGAAGTTGTTTAAGTTTAATTTTTTGTAAAAAAAAACTACGCTTTTATATTAACAATTGGCCGCCCACAGGAATATTATACTGACGAACTTGCGTAAACCATAATATAAGAGACTTCTATATATATATATCTAGGAATTCAGATGTTTTTGTCGCTTTATTTTACTTCTCGAAGGTGCAATATAAATTCTCTAACATGTGCAGTATTGAAGTAAGTGTTGATAGAGCGCACAGCGTACACAGTGGGGACACGGTGATTAGAGATGGAAAAAGCTCATTTGTACGGGTAATCATTCACTAACTGAAAAATGTAATTTCACATAGTCATTTTCCTTAGAGTGTGTGATATAAATGCCTGTTCATAACCATGAGTTATTTGTGTTGGGTGGTTCAGAAGGAGGCTGAAGATGATCTGGTCGCTCGGGTCGAAAGTATGCACTCCCTCTAGCGCTGATCCTTACAATTTTTTCCATTAAATAAAAAAAAATTAGTGTTTACTATTCGTTAGTATCATTAAAAAAATTATGATCTTGAGCCTGATAAAATTAAAAATACATTATTATACCCTCCACCATATATGGTGAGGGTATATATCAGTTTGTCATTCAGTTTGTAACATGTCGAAATATAGGTTTCAAGACCCCATAAAGTATATATATTCGTGATCCTTATGCAATTTTAAGTCGATTTAGCGATGTCCGTCTGTCTGTCTGTCTGTCTGTCTGTCCGTCTGTCTGTCTGTTGAAATGGCGATCACGACGCGAAGACGCAAGTGGGGGTGCCTATTTTTACCCAGATTATTTAACATCCTCCCGAGCAGTTTGGTATTTAAAATGAGCAAAATCGGTTCAGCGGTTCAAAAGTTATGAGTGAAAATGTGAAGGTACCTCTAAATTTTCCATACAAATTTGTACAATTTTTCTGTATCTATTTTTTTTCTGTTAAGTAAGTAAAAATGTTATTAAGTCTTCTTATTGTTCGATTACATTTATTGTCTTACATACTATGAGAATAATAACATTCTTAGAGCTACATATATGTGTGTTACTCTAATAACTAAGTGAACGGAAAAATTTAACAATGTTAAAGTCGCCAACAGAGCAGACCTCTGTAAATAACATTGCTAAAACTAAATAAATAACATTACTAAAACTAAATAACAAAGGTTCGTTACATAAATTGACAAAACATATTCATATTACAGTTCATGCAAAATTTAGGATATACGTATATCATCTTCAGCCCCTATAGTGGAGGGTATTCAAAGATTCGGCACAGCCGAATTTAGCGCTTTTTTACTTGTTTTTTTGTATACATTGTTTTTAAATCTTTTTCTCGCCTAGGAGATGAATTACAACAACAACCCTCACCATACGGTTTTTGTTTACCCGTTTGACAGCTGTCACTTCTGACATTACTGGTATACCCTGTGATGGAGCGGTTTCAAATTCTTTAGCCGCATAATTTTTTTTGCGCCGTTATCAATAGCTTAAATAATTTGTTGCTTTTTCAATACAGATCATTTTGTATAACTTCACTTGTTTGACATTTTTACGCACAAAACTTTCATTGTTTAAAGCAGCTAAGTCCCGTTTCACACAAAGCAACTTTTGTTGCGAAAATTCTTGTTAATTCCCTTTTAAAGTTGCCTTTATGTTCACACAGCAATTTCAGCAATTTTCGTCAACATTTGGTTTAAAACAAATGAAAAACAAAACGAAGAATGAAAAAACAAAACAAATTGCCAAGAGCAAGCAACTCCGTACCAATTGCCACTCTTCTCTCTCTCTCCCACAAACTCAAGAGTTGCTCAACAGTGAATAGGACTAATGATTTTTTCGAACAGTCATTTTTAAAAATTTTGCTTGTGCAATTTATAGGGGTTTTGTATTGATAATTTAAAAAAAAAATACGAAATATCTAGGGAACTAAAATGTATGTAAATATTACGAATAATTGTAGTTCTCTCAAGGGACCGACAGTTTGTTACGTTTTATTAAGATTTTCAAATTATCGGGGTACGAATTATAGCGATTCTACTGTATGTAACCAATCGATGTTGTTTTTCAAACTTTTTGATTCACGAAAATATTTGGTTAACGTTGATTTTCTAACTAACGACTACACCACATGTTATCACGTGAACTTGCGAACCCTAATTATTATATAAATAAAAATTATACATATGTGTATATTAAGACAGGCATTTATCATGAGGAACGAGCGTATTTAAATTAAGTCGTATACATTAGTTGTGTTGAGTGACATTTAAGATTGTTCAAACAACAAAATTTTAAAAATCACGTGTTAGAAACAAAATCTGCCCAATTGCCAAAGAAATTGCCAGTGGTACAAGCAATTAAGTACCAGGAAACCATTGCACACCTCTGAAATTAAAAGTTAATGGCAGAACACAATTATTATATGTCTCGTTATCTTGGTGGGTTCAATTCTCGTCTGACAATTTGATGGCCTGGGTTCGACTCCCGATATGATCAAAACAAATTAAAATTAACTTTTTCATTTTATTTTGGAAACTATATTTAGACCACCTCATATTACAATATGTACATTTTCTGACGCTTTTTGAACGGCCAGGCCGGCTGTTTTATATAATAATGTTATTATTTTGGAATTTGGAAACCACTTTTTGCAAGCAATCATTTCATTTGTTTATTTATTTGTAATATATATACTTTTAAAACTATGAGTATATTTATACATAAATCAAAAAAAATTAAATAAAAAAAATAAATCCCTACGACTCCCCTAAAATATACACATTTTTTATTTATTTAAAAAGTTTAAATCTTAACTATCAGAACTAAAATACTCGAGAATCTTAAGTTTAAATGAGTCTAAAGAAAAAGGGAACGAACGGAAATTTCTTGGCAAGCTATTCCACAATCAACTAACATTTATAGCTGATCCGTCACGCCACGTTACGTATTGCTAATTTTAGCTTTAATGTGAGTTTTACATAAAAGACAACTAATTATCGATTAGCACCCAAAGACAACGTTAATTACTAACAATATCAATAGGATCATTTCATATATTCAAATTCAAATTAATTATATTAGATCTGTTAAATTGAAAAACTAAAGCCTTTGTCCATTTGAATTTTTCTAACTGGGATTTTTTAAGATGAACAATTTGATTTTATAATATCAGGGACTTTTTGAAGTCTAAAATATAGCTCTTCCGCTCATTTTTATTTACCGGGAAAGCGGATAATTTTCTCAGAATTCTCGAGATCCCGGGAATTTCGCTCAAAAAATAAATTATAAAATATTTCATATTAAATCATAATTATTATGTCGGTTAGGGTTAAGGTGTTTGGAAAATGATTATTATGGTATTTCAATCGGTTATTGGTTTTTATTAAGATCGGTATTTTAGCAGATGCGGTAATTATCCAATGAGGCAAGCGAAATTAGTATCGGCTACGGTTTTTAATTTGAATCGGTATGTAAGCATTTAGGGGTTTACATAAGTATATTTTTTAATTCTAATAGAAATATATTTTATATTAGCAATTCGCTTTATGAATTAAAGAAAAACTTCAGACTAAAAAATTGGATCGCTTAGCTTTATTTTTACAACGTACCGTTAGCTTCTAACTGGTATTTTAACACATTCGTGGTTTTCCATAAAAATTTTTAATTTAACATTTATTAAATTTTAACTTGTCATTCAGTTTAAATAATAAATAGCATTGGAGAAAAGCGTTAAACCTTAAACAATATATAAAATCAAAAAAAATTTTAATAATGGCAACATATTTATAAGATCTATCTAAAAAGATTTAAAATGTCTAATTTAAGGGTTAGGTCCAGTAAAGGGGCGAAGTTAAAAATTTGTTTCATTTGATAATTAAAAAATACTTAACATATGGAATATTTAACATTTTATTTTATATTGTATTTTTAAAAAGCCATGTAATTCTGAGATACCTTCCCTAACCACAACCCGTGTAAAACAAATATCAGATTCGAGCAGATCTCATTGTACGAAATTTAATTAGATTTCAAAATTGTGGACAAATTTGAAATCTAAATAGATCTAAATCAAATGCAGACAGATCCAATTTTATTTGAACATATAATATCTAATCAGATTTAATACGAAAAACATCTTTATTTAACATAAATTTTTATTTAATGCCCTTGAAAACGCTCAAAATGGCTAAGATTAGGTACTAAAACTGATATCATTTATGAACAGATCAGGCATCAGATACGATACTATATGAAAAGATCTACTCATATCTGGCCACAAAAGGCACAAACTTTTCTAGAATAGATTTGGCACTGGATATGATCAGATCTAGACATAATATGCATCACATGTGACATATGGCTAAAAAAAACAAGTAAAAAAGGCTTAAATTCGGCTGTGCCGAATCCTTGAATACCCTCCACCAATGTTCTCTATTGTTTTTGATACAAATAATGTATAAAACTTTTGAAGTAAAATTATGGCGGTGAAAAAATTTTTTTGAGGTAAAAAACTTTTTTGGATGCGGAAACGAATTTTTTTACGTGAAATAAATTTTGAGTTGAAAAAATTTTTTTAGGTGAAAAAAATTTTTTGTGGTGAAAAAAAATTTTTGTGGTGAAAAAAATTTTTTGAGGTGAAAAATATTTGAGGTGTACAAAATTTTATTAATTTCTAAACGATTGGTGAAAAAATATGAAAAAATATATTATATACCAGTCGCTACTAAGAAATTGTACTAAAATACACCAATTTGTATGGAAAATTTAGAGGTATCTTTACATTTTCACCCATAACTTTTTAACCGCTGGACCGATTTTGCTCATTTTCAATACCACACTGCTCGGGAGGATGTACAATAATCTGAATAAAAAAAGCACCCCTGCTTGCGTCTTCGCGTCGTAATCGCCATTTCAACAGACAGACGGACATCGCTAAATCGACTTAAAATTGCATAAGGATCACGAATATATATACTTTATGGGGTCTTAGATCTATATTTCGACATGTTACAAACGGATTGACAAACTGATATATACCCTCACCAAATATGGTGGAGGTATAAAAATTTCAATGAGTCATGAGAAAGTTAAAAAATTCCTTATAATGCTCTCATTTATGAATCGTTAAAGAACGCTCAGAAAAAGGCTAAATCAGTAAAGCAAAACGCCCTAATTTCAGAATGTTAAAGGCTCCTTTATGAGTCCATTCGGACTCCAATTGTACACTTGGAAACATCAAGCGAATGAATCAAAACACATTTTGTGTTCTAAAGAGATCCCAAAAAGGAGGAAACTTGCTAAATTTTCATCTTATATCTACTAACTTAATGCGGGAAAAACGGGGTCAGTTGGGAATTGTGGCCTGTCCCGTGATAGGTTAAAACTGGAGCGGTTCCGAAAAGAGTCATGGCATGTTCTTTTGCGTTGGTTCTGTGATATTTTCTTTGGAGTAAATTGTTTGACATGTTCTTTTAGACAAGCCTTGTGACATGTTACTTTAACAAGCCCATGTTTTCATATAAAAAAGCCGGTCCCGTGACCGGTCACATGACGTGACATGGGATAGGTCCTTTTCCCGCAGGGTTGTTATATTCAAACAATTTTTATAAACAAAATGATTTTAAAAGCAAGTAGAAACAACATAATAAAAACAGCTTTGAAATCAAACAAAGTTTGTTTTAATTTTTAATTCAAATATGTTTCTACAAATTTTTGAAATGCGAAAACAAAATCTAGAATCATATTTACTGTAATAATAGTGTTCATAGTTAATTCAAAAATATGTTTAAGAAAATTAGATTTTAATTTTGAGTTTTTCAATAAATTTTGAGTAAACAATTGAACCAGTCGATTGAAAACAAATTCAGTTTTTACCACAAATTTATTTTATTTCGCGAGAAAATTTTTTGTTAAAATGACTGATATTTTAGCTATTTTTATTGAAGTAATATTTTAAGTTATTTTTTACAAAAGAGGAAATAACTGCGAGAATGTTGATTAAAGTAACTAAAATTGTTTGATAAATGTATGTATAGCCAAAAAACTAGCGTTTTAAAAATTACACCAGAATGTACGAATTTAGTTTTTATTTAAAAGTATAAATTAAATTATTTAAATTGTGTATTTCGAATTTTTAGACTCGATTATAATTATTTGTACTTCAAAAAAATTAACTAAAAACTTTTTTTCTATTAAACACAATGCAATAATAATCTGATGTACAAATCAATATAAAATAATCAAAATAGTCACTAACCACAATAGTTTTTATTTATAAATTAGGCATTTCACAATTGCTGCAGTGAGCCCCCTAATGTCCACACAATGTCCTGCTAGCTACTAACTGCTTCTTTAACTGGTGCACTTTTTGTTGTTTCCCATATAAATTTTTAATTTAGCTGTCGATTAAATTTTTGCCGGACATTGTGTTATCGGGCCTTGGAAAAGTTATGCAATTACAACATGTCGGTTGCACGTGTAGTAATCGGTAGTTGTTATTTTAACCGCAAAGGAAAAATAAAAACCATTTTTATAAAAGTTCCTAAAAAAATACTAACGAAAACTATTGAATTTTTGTAATATTTGAAATATGTAGTTGTTAAAACATATTTTTATTTTTCTTGTAATCATTTTCATTGTTTTTTTGTAAAAAATATTTAAGTTTTGAAGTAAACAAAGAAAGTAAATTTTGAAAATTTTACCGCATTTTTTAGATACTTTTTGCGACATTGCTTACAAGTAAATTTGAAATTTTCAGGGAACACTCAATAACCGGGGCTTAGTAAGTTAAATATTTTTGTATATAATTTTATTAATATCTGTGTGTTAGAATATTTGTGAATGCTCTAAATATATTTGTTTATATTTAATAACTACCGGCAAAATAATTTGTGTGCATTAGGTTGACACATGTTTTGCGCAATGTCGAATTTCAAGCAGACATTTGAGGAAATGATTGAAAACGAGTTATATTTAAAGATGATTTATAAATTTTTGAATCAAAATGCATACATTTAAAACGATAATTTGGGCGAATTTAGCTATTGATACAAGAATCAAAAATGTTTCTTTTTATTCGCAAATTAAATTTTGTAATTCGTTGAAAGGACTCGATTTTTATTTAAAACATTGATTTGGAAATGAAAATTTATTTATTAAAATAACTTTTAAAACTAAAATTTACTCGCTAAGCAGTAAAAAAATCAATTTTATTTCGCGTTAAAAAAATATAAATACATATAAAGGGTGTCCCAAGAAGAACGCAATTTTTAAATTTTAAATAAAACACAGATATTTAAAAAAAAATCGTGAAACTTTATTATATCGTAAAGTAGACAGAATGAGGTTATGTATGGAACAATATATCGTGCAGATGGCCGTCGCGGCTTTGCTGGCATGCACGCGATCTTTTAATGAAATTTTCAATGACTGTTTTGCATAAATGCTGCGGTATTTCATTAATGCAGCGTCCAATTTCCTCTTTTAAGGTTTGAGTCGTCGTCGGCTTATTCGCGTAAACCATCGACTTCAAAAAAACCCCAAAGAAAAAAATCTAATGGTGTTAAATCGCACGATCTAGGCGGCCAATTCTGATCTCCAAAACGCGAAATAACACGACCGGGAAATGACTGATGCAGCAATTGAATTGTTTCTCTGGCTGTATGACATGTGGCGCCGTCTTGTTGGAACCACATGCCCTCCACATTCATTTCTTTAATTCTAGGCAAGAAAAAACTGGTTATCATTTCACGATACCGAACACCATTGACTGTTTACGCTTGACCTGCCTCATTTTCATAAAAAAAAGGTCCAATGATTCCTCCAGCCCAAAAACCACACCACACAGTGACACGTTGAGGATGCATTTGCTTCTCGTGAATCACTCGAGGATTTTCCTCACCCCAAATGCGACAATTCTGCCTATTGACGAAGCCATCAAGATGAAAATGGGCCTCGTCACTGAAGATGATTTTATCGGCAAAATCAGCATTTTCATGTTGTCTCTCCAATACCCAATTAACGAACTCCCTTCGCTGTCCATGGTCAGCTGGTTTCAGTTCCTAAGTCAATTGAACTTTGTATGCATGAAGATGCAAATCTTTCGTCAAAATTTGCTGCAAAGTGGATTTGGAGACACCAATTTGCTGAGCTCGGTGTCGAATTGAGGTGGATGGAGTTTGAGCAACATCATCACGTACAGCTGCGACATTTTCGGTCGATCGACCTGGTCGATGGCGCGTTGTTGTCTTTACATCACTAACAGACCCAGTTTCGGCAAATTTATCCATTAATCTCTTTTCAGTTGACTCTTTTGGAGCATTATTGTGACCCCAAATTGATCGCAATTTGCGAACTGTAGCCGCAAAACTTTCACCATTTTGGTAAAACAATTTCACAATGAGAATGCGTTGTTCATTCGTGTAGCGCTCCATTTTTACTAACCTCGTACCTTCTACTAGCAAACAATAACAATTGTTCAAATGTCAAACAATGACACTTCGAATGTTGCCAGATTTAAAAATTGCGTTCTTCTTGGGACACCCTTTATATCAAGCGACAGGGACGTAACTCGTTAAGGTTAAGATGCTACGAGTCAAAACCTGTAGAGTGCTAACGGTTTGATTCCCAGTCACGGCATGTATGCCGTGTTATTTAGAGATAATTTAACAATAAAAATACTTTGATACATAAACTAATCACTAAAGAGTTCTTGGATGGGACGAAACTGCGGGAGTCTGATAACTCCCTTGTGCCCAAAGAGAATAGACCTACAATAGAAAAAAAATGCATTTAAGGGTAATGTGTTACTACTCGTTACTTTTTCCTAATATATTTTATATGTAAACTAGCGAATGAGCTGACACTGTTAGATGGCAACACTTCCAACTTTAGCAATTTTGGTTTCTCTTTTTGGTCTACTCTCTTTGATGCGTATATTAAATTTTACAACAAAAATGTTTTCTTCTTCCTTTAAATGATTAATGAACTAAAGAAAAAATGTTGTGTTTATTAATTACAATTGTCTATATGAAAGTTACAAACACAAAAAAATTAAGATATAATTCGCGAATCAAATATTTATTCATTACATTAATTTTCAAATTGTTACTGTCGTTAGAATTATTTTTTAATGATCTCTTATATGCATTCCATTTTAAATGTAGATGGTAACAAATAGCGAACTCGGATAATTTAAAACCACGGGACACTGGCTTAAAATTTTAGGATTTTTTTTCAACATTAATTGAAAATTTCAACTTACACTTTTGTTTAAAAATTAGTTGCCACCCTAATGTGCATGAATTAATAAAATACAATAACAATAGACTGTCATTTATCAAGTACATTCAGACAACAAATTTCAAATTGAAATGATGAGCAATTATAATATATTTATGTATCGAGTTAAACTTCCCAATAGCGATTAAGGGAATTTTTTTTCGCCATGGACGCATAAAAGTTTTTTGTTATTTTAGGAGTAAAACTGGGATTTTAATTAAGGGATATTTTGCCCTTCAGAAGTAATTTTACTTAAACCTCTTGATTTGTGATTTTGATTTTACAAATATGTCTTTAGGATGTTTAAGTATATAAAAATTAATAAAAAAAAATTCAAACAAATTTTATAAATAAAAGCAAAAGAATATGCCCAAAAAAGTAAATACTTAAGGTCAATAAACTTGCATTAAAATCTCTGAAGAATAAAACTTGTTTGTTGTGGGTTTCACCAAAATAAAAAAAAGAAATCAGTTTATTTTTGGTCTGCTAACCGAGTTACGATTTTAGTAACATCTGGTTTAGTTTAAATTTTTAAAACTATGCAATTTGTAGAATTAAAAAATTTAACAGAATTCATGAATTTCATTTCAATTGCCTAAGTTAATTTAATATGTATTCTTTTGTTTAACTTACGAATGTTCCTTTTTAAATAATTGCGTACTTTTTTGTATTAATTACTTTAGTAATTTTTCCACATTTAGCAAACTCGATTGCCTTGATGATAAACGTTTATCATGACTAGAGAAACTTTATTTAACAAAATATATAATCACATTTTATAATAAGTGGCATTAGCTTATTACGGGCAATAATTCAAATTATTTTTTTAAGACAATATTATATGTTATGCCATAAAGTAAGCCTATTTGCCTCAAATAGGCTAAAGCATAAATACTCTTAAAACGAGCAGGATCATTGTTATTTCACAAAATGCTTCCTAATATAATGAAAAAATAGAAACTCAATTAGAAATACAGTCAAATCCCAAACTAAAAGATTAATTTTGTCAGTTTAAAATACCAAGATGCAATATGCCCTTAAATGAATATGGAAAATGTCGGCGTTGGAAAAAAACTTGTCGACATCGACCAAAAATATTTTTGGGGCAGCGTCTTAATAATTATTTTAATCTGACTTTGTGTGTGTGTATTTTCAGTGTTGCCAACCATCGTTATAACAAAACATTGAGTTGTACACAATTAGTAATAAAAATTAATAATCAGATTAAAAGTTGGATTAACTGATAGTGCTGGATTAACTTTTTAGGGTAAATTGAGGAGTAATATGATGTAGGTACATATTTAATCCTGACTCATATAATAAATTCGAATTAAAAAGTTCCAATCAATACGGATGATAGAATAGCTAATGAGGATAAATGACATTCAGATTAAGGGAAATTCCGATTTCAATTCGATAGACATTTATATAATGTTTACTGTATTATTTTTGCCAGAAAACCATTCAAAAGAAATCATAAGACTCTTGAAAACAATAAAAAAAATATGTCTCAAAAGTAAATTAATAATATGTAAAATGTTTTGTGAGTTATTTATTACAAAAGTACACAGAATAAAATAACAAAATACTGTTTGTAATATTGAACATCTTTCATAGAATATTTTTGTAAATACAAAAAAAAAATATTTTTTAAAAAGGCACCAACAATGGAATTTGAAAATAACAATTTACAAACATTTCAAACAAAATATTGTTGGAAATCGAATTTGAATTTAAACAAATATTTTTAATTAATTTAAATTTTGTGATATTTTTTTCTGTGTTACTTCTTTAACTGTTCAACTGCTCTAAATTGTGTTATTTTTTAAGTTATTTTTTTTCACTTATCATCAAAAAGTAGTTCTGAGTGTCTTTATATAAAAAACTACCGGAATTATCACATTTAAAGGAGTTTTCATAAATAAATTATTTTCATTAAAGGGTCAGTAATATTCATCAGTATTAACATGTCAATTTGGATGCAAATGCAAAGCTGTTTTGCCTGATGTCGCGATCAATGTGTTGTCCGATGATGATTACATCTGCTAAATTTTTATTCCCCTTAATATAGCAGGTATCAAACAAAGTCTATAGTTAAAGTTAGACAAAAACGGGATTCCACCATTCGCATTGTTATTTAACTGGCATACATTTTACACCCACACCAAATGTTTATTCAACAGCTAATTATTATAAAGCATGTTATAATAGAAAATAGTGTGTGATTTCAAATGCAATTTGATATCAATTACATTAAGTTTTACAAAGTTTTTATTTTATTATTTTCATTGTTAATGACCTTCAGTTAAACAATTGATTTTTTCTCTATTTTTATTTTATAAAATTTGCAAATAGACCACATATATACACTCAGAGCTTCGAAGGAATTAATTCCCTAATTCTTTTTTTTATGAACTAAATTTATCTTTTGATAATAAATTCCCTGCAAAGTTTTCAGTACCAAAGAATCGGTTGTGGAACAACTTGTTTTGCTTTCCTTCCTACTGTCAGTTCTAACAACAATGATTTTTATTTGAAATTCTGCTAAAAGTACCCGCTTCTGTAGCTCAAAAGCAGAACCGGTTCCCCTTAAAATTGTTGTTCCCCATCCGTTATAGCTTACAGCAGTTTCGGGGACAAGTTAAAAAAATCGGTTCCATTTCAACCGATGAGGTTGAAAAAATTCCATTTATTTTTATTCGATTTATCTTGAAGGAATTCATTTATTTTTTTCTGATTCCTGAAAAAAAATTTAATGAAGCCATTCGCCATAGAATTTACTCAAATTTAGTTTATTCAACTTTTGGTCAAGAAATTCATTTACAACTTAATTTTAATGCTTTACGTCACTTCGTTGAATTCATTCACAGCAAATAATTCCTGTAATTACACTTTTAATAAATTCATTCCAAAAGGAGTTAATTTATTTAACATTCTCTGCATATATGTTTATAAACAATATGTTTCTCTTTCTAAATTATCTCTTCTACATTAAGGGTTTTCACTCTTTGTATTATATTTACAACCCTTGTATATTTACAACGATTTTATACTAAAAAGCGTGAACGACTTTTTCGTGTATTTACTTCTCGCATAAACACAGCTATTGTAAATTAATCAATCAGCTGATTTTTGTTTTGTTTTTCATCAGTTTGAAAACTTAAAATATCAAAAAGAATTTGAAGTTAACAAAAATGCCTATAATTACGGAAAAATATAAAATTATAAATTTTTTAGATCAAAATGCAATTAACCAAATATAATTTGCAGAGATTATGGGTTTGAAGATACGGTATTACTTGTAATAATAAAAACCAATAGCTGCTAAATTTCACTATCTGTCCATCTTTTATTACTTATTTTTTCACGCTTTTGTTTTAAGTTGGGTTTTTCATTATTTTGATCCATTATTCAACACAAAATGAAAAATAAAAAAAACAAACAATAGTTTTGGCGGCTAAACGATCAGCTGTTTAAGTCTTGTAAATGTACAACATGTATTTACTATACCTTTTGGTCTTGTATTTCAACCACACTCTAGTAAATTTTAGTTCTATACATTTTGTTGTTCTGGTGTAGTAAATGGTAGTACTTTTACTATATCTACAACCTCTACAAGGTCTACAAGGGTAGTTTACTACCAAGAGTGAATACCCTTATTGTTTTTTTTATCTGCAAATAATTAATGTCTGTTAGAAATATTTATATCAACTTGAGCTGATATGTGTATGTTATTTGGAAAAGAATTTTTACATTCACATAACTGGTTAACTGATTTTAACGCAAATGTTTGAGCGGCAGGCAACAAATTTAATAGTTAACTTTAAACAAGATTTATATCTGAGTTAATATTTGATATTTGATCCTGTTAGACCGCGTTTTTAGGAAGTCAGCCATTTCAAATTTTCGTCAGCCAGTTCCTAGTTTATTAACATAAATTGTTCATAACAACTTTTTCTCGTGTAAAATTTTGGTCTTTATTATATAATAAAAAAAATAATCGTCACTTTCAAAAAAAGGGTTCCAATTACAAACTGTATTAAACTAAGTTTAAAGATAACCTACATCCTCAATCCTGGGCCTTAATTGCATAACTTTTTGTCTTTCATTTGCGATATTACATTTTAATATTGAATACATTCTTCTTTTTTACATTCGACTCTGCAAATTTTATTTTGTTTTTTAAAAAATTGATAAATCAGCTAATACCCCATTCATACTGAGCCCCAAGATACGTATTTTCGTAATTTTTAAGTTTTGGATTTAAAATTTGTATTGAATTTGAAAGTTGCAAACTTCAAAAAAAAAACGAAAATACGTATTCTGGGGATCAGTGTGTATGGGGTTTAAGAGTTTAAATTTGCCAAACCAAAATTTTTTGCATTTAGAAAATTATGTCGATAAAATAAACTGCAATTACAGTTAAAATGTGTAAACATTGCAGTAATTTTTAGCTACCTGTATAGTTAAAATAATTGCAATATCCGTTATTGCAGATATTTTAACCGACACAATTCTCTTAGTGTATGACATTCCAAGTATGTTTGTATAGCCAACGCTCTATTGATCTGAGTATTTGCTGATTTAACGTCATTAATCCAATATATGAATTGATTATACATCAAAAACAGCTGTGTACATTAAGTATAATAAATACTTGCTAAGTTTTATGAAACGTTTGCATAATTTATGATCATATTACTTAAACGGAAATGTGGTTGGAGAAATAATTAGTTAAAGTTTAAAAATGAAAAAATCGGATAGGGCACTAGGTCCAAATATGGATCAATATTGTTCTTATACTGCATAATTCAAATATTATTCACCAAATGTTAAATTAAAACCCATTTTGAGGGGTCTAAACATGGGCCGATTCCAACTAAAAACCACTCAAAAACTGATACTGAGTCGATTGGTTGGCGAGTCTAGGCCTCATATTTTAGTGCCATTGAGGGTTTAGGGGCTAAAAACGCCGGCAGAAGATCGCCAATTTTAGTTATTTTCTTCGGCTACATGTCGTAAATTTTTCAAAAAAGTCAACACAAAACTTATGTACTTGTCAAAACAAAAAGTTTGATATGCGTTTGCCTATGCTTTGCACAGACTTGCAAAGCTGTTAAAAAAAGTAAATGGTAAAAGTTCGTCAAACACGAGAAATCACGAATATCAGCAAAAGAAAAAATACGTTACAAAAGTAACAAAAAAGTTTGTATTTACAAATTCGATTTTATATGATTGTTAAGCTAAGGATTTTTTTGGAAATAATAATTTTTAAAAATGGCAAAAATATTAAAGTCTCTTTTGGCACAATTTAATTAAAAATGCATAGAATAAAAAGGGTCTTATAAATAAAACTTAGCAATTAGTTTTGGTTTAGGAATGACTTTTAGCACAAAAAAATTGATGCCAAGTAATTAGGAGCATTTCAGTTTATAAAGCTTTTTCCAAAACTAGTAAAACTTTACCAAGTTTTTAGTTTTTTTCTATTTAATTTTTAAATAAATTATACGAAAAATCTTTATTGGCTTATATGCTCCTATTTACCTGGCAACGAATTTTTTATCTGTACTCTGTACTAAAAATGTGAAGCAATTGGTTAAAACCCGCTTATTTCCCCCTATTAGTAAATAAATAATTGTTTGATACGTATATTCTACGTTCTTTCTCTCAAAATATTGGTTTAAAAAAGGAAAGTTTAACGACTTTAAAAAATGTTTATTGATTTTTATAAACATGTTGAAAATTATATAATTTTCTAAAAATTGTTTAATCAAATTTTACTAAAACGTGTTTAATAAATTTAACAAATTAATATGCAAATGATTTTTAAAATAAAAAAAATCAGTTTCCTACAAAAAAAGAACAATAAACAACAAAAAGTAAACAGAAAGCAAACATGTCTACAAACATTTGGCAACATTTGATTAAGAGGAGTTTATACACTGAAAAAAACTAACCCTTTCAATAAATTTCAATAAAAAATTTGTACAGGCTGACATAAGCGGTTAACCGGTTAAGCCGTTATTCGAAAAATCGTTTTTTACTTTCAAATACAATACAAATTTTGTATTAATAATAGAAAAAAATAGAAAAAAAAGTACGTATTTTGGAGTACAGTAAGAATATTACGAGTACATATTACACAGAAAAAATTAACAAAATTCATTTTCAAAAACCTTCTTTGTAAATACAAATAACAGCAGTAAACAGATCAGAACCTTTGGTGGAAATTGAACCCACGACTTTCGCACTGATAAGCCAGCATGCAAGCAACAAGCATACTACAACTGTTTTTTTAGCAGCCCAATCTAATTTTTAGTGGTAAAAATGAGATAAAAACGTTGCATTTTCCGTAATGAGTTGTGATTTCAGTCAAAAATACTATACATATATATAAATGCTTATTTGCTTTAAACGATATGATAACTGAGCTTTTTTAACATTCGTAATCTTTTCCCGAAGACCAATACTTCATATAAGTGTTAACCCTGGGTCCCCAAACTTTAAAGTTAATTTTGTATTAAAAATCTTTTAAATTTAAAGACAATTTTGCTCATGTTCATAAACAAAGGGGACGTCCACTTGACCGATATAATCTTAAAAACTGTGTGGAAACAACTTGAAAAGTCCAAATAAACAATTAAAAAAAATTAATTATGTCGTTTCATTTTAAAGACACTTTAACAACAACAGTTAAATGTTTTGGGGTCACCCTGTAGTAACCATTTTTGCTTATTAAAAAATTAAATACTAGGCCTGCGAATTTCTTTGAAATTTATGTGATAATAAAATTGAGCCTTTTATATAGAGTTCTAGTTGAAATATCTACATAGATAAAATATATTCGTGATGACAATAAAAATTTGTGTGGAGTATTGCCAACTAAGGCCGAGTTTTTAGGATGTAGATTTTTTTTAAACTCAGTTTATCGCAGTTTGTAACTTGAATACTGATATTGAAATTTGTGTTAATCTATTTTATTTCAATGGAGACCAACATTTTATGTAACGAAAAAATGTTTCGACAAATTTATGTTGGACAAACATGGAAATGGCAGACGAAATTCGTCTTCGGTTAAACTAAACCAAGTTTAACGCACATCCCAAAAACTCGGCCTTAAAGTAGGAAAAAGTAACGAGTAGTAACACATTTCTCCTTAAAATCAAATTGGTTTATCTTGAAAGAACCCTTTGTGATAACATTCTTGTAAGAAATATTTAGCAAACAACTGATTTCATCAGTTTATTCTGCAGAGCTCTTTTCAACTACCCGAGTGAAAAAGTTAAGATATAATAATGTATTAGAGGTATTGGCTCTCACACCATACAATTCAGTAGTAATATATCACACACACAAAGAGTCACAAGACAGGCGATGGACCTTAATTTAGTACGATGTAGACTTGAGTTAACTAAACAGCGAATTTCTTTTGCTGGACCTAATGAATACAACAGCTTACCTAACCGCTTAAAAGATATCTCAGTTTTATCAACTTTTAAAAGTAGTTTAAAAGAATTCTTATTGCAAAATGTTGAAGTACTTCTTGCATCTTGAAAGCTTAAAAACTTTTTATTTTTTATAGAAAATTGTATAAAGTAAAATAAGTTAATTTTTCATTTGTAGATTAAATGTAAATATTTATGTTGCCTACTAGCCTCTATAAAGCCTTATTAGGCGCTGAGGCAAAAATATAATTTTTTGTTAAAATGAAAATGAAATAAAGATACAAAATTAAAAAAAAAAAAAAAATCATATGTGGCCTGTCTTATAATATATTATTATAATATATATATATATATATAAAAATATATATATATATATATGTTATTTACATAAGTCAGTATGCATTACCATAAATAATTCTATACTAATTATTATTTTAACATCTATTGTGCCACATATAAATACATCTAGTTATATATTTTATCATATACAATTATATATCACTATATATAATTATATATGGCTCACAGGGGGACCATATTTACTTATATATGACCATATATACTTATATATGACTTATACAGAACCCTATGTACTTATATAACATATGTAATATGACCGATTTCGGGACAACAAGACCTAGAAATTTATGATGGGATATTTAGTTTAAAATAATCTAGGTAAATATAATTATACGTGATCTTTGTTCTCAAAAGTTCTACAAGTGGTGAAAATTTATATATTTTTTGTTTGTTTAAAATATTAAAATTATTTCTCCACATTTTTCTAATCCATAAGATGTGATTAACTTAATCCCAAATGTGTATATTGCTGGATCTAATTTGATCTGGCCATTTTTCCGAACAATTAAGAAATGAAAAAAAATATCAAATTGGATATGATTAAATATTACGCCAGATAATTTTATTTTTTACCCTTTTAATATTAAGTAGCTGTTCCTGTTATTTGTACATATTTATTTCCATGAGTGTATGTAATTTTTTGATACTCTCTGATAATTAATTTTAATATTTGTTGATAATAATGGAGCTAATTTTACTGAAAATTATATATAAGGAAGAATATGAACCAAAAATTACAGAATCACAAAAATCTTGTATCTGTTAATAATTTGATGAAATATTTCACAAAATGTAGTTTTTAGCCTCTGAAAATCTTTTCAATATTATTATTTAAACACTTTGGAGTAAAAAAATTGTAGTATGCAAAAAATAATCAAAATGCACTTTTCTCAAATTCTTGATTATTTAACGGAAAATCACTATATTCACTATTTTTTCATAATACATTTAGCTGTTTTTTTCGTTAACCTCTGTGGGCAACACTAAAGCAAAGAAATAATTTTACTCTCTATTTAGCCTTCAACAAAATTAAGAGAATAATACAAAAAAAATAATTTTCATATGATTAAATAAAAGAAACACATTTTTGTGCAAGTTTTTGACACGAATAAATTAATTAGAATAGATATGTTATTAAAGAAAAAATATTTTTATTAAACAAATTTAAGGGGAAAATTTAATCGATAAATATAAAAAGAACTTACTTTAAGGGTTGTAAAAAACTAGGTTAATAACAAATAACCAAAATTTAGAACAATTTATTAAAAACAATTTTTATTGTTGTTGTGGCTTTTTTCAATGTTGTATGTTAATGATGATTATTACTGAATTGAAGACGTTGGCACTTCTTTATTGTAAAATTTTCTTTGTCTTTATGAACAAAACTAAAAACCGAATTGGTTAATTTCTTTTAAATTGTATTAATTATATATATATTATTTAATAAATTTAAGGCGTTCTATTTAAAAACATTTGTTGCCTTTACACCATAACTAATTGACCAGATAATAATTAAAATACTAATATAATTTTATTTTGTTATATCGAAAAAAATGCAGGAAAATAATTATCTTTGCATTATATTTTTTTATTTTTGTATTCTTTTAGGAATTTTAAATTTTTAATCACTTATATTTTTTGTGTTTTTTACAAGTAATAACAAGTAAAATTCCAGCATCTACTAATAAAATTTTCCTCTTTTCGTTTTTTTTTTCTCTAGTTATACACTGTGTTTTAGTTTTACGTTAATTTAACTCTAGTCATCGACAAATGTCAAACAACTAAGAGAGTGCACAAGTTAAATTTTGCTTTTATAAGTGAGAAATAGTTATGCAAACACAGTGTTGCTTTTTTTGGGTACTTAAATGGGGATTTTTAAGAAAGAGGGAGTTTTTTTTTTGCCGATGTGTGTGTTGGAAAAATTATAAAAAACGCAATAAAAATATTTATTTCAAACGTTTATTTTATTTATTTATTCAATAATAATACATAAACTATTAAGGCCAAAAACTGTATTACATAGCAAAAATCCTGAATAAGAATATATTGGCGAATATTTGTTTTCCTTCAGTTTATTTAATAAATTTATACATTTGTTATGTTTTGAACTTTAACAGTTTTCAAGTAAAACAGTTCAATAAAATGTTGTTAAGCTATTTTGGCAAAAACAGTATGTATAAATTGTTTAATAACGAAAAATGTATTAATCTGTTATAGTAGGGTTAAGCCTATAAAAAATATTTCATAAAACTTGGAAAATGAAAATCATTGTCCAAACCATAAAAACTGTATTTGCAATTATTTTTGAAGAGTCATCCGTAAAATCATGTTAAAAAAGTCACTGAAATTAAGCTGTCCTTTTTATTTTTGATCGCCTGCACGACGTTTTTAATCCAATATGTTGTGTATACACATGTTTTGTCAAAAACTTACATTACATAGTTTTTTTTTTATTTCTAGGATTTACCGAAAATCTATTCGTTGATTTCACCTTCAACGTAGAATAATACAGAATTTTTCGAATTGGAAAAATTTACAAAAATCTTCAAGTTTAACAACTTTCTATCATAACCTTATAACCCTCAAACGGTGCTCCGGTGCAAATTTTGGTATTCAGTATGAACGTGATGTTAGTTATTTTGTAATATTAAACCACAAATTGATTAAAACAAATTAAATATAAATTTTTCATTGATTAAAACTTGTTTCGATGAGACATCGTAATCAATGAAAAAAAAATCTACATTTCTGCTAAGGATATACCGTTTTTAATTGAATATAACCATATCTTACATCTTTATGCCAAAAACAATATTGTCTCTTGAAAAAATGCCCAAGGAGCTAAAAATTAACGTTTACATTATATCAATATTTTTATCAGAAAAATATATATATATTTTTTCGAAAATGTATTAAAGAATTATATAATGAATATGAGTCATACCAATGGATTTGTGATAAAATTCTACTCCACAGAATTATTTTGCATACGCATACTTAGATGAAAATCAGAAAAACTGAATGCACACCTGCGTACCATTTCCGTATGCTGGATGGTAGTGTGTCGGTTGGGGGTTTAAATATATTTTTGAACATACTATAAACGTATAACAAAATAAAATATTTTTAACGTTTTTAAAACTCAAGCACTTAGGTGATACAAGAGTTTTTTGACCACTTAATACACAAACGATTAAAATATTTATTCACAAGTGTGAACACATTTTTCAAGTTAGAAAAATACTTTTTTGATATCTCAAATATTGACATTTTAGTCCAGTGACTAAAGACCTATGGCGGTTTGTTTTCTTTAACGGTAGCGTTTATAAAATCACGCAATTCTTATCATAAGTAGCCAGCAATCAAACATGCATTTCTATTGAAGATATAGACACATTATCAAAAGAGAAGAATTAAATGATTTCTAGAACAACATATAGAACAAGAAATTAATCAAAATCAATTTAGTTTAGTTTCAACTTTTATTCAGTAAAACTTTTAGACACAGTCTGTTATTTTTTTGTTTAGTTAAATTATTGACTCTTTTTTGAACAAATATTTGACACAAATGCCTGTCTTTAAATATGATTTTTGTTTTAGTTTTTATAATAACAATTATTGTTTATATTTAATGCTCAATAAAATTTAATAAAATGAAATGATTTTTTTTATATAAAATAAATTGTAAAAATTATAAAAAATATTAATAAAAAAATATATGTTTAAAACACAAATGTAGAATGTTTAATACGTAAATAATATGTAAAATGACTTTTGGACAAAGTATTATTAAAAAAATAATAATCGTTGTTAAGAAAAGAATTGTTAAACATTTTAATTTCAACTTTAATTTTAGTAATAATAAAAACGAACTTCAAAAGCTTTCAAACAAGCTGACATTTGAAGATTAATTTTGAATATTGACAACTTGCACATAATTAGCCGGAAAAAGACCATAACGATTTTTGCATAAACCACGCCACCAGCCTTCATCAATCTGGAAATTTATAAAATATAAACAATAAATTTGTATTTATTTTAGAACAGATATGTATTAAAGTTGTATTTGCAATTGTTTGAACTTGAGCTTTGATATATTAATTATATTTTATTTACTGCAAATAAATTGAATATTTCAAATATTTCCAAGTTTTTTACTTAAATACAACTTTTTTATATTTTGATAAGATATAAATTTATATTTTCCTTACCATTTCAATATGTGTTATAATATCATCAGGATCGAAGGAAATTTCATCATCATCATTGGCCTGATAATCATACAAAGCTATGGCATGAATATGAGTATCTTCAATATAATCGGCTAAATTATCGGAATTAGAATAAATAGCTTCAGAATCAGTTGTTTGTTGTAATGGTTGTGTCTCATCAATTTGTGCTGGTGTTTCTTGTTGTTGTGGAGGTTCAGGTGATTTAGAAACTGAGTGATGAACTTCAGCTTGATTTTGATACAAAGGTTCTGGTTCTTCTACTACTGCTGCTGTTGCTGAGGATGGTGGTTCTAAAATATGTGGTGGTTCGGGTGATTGAACTTCAGGTGGTGTAGCAACAGTATCTATTTCTATGGAAGGTATTAAATCTGGAGGTGGTGCAAAAACTTTTCCTTTAAATGGTTGTACATCCTGTTTAATTTCTTCCACGATTTGTTGTTGCGGTGGTTGTTGTTCTTTTTTTGGAACTTCATTAATTTCTTCCGGTTCTTTTACCTCCTGTTGTTTTACTTCTCTTGGAATGTTTATGGGTTCTTTACGTATAACGGGAGCATCTTCTTTCGTTGGTGATTGCATTTGATTAAAGGCGCTGATGGCATTACCTATGCCACCCTCACGTCCAGTTACAATATGCATACGTGCTCCCTTAGGAGGCGGTTGTTTAGCTTCATCCGCTGCTGGGAGAGGTTTATTTTCTACTACCGTCTTTTTAGCCGCCTCTTCGCGATCTCGTTTATCTTTAGCTTCACGTAAACGTTTTTGTTCCTCAGCCCGTTTACGGTTTTCTTCTTCAGAGTTTTTAGCAAGATTTTCAAATTTAGCTCGCAGATTTGAGGGTTTAGCACCTTCAATGACGGGTTTAGTTTTTGTATAATTAGTGCCAACTTGTTGTTTACCACCATCGTCATAGGAGGCAGCAGATTTATCCATGCGATCTTTTTGTACGCCAAATTTACCACCAAAGCCCTTAAAAGAAGAAAAAAAAATATTCTCAATAAAAACATATAAGAACTTTATATAGGAGGTAGAGGCGTTTTAAATGAGGTTCTTTTTTTAATAATATACTTTTTTAATTAAAGGTACTTTTCTAAATAAGATAATATTTTTAAATAAAAGGTACATTTTTAATTAAATGTACTTTTTTTAAAAAAAAGTTGTTTTCATAGTCATTTTTTAATAAATGTACTTTTTAATAAAAGCTATTTTTTAACTAAAGGTAAATTTTTAACAAAAGATATTAATAAAAAAAGATACTTTTGTAAGTAAAGATATCTTTTTAATAAAAAATACTTGCAATAGAAATTATTGTTCTAAAAAAAGGTAGTTCATTAATTCAGTTTTTTAATCAAAAAGTATTTACTTTTTAAATAAAAGGTACTTTTTCTATCCAATTTAAAATTTTTTTTTAACTTTTTTCAAAAAACCATCAATATCTTTTTAGTTCGAAAACTTTTTTAAAAAAATTATTGTTTTAAAATCCAAAGCTTACAATTTTATGATCAACTTGACTTTCATGTTTTTGTGGTGCTTCAATATGATCCCAACCGACAGCGGATTTGTCCTTACGATCTTCCTGGACACCAAATTTACCACCAAATCCCTTAGAATAATCTAAAAGAGGGTAAATATAATTTATAGCCTTATTTAATAAAAATTTTAAATCACTAACCTTTTTGGGACTCGTGCTTTTCAACTTTTTCAACATGATCCCAACCTAGGGCCGACTTATCAACACGATCTGATTGTACCCCAAATTTGCCACCAAATCCAGTGGCATAATCTTTTTGAGAAGCATGTTTTTCAACTTTTTCAATATGATCCCAACCGGCAGCAGATTTATCAACACGATCCTTTTGTACACCAAATTTTCCACCAAAACCAGAAGAATAATCAGTTTGGGAAGCGTGTTTCTCTACCTTTCCCTGGTAATCATGACCTACTGCTGATTTATCCATACGATCTGTTTGGACACCAAATTTGCCACCATAACCATAGCCAGGATTGATTTCATCGCGCTCCTTCTGTTTTTTATCTTGATCAGCCTTTTCTGTTTCGAAACGCAATTTTTCCATGCTAAAAATAAAAACAAATATTAAAAAGCGTTCCCTTAGCAATTTGAAAAAACTTACTCTATTGCACCTGCTGTACGTCCACTACCTTCTATAGTTTTGGCACCCCATCTTTGTTCTTGTTCACTTACATCATTAACAAAGTCTGGATCAGTTTCCCAATCATCATCTTCAACATTAGTGGTGTCTTGTACTTGTAAACCAGCAGAGGCCTTCCACATTTTTTAAGTATTTCTTCAATATAAAACAACAATACGATAAAAAAAAGTATAAGATTACAATGATTACTCATCAAATTTAAAAGAAAATTCAATAAATTGTTTAATGCAAAAAGAAATAAAAGATAAAGACCTGATTCCTCATAAAAATATGCACTTGTTTTTCTTTATATGGGGAGTGGTCAAAAACAAATTTTTATTTGAAAAATAAAAATTCTTTATCAGAAAACATCAGCTTACCAAGTTTTTTTTACTAGTTTATAAACAAATCTTTAAATTTTATTGTAAACACACAAATTAAACTATTAATTTATTAAATATTTATAATTTTTATTTAAAAACTGAATTTAGTACAAAAAATTTTTTGTATGTTATCTATCTTGTATGTCAACTTGTTCTTGTTTCTTCCATTCCACAGCCGGTTTAATCCGCTGTTTTCACATACAATAAAATGATAGCAAGCAATTGGCAAATTGGCGATTACGGAGAAAAGTCAAAATGTGAATAAGAGATTGCTAAGAAATATCATAGTTTTTCTTCCAAAAGCACAAATATTTATCAAAACCAACAAATTTAAGGAGATATAAACTTGCTTCGTTATAGACATAGCTGCTTAAAAATTAAGAATGTATAAAAATGCTGCCAAGTCTTAGAAACTATTGTCTTTGTAAACAAAAATATTTGTCATAAAAATATTTGAAATTTTTATATCTTTAATTTGATAAAATATTAAAAACAACAAAAGCTAACAAATGAATTATGCGTTTGTAAGTAACGGTGGAGCGGGACAAACAATATAATTGCCCTATTTCGCGTTCCGAGAAGTCCTAATGTGAAAATAGCTTTTGTGCAAAGGCGGCCCCAAATGTTTAAATTGTGTTTATTTAGAAAAAGTAAGGAAAAGTCAGGTAAGTAGGGATAGCCGTTTTTTTACAAGTAGTTATAAATATAGTTATAAAATTCTAAAAAACGAACCTATCATATCACAAATACCAAATAGAATTTATTTCTACAATAGTTTCTTTTTTAGGAGGTTCCTAAAAGGGTGTACTATTTGTTGTATTGTGCATTTGGAAACAGAGTTGCTAAAATTTAATTTTGAATAATAGATCAATAGGCATAACCACAATGTATACCAGTGTTGTCAGAAGTGACAGCTGTCAAACGAGTAAACAAAAACCGTATGGTGAGGGTTGTTGTTGTAATTCTCAACTACAGTGTGAAAGAGACTTAAAAACAATGTAAACAAAAAAAATTAGGTGTAAAAGTGAACAACTACACAGCATGTTTTAAAAGATATGATCGCCAAAATTAATAAAAGATACCATAGAAGGACAACATGACTGCATTTACTAAAAGTTTAACTATCCTGTTGTTTCAAAAACTTAGTACAAACTCACAACAAATTTTATATATATGTTACATATTGCAATAATAAAATACTGTTTTATGTTTTTATAACATTTTTGCACATAATTAATGTCTTTTTTAATGTTATCTCAGTATTAAAAAGAACAAGTAAAAAAGGGCTAAATTCGGCTGTGCCGAATCTTTGAATACCCTCCACCAAAGGGGATGAAGATGATATACGTATATACTAAATTTCGCATGAACTGTAATATGAATATGTTTTGTCAATTTATGTAACGAACTTTTGTTATTTAGTTTTAGCAATGTTATTTACAGAGGTCTGCTCTGTTAGCGACTTTAACATTGTTCATTTTTACGTTAACTTAGTTATCATAGTATGTAAGACAATAAATGTAATCGAACAATAAGAAGACTTAATAACATTTTTACTTACTTAACAGAAAAAACAAAAAAAAATAGATAGAGAAAAATTGTACAAATTTGTATGGAAAATTTAGAGGTACCTTCACATTTTCACTCATAACTTTTGAACCGCTAGACCGATTTTGCTCATTTTAAATACCAAACTGCTCGGGAGGATGTTCATAAAATCGACTATCGCTAAATCGACTTAAAATTGCATAAGGATCACGAATATATATACTTTATGGGGTCTTAAACCTATATTTCGACATATTACAAACGGAATGACAAACTGATATATACCCTCACCATATATGGTGGAGGGTATAACAAAGCATACGACAAAGTTTCACATTTATATGATCTGTTAAATGTTATACATACAAACGAACACACTCTCAAGACACATTAAATTAATCGTCAGCTTATTATTATTTTGCCCAAATATTCAAAAGAAAAACAAATAGTTTCCATTCTTAATTTTATATCAAAGTCGATATTAGATATCTCAGTTATGATGCGAGATATCGGGAAACGGGTTTCAGAATCGGAAAGAGGATATTTATATTATATACATCCATTCGCCTATATTATTACAAAAATGGTCAGTGGGTTCAACCAATAATAAGCTGGCGAAGTGAAAACTAAGTCACAAGGAAGAAAGACAAATTATTTGTCACGCAGTTGTTTCTCTCGCACTGTAGTTGAGAAATTAGTTGCTTTTGTAGCTAATCAGAGTTGCTGAAATAGTAGTTTCCACGTAGTTTTCTAAAAGTCCGTAAAGAAATAAGGGGCGCTAAAGATCGTGTCTCCACTGTGTACATTGTGGGTATAACACTACCACAGGTACCCAAATATGAAACATGTTCTCTCGATTACAACAAAAAATGTCAAAAAATCATACAACATGTAAAAAAAAACCCTAGACTGTCAATAAAAAACCCAAAATGACTCATTAGGGAGAATTTAGGACCTTACCTGGAATTTTTTGCCATGGTTGAACCTACCAACTTTAATAGCTTGTCCCATAACCGTAGTCTTGATTGGCGATATATTTGTTGACATAAATTTGTGTTTATTAATTTTTTATTTGCATTCATTATGATTTTGTTTTTTTTTTATTATTTTCAATCTTTTAATTACTCCATACTTTTTATTAAAAATATGATCTCATATATGTAAATATTATTATCTGCATATTTATTTATTGTATATAATTAGCTTTATTATAATTAAGAGGTTTGTTATTTAGGCCCTAATGGCTCGGTTATGTAAATGAAGAATTAATAAAAAAAAATGCTGCAATTATCAAAATTCCATTATGTCTAGTGTGGACCACTGGATTTCGTACATATTTATTGCCTGCAATATGTGACGCAAGAATTCGCTTGACATTTATAAAAAAGGCGCCACAAATAAAAATATGGAAAATAATGGAACAAAAAATTATTAAATTTTAAATAATTATGTATATAAAGATTTGTTCACTTTACAAGTGTATTTACAAGATATCATAGAAGAACCTTCCTCCCTGAAATTTTTCAAAATATGAGAACATATTAGTAATTTTGTGCCGTTATTCCGCCGACGCATTTTACTCATTGCTAAAATTTTTATTTCTAATAAGCGGCCAATATACCATCAAGCATGCTTGATGAGATCAAGCCAAGATGCTTGATGACTGGGTATTTGTTTTTGTAATGGCCATCAAACAACGCTATACATTATCAAATACTGGACATGTTGTAAAGCATGTACATCATGGGACGCTATATAGATGGGGAGTTAAATGCAGATATAACATTGAAATAGCGAAATCACATTGATGATTATTTTTTTTTGCATGTAAAACAGGCTTGGATTGAAAAATACAACTATGCTCAGAATACATGCAGCTCTGTATGGAAAATGACGTTTAAAAGCTTGCGCAAGCATATGAAATGTCAAATATTTCAACATGGCCGTTTCCGCCCGAAAAAACCAATGCTCGTCCATTTCTTTCTGTACGGTTCTTAAACATGACTGGTTTAACGAATAGGGTAAGATGGAATTTTTTTTTTAAAAAATTCAACTGTTTAATGTCAAAAATTATACTAAAAAGAAAGAAAGATGTGCAAAAACTGATAAGAAATAAAGTCCAATCAAGAAGTTAAACAAAAAGGTGGAAAGTTTTAAAGAAAAACAGAAAATAATTACACGTGCTATAAAGTGATTTTGTCCAAGCATTGCAATTTGTCAATATTCAGAAATTGTTGTTAATAAATATGATATAAATTAAAGTAATTTGTTAAGTTGATGGTTTTCTTAAAAAACAACTTGAAGAAACTTATTGTTGATATTTTTCAATTGAATGTGTTAAAATTATATTAATTTGTTTATATGCATTTGTTTGATGAATTGTAACCTCACTTTTTTTTTTTCCTTTACTGTAATTTATTTAACTAATGTTTGTTGTTTTTCATCTAATTCTTTAGGCCGTTGTTATTGATGGTCGTGGCCATTTGGTCGGCCGTTTAGCCTCCGTTGTTGCTAAATACCTTTTGCAAGGTGGCAAAGTAGCCGTTGTCCGGTGCGAGGAATTGAACCTTTCTGGTCATTTCTACAGAAACAAGATCAAGTACTTGGCTTACTTGCGCAAACGTTGTAATGTCAATCCCGCTCGTGGTCCATTCCACTTCCGTGCTCCTTCCAGAATTTTCTACAAGGCTGTTCGAGGTAAGTTTTGTATATGTTATAAAAGAAATTTGTAATGAAAGTTTACATAGAAGTTGGAGGGAATGAAACGCTTTTGGTATTTTTTTTATACCTATTTAATATATAACACAATGCAACAGGAGAATTCAACTTCTATGATTCTTAATGAAATGGCAGTATAATTATTTTAAATCCTGATATGGCTATTGTAAGGGCGAGTGAAATCTCATCCAATGTGAATCATTTTAAAATGTACAGATTTTTGATATGTTCAAAACAAAGCTGCTCGGGAGAATTGCGATTTTTATAAAAATTAGCAACCTGTCTTGTACATTTCTTTCAGGATCGCCTTTTTAAGAACACAGATTTCAAGAGACAAAAGTCTGTGATAACTTTACCATTTGTTAGAGTTTGTGTAATGTTATATTTTCACTTCGATTTGCCACAATTGAGGCTGACGACGATGACCCAAGATGTTTTGCTCAGTGTAATGATCAATCAATGCAACAGGAGAATTCAACTTCTATAATTCTTAATGAAATGGCAGTATAATTATTTTTAATCCTGATATGGCTATTGTAAGGGAGAGTGAAATCTAATCCAATGTGAATCATTTTAAAATGTACAGATTTTTGATATGTTCAAAACAAAGCTGCTCGGGAGAATTGCGATTTTTTTAAAAATGAGCAACCTGTCTTGTACATTTCTTTCAGGATCGCCTTTTTAAGAACACAGATTTCAAGAGACAAAAGTCTGTGATAACTTTACCATTTGTTAGAGTTTGTGTAATGTTATATTTTCACTTCGATTTGCCACAATTGAGGCTGACGACGATGACCCAAGATGTTTTGCTCAGTGTAATGATCAAACTTTTTCAAAACTTGTACAGCATAAGTTCAGTGTTTGGATTCCCATTTTTTCATATACGCTGAAATTATAAATTTTCGGATTTCGTTCATTTTTAATTAGTAAATTTTCTCAATATACATATTCTGATTTTAATACCCTAAACTGCTGTGTACACGGTATGGATTCTGCTGATACTTGCAACAACAAAAAATTATTGGACCAAGTTGTATACTGATCGATTCGAATAACCTTTTGAGCCGTTTTAACGATGTCCGTCTAGTTTTGTTTGTATAATACAGATGGCAAATAAGAAATTTTGCAGGTTTATACCAAGTCCCCCAAAATTTGCCTCATAATTATATATGTTGCATTGTATCATTATTAAAGCTAACCCGTCAGTATGAAACATAAACATAAATTTTTGACCTTACTTAAATCTTAACTTAAGCATTTCTAATCGCACCTAAAATTGGTGGTTGACTTTTTTTATTTCTATTAGCCAACTTTCATGTAAAATATTTCTCCTACAATGATGAACAATTTTTATCTTACCTACATTATTTGAATAAAAAAAAATGTAACAAATCTATAACTGATCTTAATATATTTCTAAACACAACCTTATTTCTAGCAAAATAAGTTTCTAATCCAAAATTTTTTTCATTTCTTTTTAGGTATGTAACTTAACAAATCGAAACTACAAAAACTTGACTATGACTACAACTGTGTCATTTGATGATGATCCTTAACTTTCTTACCTACATTATTTGATGTTAAACCATGAAACTAACTTTGAACTGAAGCCATCAGCTGATACTTTAATTAACATAAAATTTATACTCATTTTTTAATTTATTTTCTTTTTCCTTTTTTTTAGGTATGTATCTAAACAATCAAAAATTCCAGTGCCAATATCAATTTTATGATGATTATTAATTTTCTTACCTACATTATTTGATGTTGAACCATGAAACAATTTTAAAACTGAACAGTTTAGATGAAGATGAAAGAAATTCCTAAATTTTATATAAATAACTAAAGTAATTTTTACTTTTTCCATATTATAGGCATGATCCCACACAAAACCAAGCGTGGTCAAGCTGCTTTGGCTCGTCTTCGTATCTTTGATGGCATCCCATCGCCTTACGATAAACGTCGTCGTGTTTGCGTACCCATTGCTATGCGCGTCTTGACCTTGCGTTCTGACCGCAAATACTGCCAATTGGGCCGTTTGTCAAACGAAGTTGGCTGGCATCACGGTGATGTTGTCAAGAGTTTGGAACGTAAACGTAAGGCTAAGTTGCAAGTTACTTTGAAACACAACAGACTAATGAAGAAGTTGACCGTCAAGGCTCGCGAAAATATTGCCAAACAAGCCGAACCCTTCAACAAGATCATCAAATCATATGGCTACGAATGTTAAAATTTCTCATTTGATATAGTTTAGTTGTGTGAGAGAAGTTTTTTGTATTAAAAAACTTGTATATTATTTTTGAAAATAAGGGACGGTCTGAAAATAAAATGTTTTTAATAAAAAAAAAATATGTATAAACAAATTTACGTTTACTCCTGTTGTATGTTTATTAGAAAAAGAGATAGAACTTAATACGCTGCTATATTTAGAGGACTAAAAACTTGAAACTTTTGTATTAATTTTGAAATCTCAATAGATTATTTTCTTAGGCTTTTATGTCTTGGGTTTTATAAAAAAAAACACCGGATAAAATTGCTGATTCAAGCATTCTTCTACAGATTTTAATTTTTTTTGTCAGATTCTGTTGTAGGGATTAATTTAACAAATCTAAGAGAATTTAAATGTAAATATGAGTATTTGTCCGATTCATACATTTTTTTAAATAAATGGCGTAGTAAAGTGGATTTTGCATTCCCTCTTTGATAAAGGATTTTGGTCTTTCTCTTATTTTACTGAACTATTCTCAAAAAGTAAAGGAATGCAAATATTTATTCCATAGGTAATATATTGAAAGAAGCATTTTTGAAAATACAGAAATAAATCTTGTAACGAGATTGATTATAGACAATATTATTGAAAGGATTTTTTTAACAATAAGAATTTACTGAGTTTAAAGGTATTCGCGAAAACAATTCAGAGGCCTGCCTAACGGAATGTAAATGGAGAAAAATATAGCAAAATGTTTAGGCGTTTTGGTTGGTTCTTATAATATCATTTTACATCAAATTAACACGCGAAGCAACAACTGTCTTTATTTATATGGTTTTTGTCTACCAATCTTTTAATTTGTGTTTTTAAGATGAATATTTTCGAGCGATGGAGTTATCCCAATCAAAAGTCAATTTAAAAGATCGTATAAAAGAAAACAATTGGTCGTATGAATAAAACTAAGCAATTACTTTTGGCTAAGGAATGACATTTTAACACAAAGTTTATCAACAAGCATGTAACAAATAAGAAATGAAAATTCCAAAAATAAATTTAGTTTACTCGCAAGTATACCAAAATTAAAGTATGATGCTAATGCTTTTAAAAAGCAATATATTTTCACCCTATTAGTAAATTCTTCTTTTTTTCAAACGAGCCAATGTTTAAATAAAAACTTTTTTTAAAATGAATTTAAAATTTTTTATACGAAATTTATTTTAAAAACTCAACAATTACAGGCAACAGTTATAAATGCATTTCAAACAAATTTACAATTCATTTATCCACTTTTTATCTAGGACACATAGCATGACGACCACCATCTACAGGTAAGCTAGCGCCTGTAATAAAACTAGCTTTATCACTAGCTAAGAAAGCTATAACTGCGGAAACTTCATCCACTTGACCAGGACGACCCATGGCATGTGTACTTTTAGAGTGTTCCAGAAATTTTGCATATGTCGCCTCATCCATACCACCTCTTTTGTGAATTTCAGTAATAATAACACCAGGATTCACTGAATTACAACGTACTCCCTTCAATGCCAATTCAAGGGCAACACAACGGGTAAATTGATCAACAGCTGCTTTCGAAACATTATAAGCTAAGACACCGGGAAAGGAACGTATACCATTAACACTGGATACATTTACAATTGAACCTTTGGTTTTTATTAGTTCCGGTACCGCCAACATGGTAAGTTGGTAAACGGCTCTTACGTTAGTATTCATAACACGATCATATTGTTCCAAACTAGTTTTTTCAATTGTGCCGGTCTCCAAGACACCAGCATTATTAACTAACACATCGATTTTTCCATATTTGCTTAAGGTTTCACTTACAATACGTTTAACATCATCTTCATTGGACATTTCAGCCTTAACGGTCAGAGGCACTTGTCCTTTGATAGCTTGAATTTTATTTGAAGTTTCTTGTAGTTTATCAACATTTCGTCCAACTATGGTTAGAAGACCGCCCAATTCAGCGAAATGCACCGCAGTAGCAGCTCCAATTCCAGAACTAGCTCCAGTTACTATAATAACCTTATCAGAAAAGTTCATATTTGCTAAAGTGCTTTTAGCTGATTGAACCTATTCAACAATACACAGTATATATGGTAATTACGTGATTGGAAATATCTATTATTAATCGCCGGTTATTAAAAAACTGGTACATAAATTAAAGTTCTTCATGCCGACTTAATGATACCCTGCACTAAGTATAATTTGCGTCAAATATTGCGAAGAGGTCCAAATTCCTTTAAGGTTTTTGATCCTTTTCTTTATGAACAAGTCGGAAAATACATTTATCTGAAAAAATTTACCGAAAAATTCCATTAAATTAGATATACCGTGAACGTGGGTTATATGTGGACTAAGTCCAAATACAGTAGGGTTGTCTTTAAATTATGAGTCGAGATTTACGATCCCATATAACATTCGGGATCCAAATTTTCTACACACAATATCTAAATACCTTTTAAGACAAATTCAGAAAGTATCTTTCTATGGGAGGTTGGTCTGAATATGGACCGTTTAAAACGTTTCGTATTTGTGGCAATAGTAACTTATCTACTATTCCAGGCAAATATCTATATATTTGTTTTGTTTATTTTAAGCCAGTTGTTTAATTAAAGTTAATTTAAGCAATTACCGAAGTGGATTTAGATTATTAAAGTTATAGAGACCAGGTAAAAAATATGGTCCAGGTGGTATACCAGTCTCGTTGCGAGGAGAATTCTCTTTTTCACGCTCTAGTAGAAACAAACAAATTATAATACCTAGAATTAGATGCTCATTGTTTGAGAGGTCTTTTGTTGTGAGAGTTGCTCGCTGCTGGAATAGCTTACCTTATGAATAACGTATTTTCTCTCAATCTAATCACGTTTTTCGTCTTAAACTTATGAAACATTTCTTTTATTCTTAAAATTTGGTGGTTCTGTACTGTTTGACTTGTCTTTTTCCTTCAGTTGTTCTTATATTACCGGATAATGATTTCTTAACTAAATCTATTAATAGTTTTACCTTTTTTTTTATTGATTTGTTATGGCTGGGGAGCCAATAAAAATTTAAAATTTAATTTAAATTAAATAAAAATAATTTTAGTTTATTAATGAGTGCAGTTATTTGTTATTACATAACTTTTATTATATTTTTAAGCTAGTTTTAGTGCTTTACTTGGGATTGTAAATTGTTATGCAATACGTTTTTTGGACTGGATGGCTTTGTATTGCAATGTGGATAAATAAATAAATGTGAAGAAAGGAACTTTCTACGGGAGGCAGGTCTGAATATAAACAGATTCTAACCAAATTTAATAGAGTTAGAAACATAATTTCTTATATAAATTTTTAAATGTGATTTAAATTTTTACGAATTAATTCAGTAAAAAAAAAACTTTTCTGATTGAATTATTTACTACCACGATTCAATTTTTATTTTATTAGAGGAATTAAGTTGATTTAAATAATTCTTTTTTAAATCCAACAATATATATATATATATATATATATATATATATATATATATATATATATGTATATATATATATATATATATATATATATATATATATATTTTTTTTTTTATTAATTAGTATTTTGAAATACTTTATGAATTTAAATTGTGTACAACATTAAATCTTATTCAATTAAATATATTCTTATTTCTTTCTGTCTTTAAATTATTCGGTAGTGTGTCAAATAGTTTAAACCCTTTGTAAAATAGCGATCGTTGCATTTGCAATTCAATTATTTTAATGTTTTTTATTTTGTTTTAATTCGTAAATCAAATCAATCTTTTTAATTCGCGATTTAAAAAAAGAATTTTGTTTGAAATGTTTTGATCTAATTGAATCAAAAAAGATTCAAATGAAATTGATTAATCAACTATGATTTTAAATCAGATTTATAAAATATTGAATGAACTCACTTATTTTCAAAAAGATTTATTTTCTTCAATTTCTGTGGCTAATAGATATCTTTTTACCAAATATCTTTATTTTAACGAACTTAAGTTTGATTACAAGTGTTTCTAACTTTATTTGTATGATATTTTTAGCATTTGCAAATATCAGCACAAACTCACTACCGATATCCACGTAGTGTAGTAGGGTATAAAAACAAACCACAGGGTAATTCATAAAGTAGATAGTTCTTATTTGTTATAAGTATTTGAGTACTAGCTACTCGATACCATGTATTTCGTGACACTTGGTTTTCTTTGCACAATTTAGCTAAAGCTGCGTTTACTATATGCATCAAATCTGGTTTAAACCGAATTTCAATAACATGAGACATTTTACTATTATACGCAATGTTTTAAATCTTAAAAATTCAAAATTTAAATTTAATTTAAAAGTAGTAACGAATAGTAAAAAGCATTAAAATTTTACAACACTAGTCGTATAAGAATAAAATCTGGTATTTGTGGCACCCTGTACACTGTTGCCATTTTAGCGATTTTTTAATTATACTTTAATGTAACATACCTCACAACAATATATTTCGAAATCTCGTTTTGTGGTATAATATATATAATATATAATACAATCAGAAAGAACTCTTTTTTTTAACAAATTTTCATATAAATTTATTCAATTTATGACTAATTTATAATCACTTTTTTTTTTTTTTTTTTTTTTTTTTTTAATTAATTATACTTGTATTATTTTATATTTAATTTAAGTTTAATTGTTTTTCTAATCAATCTATAACTAGTCTGATTCTAATACTGTAATTTATAAGATTTTTTTTTTTTTTTTTTTTTTATAATAAATATAGAATTTATTTTCTTCAAATTACATAACCAAAGCCCTAAGGCCATATATGATTAATAAAAGCTACTACATAATAAAAAATAAATATAACAATTTATATAATAAAAAAAAAATAATTATAAAAAAATAAAGTAAAATAAAAATAAAATAAAATATATATAGCATAATAGCAGTACAATTATCAAGTTTCCCTAAGTGTAGCAATAGTTAATAAAATAAACAAAACAAGAAAAACTTTAGCTAGACATTTAGTTTTTCTTAAAGAATTAAATGAAAAAAAGGAAAGGTAGCACAAACCGCTATTAAACATGAAAGTAATCCTTCAGCTTCCGCATAAATACCTGGGCTGAAAAAGTGAAACCCCTCAGGTTCGTAGGTAGGGAATTCCATATCCGTGAAAGCCTAATCTGAAAGGATCGCTCAAACATTGTAGTGTGATGCACTGGGTATACTAATTGGGGATTCCTTTCCGAATTAGACAGGACAAAATTGTCAACTATGTAGTCCGGAAAACCATTCACCATTGCCTTGTAAAAGAATATCAGTAACCTCATACCTACATAATTATTAAAAGAGCACCCAAGAAATTTGACCACGTACGGTGTGACATGGGACCGAAGTCTTAGGGTAAAAACATACCTAATAATTCTATTAAAAATCTTAGAAAACTTATTAAATTCAGTATCTATGGTACCAGAAAACACCTCAACACAATACAATATATGAGGCATTAACAAGGCATTAGCAACACGTATCCTAATCGAGAGAGGCAGATATAAATCAAGAGAGTATAACCTTCTCAACAAAAATGATATCTTCGAGGAAACGCTGTTAATATGCGACGAGAAACTTAAATTATTGTCAATTAAAACTCCAAGACACAATTTATCAACAAATTCGACTCTCATACCATTGAGAGTAACCATTATACTATCAGTTCCGAAACCGAACCCCATTAACTTCGTCTTTCTTGGATTGACAGCAAAACCGTTGCTAGAAGACCAAGACAAAACCTCACGCGTGATGAAATTTACACCCTCTTCCAAAACATCTACAAACCGTGCATCCGCATAGCAAAGAAACTGAACATCGTCCGCATAAACGTAGGACTTACAGGATAGACCATTACCAATTGTAAGAAGATCATTCAGGTATATCATAAATAAAAGTGGACCAATTACAGAACCCTGAGGGACTCCACTGGTTATTGATTTCGTTGAAGAAAGAGATTCACCAATCGAAACAAACTGACTTCTGCCACTCAGGTAAGAGGTTATAAGTTTACAAGCATGTGATGAAAAATCAAAAAGGTTAAACAATTTGTCCACAAGCTTTGAGTGTATCACTCGGTCAAAAGCTTTAGATAAATCTAGTGACAGAAGAACTACATTTTTACCATTATCCAGAAACTTCCTAACTGAATCAGTTAGACCAAGAAGAAGTGCACTTGTACTGTACCCATGCCTAAAACCTGACTGAGATGGGTGAATTAAAGAGTTCCCATCAAGGTGTAGAATCATTTGATCCTTAATAATATGCTCAACTATTTTTGACAGAATCGGAAGGACAGATATCGGACGCAAGTTTTCCAAAGAATCGGAAGGACCTTCCTTTTTTATAGGCACTACCCTAGCTCTCTTCCAATAATCAGGGAAGACAGAAGTAGTAATAATAGAATTAACTAAGCGAAGAATATGAGAAGAGACAAATGGAAAAATTATCTTAATAAATTTTAATGGTAAAAAATCATGACCCGCAGCATTAGATTTAATTTTTCCTAATGCTGCATATAATTCCTCCTGATCTATACAACGAAACGAAAAACCACCACCAAAAGCATTACGTGAAAAATCCAATGAATTAGGAATATCATCTATCTGACATGAAACAAAATAGTCATTTACCTCATCGGGGTTAGCAGACGTGAAACGATTATCAGTCTCCAAACAACCATTCCTCCTCAAATATCCCCACATTTGCCTAGGACTAAGATCTTGAAACATACTTGAGTAGGCACGCCTCTTAGCTACTCTTATAACTCTCTTTGCACGATTTCTGTGCTCACAATAAACATACCAATTATGTAAACTTCTATTTTGAAGATAATATTTGTAGTTTAAATCACGTAAAGAGATATGATAGATTATAGAAGGGGAGTTAAACCAGTCATTAGAAATAAAACCAATCTTACGCCGTATAATTGGTACCAAAGAGTGTAAAATATGGAGGTTAGACATAAAAATCTCCAACTGAATATTAACATCGTCCGTTGAGTACATTCCACTAAAATCAAGCGAATGAACAGTTCGTTCTAAAACCTCCATACTCAAAGCATTATAATCAAGATACGAAACATATTGTTGGGAAGAAGGTGTCGGAATATCGAGAGCAACAAAAATTAATGAATGATGAGATACACCTGGACATTGCATTTGACCAGACGTACTCACAACAAGGGAGGGACTTATAAGGAAATAATCGATAAGGGAAGTACAATCCTTGTCCATATCATAATGGGTGGGGGCCGAGTTATGGTGGCATACTAAATCTAGCCTACCACACATTTGCCGAACTAAGTTAGATTTTCTACTACAAAACATATTCATATTAAAATCACCCATAATACAGACATTTGCATACTCCACAAGAATATCTCCCAGAGATTCCTCAAATACATTTAAATTACCATTAGGCAAATAACTGACACCAATTAAAATTTTAATGCTCCGAAGAACCACTTCAACGAATATAGATTCTGATACACCATACCTATCAGACCTAAAAACTACCTTATATTTAATACTTTTCGAAATAAGTAAAGCTACTCCACCAGCCCTTGTAGGTCTTGGGCGATCACTCCTACAAATATCATATCCTGGAATATTAATCATATCGGACAACATATCTGGCTTAAGCCATGTCTCACTTAAGCCAACAATATCTAAAATATCTCCTTTAAGTATATTTCTAATTTCATTCAATTTAAATGTCGAAGAAGATGTACTAAAGCTGTTTATATTGTATGACCAATCTTTAAATATCTCTCAAAATTTATTAAGCAGATCCACACACATCTCAAAAGTAAACGTCTTCTCAGCATTATCTGGCATTATAATATTGACTTTAGGTACATCATAGTTCTTAAAAGTATATCTTGTTATTTTATTTTTTTCCTTCAACTTTCTGCATACATCTAATAGCTTCTTAGCGGAATCAGTTAAGTGATCATTTAAGAAAACTTCTGACTGAGAAGTACCACCAATTACATCTTTTAATTTAAAGGATCTTTTTCTATGATAATTTATCATTACCGCATCACGGGTTTGTACAGAATTAAATTTCACCAAAACCTTCTTTCCGCCAGCAAAATATATACAGTGTTGAATGTCAGCATATGACACCCTAACATTACACAAGGAACAAATTTTTAAAATATGCTTCCGTAAATCTTTAATTTTTTTAGGCAGGCCCAAAATTACAATATTAGATCGGTTTAATCGTCTCTGTTGGATGTTGTGTTGCATTTCCAAGTATGCAAGTCTTTTATTAGCTGCATTATCCACCACCTTTACGACGTCAAAACAATTTTTTAAATCAGACTTAATCAGCTCCATATCATTATTATTTGTTGGAGGGTCAATAATAGAAAATTCATTAATTTTTTCTTCAAATATCTTAAGCCGTTTTTCAAGCTGCTCCTCTAGTTTTCGCTTGCTTTCAAGAAATTTTTGCTCCAATTCCTGTTCTAACTTATTCATAAGAGAAGAAAAACCATTTCGAAGTTCCTCCTGAATATTGCAATATTTTGGTAATCTTGAACAATGCTCACAAATGTATTTCAAGTTCTTGTTTTTTACCAAAAACTCATGCTGTTCAATAGATATTTTGCCGCAAGTGATATGAAAATATTTTTCACAGTACGAACAATCAACACTTCTGTGTGTTTTTGTTACGTTTTTATTACATATTGGGCATTTGCAAATTTTAGATGACATTATTAAAAAAGAAACAAATGACTAATCCCAACTCTGATGTTTACAAACAGCTGTGGTATAAACGGCGGGAGCACCAGTATAAAAAGCAGGAAATCCTTAATAAGTCGAAGTGGAAGGACAGAAACACCAATATTTGAAGAAAAAAATACTTGGTTTTGTATAAATTATTGTTAAAGGTAACAGATATAATGTATATAAAAACCAATGCAATTTTGTAAATAAAATAATTGAATGTCGGCCGCAGCACACACACACACCATACATGAATTTATTTATTTAGTAAACCAAAGCATAAAACTTTATATTGCTGTATAAAAACAACTTTTTTTCTTTTTTTTTATAAGTCTAAATTAAATAAAAGCTCCTTCAATTTGCAATTTTATAATTTTTTAATTTATTTTCTTAACATAAAAAAATTGCGCTTTTAGTTCATCGCGGCGTTGCCAGATTATTGTCTTGTTGTATTAGAAATCCAATTTAATAATAAATACAAATACAAAATACAAATAATTTTATATTAATAAAGTGATATGATTTAGTCTTATATATCGTTTCAATTTTTATTTAATGAAATAATTTGTTTTATGATTTAATTCGCGAAGTATAAATCAAATGAACAATTTTCGTTTGAAATGATATCTTAAAATCCAATCAATTCGTTTGATTTTATTATAAGAATCAACAAAAAACCAAATTTGTTCTTTGAATTTAATAGAATAAAGTAGAGCATTATTTAACAAATAACAAGAATTGTGCGAATCGATTTGTTAAAAATTGAATCAGATTTAAAATTGAATCAAATTAAAGTTTCACGACTATATTTCGAAATCTGTTCATGTATCATTTATACAGTTTATGTGTGAACTATAGCTCAAAACAAGATTTCGAGGCATGTAATCGCAGTATAAATATTACTAGAAAATCGCTTGAAACAGTAACAGTAATGACAACAATGATTACCGTTTTGAAACTTCCAATAGGAATATTAATTCCTATAGAATTTTATAATAAACTAATATGGATTTTAATGGTAAAGTTGTATTGATTACCGGAGCCAGTTCTGGCATTGGAGCAGCAACAGCACATGAATTTGCAAAACTTGGAGCACAATTAGTTTTAGTTGGACGTAATGTCGAAAAACTAAAAGAGACAGCAGAAAAATGCCTTAATACCAGCAACCACTTACAGCTGCAAGCTGATATGAACAATGAAAAAGATGTGGAAAAAATTTTACAAAAAACTATAGCAAAATATGAAAAACTAGATGTTTTAGTAAATGCAGCAGGTATTATAGAGAACGGCAGTATTGAAAATACCTCCTTGGAACAATATGATCGTGTTATGAATACCAATATGCGTTCCTTATATCAGTTAACCATGTTGGCAGTGGAGGAATTGAAGAAAACCAAAGGAAATATTGTTAATATATCAAGTGTTTGTGGTCTTCGAGCCTTTCCCAATGTTTTGGCTTATAATATATCAAAGACGGCAGTTGACCAATTTACCAGATGTGTAGCTTTAGAATTGGCAGCGTCAGGAGTACGTTGCAATTCAGTTAATCCTGGTGTTATTGTTACTGAACTTCATAAACGTGGTGGTATGGATGGGGAAGCATATGCTAAATTTTTAGAACATTGTAAAGCTACACATGCCTTGGGTCGTGCTGGCCAGGTCGATGAAGTTTCTGGTGTCATTTGCTTTTTAGCCAGTGATATGGCTAGTTTTATAACTGGTGTTAATATGCCTGTAGATGGTGGAAGACATGCTATGTGCCCACGATAAAGAAATATTTACATGAACGACTGATTGTAAATATTGTATTAAAATGTAATTATTTTAAAAACGCAATTTGCGATAAAGTTTTATAATAAATATGAAAAGGTTTATTTGTTTGGTTTATTCTAGAGTATTCAAAAACCGGCCTTTTGAAAAAACCGGTTTCAGTTTTCTTCGAAAAATCGAATTTTGAAAAAACCGATTTCGGTTTTTGCAGAAAAAACCGGTCAACCGGTTTTTTCGTTTCGTTTCTTTTTTTTTTAATTTTTTATTACAAAAAACAGAAATTTAATATAAAGTAATAAAAATAAAAAAATACATTCTTTGTATATATATTCATTTAAATTTAATTTTTTTATTGTATTTTATTTCAACCAAAAATTAACTTAAAACCAATATTTTTTAATATATCTTAAAAATTAATATTATAAAACTTTATTCATATCAAATATCAAATGAATAGAGATCATTAAGTTTCTAAATTGGTAAAATTAGGTACGTTAGTAATTTGAACGTTTAAAACGTTTCGCATTAAATAAGTTTTTTTAATATTACATTTTAAATTTCTAAAAAGAAAATCTATTTTTCACTTCTTAAATAATATTTTAGAAATAATATGCGATTTAAATGTTTCGTTTTAAGAGGATTTTTTTGTTTGCTAGAAGTGGAAAATACTCTTTCAATAGTAGATGTTGGACAAATAGTCAAAAGACAATTATAAAATATGAAATCATATAATGATGAATGATTTTGTACAGTCTCTTTTTTAGGATTTTGAATACTGTTTATTGTGTTATTTAGATCAGAAATTTAACTATTTGAATTTGGAATCTATCAGACTTAAATCTAAATCTTCATAACCAAACAAACGATTATAAAAGTGTTAGGAAAAAATAAATGATACCAAGTAACCCAGCTGGTGATGTAATTAACAAAACCGGTTAACCGAACAAAAAAGACTGGTTTTCGAATTTACAAAATATTCGAAACCGATCGGTTAAAAAAAAGCAACCGGTTGACCGGTTTTCGGATTTTGAATACTCTAGTTTATTCTTGTAAAAAATATTGGGTGGTGTGCTTTTGCCCGTAACTTTAACCAATAAAACCGAACTTTTGTTCGTATTTGTATACACAGTACGCAGTGTTAAATATCAATTGCTTGAAATGTGACAAACTTTGCTGATATATCTTAATATGTCACAAATATTTCTACTTTCTGATTTTTGCAAGAAATAAAAACAGATGATTAACGAAGAATAATAACAAAATACATAAAGGAAAGAAAGCAAATACCGGGAGTAAATAAATGATAATTAAAAACTCATAATCTAATAAACAAACTTGTTGCGACGCTGCAATACAGACGATAAGAAGAGGTACGTACCACCTAAACAAAAGATTACGCAATTCAATAACAAAATCAAATTTTTTAAAACTTTTTTGGTCGCCAAGTAACAACATGAATTTTGCTGGCAAGGTAGTACTTATAACCGGTGCTAGTTCAGGTATTGGAGCTGCAACAGCAGTGAAATTTGTAAAATTAGGAGCAACTCTTGCGTTAAATGGTCGTAATATTGAGAACTTGGAAAATGTTGCTAAACAATGTGAACAAGTGGGAGCCAAACAAAAACCTCAATTGGTATTTGGTGATATTTCGAAAGAATCTGATACGGAGAAAATATGGCAAGAAACTATGAAGCAACAACAAAAATTAGATGTTTTAGTAAACAATGCTGGTATTATAGAAACGGGTACTATTGAGAATACTAGTCTTGAGCAATATGATCGTGTTATGAATACAAATCTACGTTCCATGTACCATTTAACCATGTTGGCTACCCCGGAATTGATTAAATCTAAAGGCAATATTGTAAATGTATCCAGTGTTAATGGCATTCGTTCATTTCCTGGTGTCTTGGCGTATAATATCTCCAAGATGGGTGTTGATCAGTTTACCCGCTGTGTTGCTTTGGAATTGGCTGTTAAGGGAGTACGTGCTAATTGTGTCAATCCTGGTGTTACTGTTACGAATCTTCATAAACGTGGCGGCATGGATGCCGAAACTTATGCGAAATTTTTGGAACATTCTAAAAGTACTCATGCTATGGGTCGTCCTGGTACTGCCGATGAAGTGGCCAATGCTATTTGTTTTTTGGCCAGTGATTTGGCTACATTCACTACAGGTGTTAGTTTAGCTGTAGATGGTGGTCGTCATGCTATGTGTCCTCGATAAATTAGAAATAATTACTTATTAAATATATTTTAAATTTGCATTTATTTTATCGTATGTATGTGTTAATCATTGTTTAATAAGTCATTCGATGAGCCGCATACAATTTTTTAATAAAGTTAAACTACGTTTAAAATTAATTCACATGCCAAAAACTAGGCCTTTATTTCTCAAATGTTGGACATAAATAAAAACGATGGCAAATAGTATTTTATTTTTAATTAAATTTTTATTATTTTTCAGTATAGGGAAATTGCAATACCGTGCTCTTGAATATGCAAAATAATATTAACTTAAAAATTAAACTATAATTTGCACACAAATCATACATTTTTTTGAGTACCCATTACTTTTTGAACATCGCGAACACAAGTTATTAAGCGCGTAAGTAGGCTGGTAAGTAGTTGATACCATTCTTTTGCTGGGTAGTAATTTGAGAATTCAATAATTTTATAATATAATTCATAGATGGCGCTATATAAATATGCATCGTTCTTGTATAGTTTACTAGTTATTTAAGAATTTAATTATTTCAGGAGTATACGAATTCTTCTATGTCTATAACTTCGGAAATACTGGATCGACTTATCTGAAATTTTTAGCATTGTTTTTGATTATTAATGCGCTTTTTAAATATCAAAGAACGATGCTTAATTCTTTTTTATTCTTCTGTAGCTAGAATACCAGAAATAATAAACCGATTTGACTCAAAATGTATTATTTTGAATTTTTCATGCTCTTTTAAAACATTTAACTCAAAACATTTTGATTATACATTTAGAAAGTGCATAGAATCCAAACCATTGGCGAATTTTCCAGTCAAATCGGTCCAGAACTTATCGAATACAAGCAGTTCTAGAATTCGAGAAAGCAAGATGATATTTGCAATTTTTTTATATTACATAACCAAAAACATTTGTATAAATATAAAGAAGGAGCAAAATGCATTATTCCGTAAGAGACGCTATTTTTCCATAGAGGGCGCACAACAATAGAAAAACAATAACAGTACTATATGCATATGTCGGTACGGTCTGGTAGTAAAGAGCGTTTGTAGTAAAGAGCTTTTTTTTCAGGGACGGAAAATTCAGTACGTTAGTACTTTTCCATCAACTTGAAAATAACTTTCAAAGAAACATTTTCAAACTGTCTATGTTCACTAAAAGATATATATTTAATAAAGCGTGGGAATAGTTGTTTTTGTTTATTAAAAACAATGACGGCGATCCCGTATGTTTGGTTTGTAGTTTAAATGCTAAACGCAATCACTAATATACCATTGAAAGGCATTATAATACATTCCAAAAGATATTTTTGAATTAAAATTTAGATAGGGCCAAATTAGTAGATGAACTGAAATTAAAGTTTCAAAAGAAAAATTTGCCAATCGACCAATTTCAATATGAAAAAAATATCAAAGAAAAGATTCATTTTGTTGTTGCTCTATCCTTAGCAAAGCACAGCAAGCCTTTTGAAGATGGTTTTTTTTAAAGATATTTCAAAAGAAGTATTAAAGTGTTTGGCTTAAATAAATTATACAACTTATAACATTTCGAAATTCAATTTCCATCCATGTATTGTGCCCTCATATATGTAAAAGCTCTTGTGGAAGCTCGCTGTAGGTGAAAAAGCTCTTTTGTAAGAGCTTGCACATTGTGCATAAGAATTGGACGCAACTGATTTAAAGACATATTTCTATTTCTAACCCATAAGTCTGTCCATAGCAGACTTATTTCATAATTTTAAAGTTTTTCAATTGTTGGCCCTAATAAAAACATTTCTTTATATTTTATGTCAAAACACAAAATTTACGCCCGAAATCTTGTTTAAACTGAATTTGGATCATATGGTACTGTATACTATTAAACACGAACTAGTTTAAAATAGAATTTGAACATATGTAAACGCAGTATAGATTTCGAAATCTAGTTCTTGTGAAATTGTATATATGCCATAACAAATGATTGAAATACAGTTTAAAACTAGATTTCGAAATCTAGTTCGTATTAAAATGTTTAAAATGCCATAATAGCTTTAAAGAATTATTTTAAAAGATGATTTAAAAAAAAATGATTTTTAAAACAGCGAATCAATAATAATAATTAGCGCTAATTTATTTTTGATTCGGGAATCAAAATATTTATTAATTTTATATAAAAATCTATTTTTGTGTGCAAATATTGATTCCAAATTAAAGCCATTTTGTTTCTTTTCGTTAAGTATACACAATAAAATCGGTTTAAAGTTTAAAAAATAATCCGTCATACTCTAAAAAAAACATAAATTATTAAAAGTCAGTCAGACCCAATGAATCCCTCTGGGTTCAAAAATAGTTACAATTACTTACAGGATAATATGAGTACTGAATTATTGGGGTAACCAATAAAAATATACCAAAATTTTGTGCTTACTTGTCGTTGCTTTTCAGGTAACTTGTTACTTATTAGATTTTGTATATTTATTAATAAAAAATGCGATCTTGAGTATATAATGGTAATAATTTTTATTTTTTATAATTAATTTTGTATTTTTTTCTTCACAATGAATTTGTTGTTCAGATTTTTTGTTTTTTTAATACATACAATATTTAAATTGTTTGTTATGTTGATCATTCTGTTTGTTTTTAAATTAAAATGTTTTCTAAATAAATAAATTATAACTAAATTATTGTTTTATGCAAGTGTATGGGTAAGGATATTAACAATACTATTTAAATACAAAAACAAATTCATACCGATGCATTAGTATACAAAACAAGCCAAAGGATATTCTTTTATTAGTAGTAATCGAATCTAAAAACGCGCAATGAAATTTACTAAATATGTATGATTAAGTTTATGATTTAATTTTTTTTTGTTTTTTGCTTACAAAAATATACATATTTATTAATTTTTCATTTTAATTTTCGTTTAAGATTAGTGTCTTTAATTTATTTTATAATTGTTTTGGAGATTTCTTTCATGTTATAAACTTTAACAACTTACAGCCTTATTCATAATGATAATAAACTTAAACTTGGCATTATTTTTACCTACATACATTGGTCTATTAATTTGTTTAAAATAATACGTAGGCAATTTTGCCTTAGTTTTTGCTTAAAAGGTTATAGTTAATGTAAAGTTTTTCATTATGAATATGGCTGTTTATTTAGGAAGGAGTTTTTTTTGTAAGTGTTTTTAAAGGATTTTGTTAAACATTGTAGTGTTTTGGATGAGTGTTATTTTAGTTTTATGATTGATTTATGAATTGGTTATAAATTAAATGAGAGAAGAATAAATTTAGTTCTTTTTTTTTCAAATATCCCCAGTTGATTTGTTAAAAATAAGTAGTCTGTTCTGAAATTTCATTCAATGTAATTTTCATTATATTCTCTATAGTCAATGCAAGTTAAAGAAATATTTTCTTTTGCAAAACATTAATTTAGTTTAATTCATAATTTAATTTTTAATTCAAATGTATTTAAATTACCCAGAACAATTGTCCGATATTTTTGTTTACAAACTGTGGATTTTTTTAAGTAGTATTAAGACTAAATGATAATTTACACAGTATACGATTAAATAAGTCTTTAAGTTTAGTTAGTATAGATTCAAAAAATAAATGTTTTGTTAATAACACAAAGAAAAAGATGGTACGTAAAATTTTACTGGACTTTTAAATCTCTAGATTTTAAACATCGTTCTGATGTTGCCAAATCAATTTTGAAGTTTACTAAAAATTACAAGTTGTTTTTAAGAAAGAAAAAAAAAAAAATATGGATGTTAGCTTTATTTTACACCCTAGACGTGCTTTGCGGTTTAATATTATTCCAGTGACCTATTTTTTTTTTAATAACTTAATAATTCCAATTATCAATGTACAATTTTCACTTTTTTCTTGACAAAAAAAAATTAAATTCTTGCTGCAATTGGCTTTTAATATGTTATAAAAATTAATAGTTAAGAACTTACTTTCATTTTTTCAAATGCCATAAAAATGAAAGCGAAATTCTTGCAGAACATGACGTGCATTTAATTGCATATTTATTTAGTAAAGAAAACATGTTGAATTTTTTATTGCTATAAAGAGGAAATTATATAGGATTATAAAAAAAAAAACTTTTCCATGAAATTGAAATTTGTTTATTTAAAAAAATTATATGTTGGAATAAAAAAAAAGAAATAATAAAAGCGCTAAAGATGACAAAAATTTACTACATGTTCGTGGTCATCCTCTATCACGATAACCTAAAGCAGCCAAAACAATAACAAGTACCGGGAGCAGGCTAAATATCCAAAGCTACTGTCATGTCAGAAATTTTCGTTTGCAGTTACTACATGCCAGTTTTTTGTGTAGTTAACAGTATTAGTAAACCTTTATTGCATTTGTTTAAATATAAAAAAAAACTTCTTTTGTCGCCTTTTTAACCGTATATATCTTTGTTTTAACTTACGTTACCGACATACCTTTTTAAGTGTACTAATTATTAGTTGTTTTTAACTTTAATTACAATTTCTTTTCTAAATATTATTAGTTTTTTCTTCTTGGGCCTGTTTGGTCTTCAAATTTTAGTAACGTCAAAGTGCTCGTTAGGAAAACAACTTAAACACGTGTTTGATTGCTAAGGCAAGAATGGAGCAAAATATACGTTTAAAAAGGTTTTTTTTGTTTGGAGGTTCTATTTTTCTTTCGTTTTTGTAAAAATATGGAGCTTGAAAGCTCGTTGTTTATAAAAATAAAAGAAAACTATAAAAAACCACTATTACCACAGTTATTTAGAAGAACAACAAACGGAAATTCTTGCACTTCGCAACAGCTGTTTAAAACAGTTATTTTAAATATCACAATTAACAACTACTAAAACAGTATTTTTGCAGTAAAAAGTTAATTTTTGTTAGTAAATTAAGAAATAAAAAATTTTGACGAGTTTTTAAAAAGACTTGCTTAGTTTATATTTATTGTTATTGATATAAGTTTGTAACTAGAAAACAAAAATATTATTGTTATCCGCAATGCATAAACGCAACATCTGAAATTTTGACTTAAGCAACGTTTGAAATTTTATGTAGAATGAAGTAATTACATCTTTTTGGTAAATAATTGAAAGAAAAAATTATGTTTTTTTTTTGTTAAAACACCGAAAAAAAAACCAATTGTAAAATAGTAGTTCTTAACAATTTCAGTTTGAAAAATTTTGTAGAAAAAATTAATCAGTTAATTTTACTACACACTCAAAAAAAAAAATGAACTAGAATTTAGAAAAATTAATTTATTTAGAGGAAAAATTGAAATGAAAACGGCGTCAAAGAAACTTTTTACCAATATTAAATAAAATTTTCCTTGAAATTAAGAAACAAATTTAATTAAAAATTTGGTCAAAATTTCTGAATTATAGAACAATTTTACTACTGAGAAGTAAATTTATATTAGGAAACAGTAAAATTTCCTCCAAATTAGTTCATATATCATCTAAAATTTTACTGTTAGTTAGGAAGTGTATCCTTGGTATTTTTTATTTAAGTTCATTAGATATTTTTTTTACTAAAAACTAGGACTTTACTCCCTAAAAATGAGAAAATATTTTTAACATCAAGTTAAATATGATTTTTTTTCTGAAAATAATTCTTATCCTGCTTCTATGGTAAAGGTACTTTACACTCATTGAGAAAGTATTTTCCCACTTTCGGAGGACTTCCGCTTTGTGAGGACACCGCTCTTAACAAGCTTTTACATTTTTGTCTTAAAATTCATGTATTTAAAATATAAATTAAATTTCATTAGCAAAAAGATAAACAAATTAAAAATAATGTACTGCAGGATATCCTGAAACGCAATAAATTGTGACAAAGTCAGATCCTTTTCGTAGTTAATTAACGGTTATGCCTGAGAGAACTACAAAAAGGGACGCCCTAAGTGACACACGAAATCAATGGCTAAGGAACATTGCGGGTCCTTTGTCTTCTCAAATTAACTAATTTAAGGAAAATGTTGCAAAAATTACAAAATATCAGTTACATTTCTTGTTAATATTGAAAAATGGAAAAGTCATAAGTTTATTTTATGGGATTTTTAGCTTAAACTTTATTTGACATATGGGCATTTCCAGGATCGCGAACGGGACATTCGTACGCACTCAACTTGTAAAAAAAAATATGAAAACTCAAATTTTTTTTTAACTTTTTATAAATATTTAATAGCATTTTAGTAGAACAATTTTTGAGAACAAAAAGAAAATTATAAAATATGAACGTTCTCCAAATATTTTGGATAAACTTGCGATCGCGAACGGGACAAAAAATGTAAGTCATTTTTTTCGGTGTGTGGTTTTGTTTAAAACTCTGCGAATTTCGTCAGTTTATTAAATGGAGATTATTTTTTAACTAAAGCAGAGATATAAAGATTTTATTTAGCATTTTGTTTTTTTTTATTATCCTTATTATTATTTTTTTTTAAATATTTTTTTTAGAATCGCGAACGGGACAATGATTCCAAAGGCATTTTTTAGGTTTATTTGTGGATCAAAATGTTTTAGGTTTGGTTTTTTTAAATGATCTCGGTTATTTTGTTTTGAATTGTAAATATCAAACTATTCCGATCAACGTTTACGGAGAACTAAACACAAATGCTTATTTTCGGTCGCGAACGGGATAGAAGAATGTAGTACAAAGAATCTTTGAATTATACCGTTATTCGGAGTTTGCTTGATCTCTACTGTGGTGTTTTTAAATATTTATTGTTGGTATATTTAGTCTATAAGAAGAGTGCAATCGACATGATATGTAACACTTAGAAATAACTCAAGGAAAAATGTCAATTAAAAACGCTAAAACCAAAAAAAGCAAAGCTGCTCTTTGCAGACCACTTTTCTTAAATTACAAATGGTAATATGTATTTAATTAGGTATATTCTTAAAATCCAATGCATTAACCAACTAAATTTTCTCAGAAAAGTCTTTTTTCTTCAACTTTAATATTTTGGTAGCGGTTGACCTTTCTGTGGAAATACCCATATACAAATTTAAACTTTTTTATTATTAAGTGAAAAATAGTTCGATAAATATAAAGTTTAATAAGCGCGATGACAATTACAGGAAAGCCATTATGCCGTAATGTATAAAATGTGCTTGCGATATTTTTTATTGTAGTCAGCAAACAAATTTATTACATAAAAGCGCAAATTGAAATTTTTTACCCTTTGCTAACAAAATTTTAAAATATATTTTAAGCTATTTTAAGTTCAATGTTAAAGACTGTTAACATTAGAGATGGGCATGTGAGCCATTTTTGAATCACGCACTAAAAATTACAATCATGTACGATAATTTTTTATGGTTACTTGAATTTATTTCCTTTAATAATAATTTTTCTACGAAATTAGGAAAACTAGTTAAGTTTGTTTTTTTTTGGAATAGAATATTGAAAATAATTTAAACGTTTTCCAACAAAAAAATCCTATACAAAATTTTATTATTTTTTAAAAATTAGAAAACTTTTACTTGAAAAAAAGAATATTTTATTAAAATTTTTAAAATTTATCTGAACTAAGTTGCGTGAAAATTTTGCTTAGAAATAGTTCATCAGTTTCTAAAATCAAGTAAATTTTTATTATTACATAGGAAAAAATTTATTACTTTTTGTTTTAATTGTCTGAACTAATTTTTAGAAAACAATTCTTCAAAATTAGAAAGTGGTAGAATTAAAAACTGAATTTGGAAACGGTTTTCTAAAATTTAGTTAATTTTACTACTTGGGAACAAAAAATGAACACACATTAAGTTCAAGCACTTTCTCAATTTAAGTTATACATTTTTTGAACTAAATGGGAGTAAATTATGTCCTAAATTTTTTTTTGAACTAAACTTAACTATTACATTTGAGTATGCAAATTTCTTAATATTAATAAATTTTTATTTAATTGACTTGTTTTTTTCCTAAAGTAATTTAGAAAAAATATGAACTATTTCTGAGTATATAAACTATTTCGTTTTTCCTCAAACTTAGAAAATTTTATTCTTTTTAAGAAAATTAAGTTTTAATAAAATTTTACTTAAATTGTCCTCTATTTTGAAGGAAATTTTTGATGTCTTTTTTTTTTGAGTGTATCACACCAACGCCTTTCTTACATTTTGTTATATTTTTTTATAGAACGATTTTATATTTGGTCTCAAAATAGGCCTCACCTCTTCATTCGAACCAAATCTCATTCCAGCGAGCATTTTTTGAGTTCTAAACGAGGTTAAAATCGCTGGGAGCCAAATCTAGCTAATACGGAGAGTGCGGAAGCAACTGAATGTGTAATTCGTGCAGAATGGCCATGACAACGACTAACGACTTGTTTTTGGTGCACTGTGAGCAAACGCGGCACTAATTTCGAAAACAGCTTTGATGCAAAATAAAGCCGACACATTCCTTCGATAACTTTAAGGTATCAGCTTTTTCCTGCAACTTCTCTTTACGGTCTGATAAAACGCTTTTGAGAACTTTTTTGATATTTTAAGGTATCACTACCTTTTTTGGGCGACTACAGAGTTCGGCGTCATCGGTGTTTGTACGACCACGTTTAAAGTCATCAAATTACTTTTCTACCATTTGTCTCGATGGAGCAGAGTCCGAATAACACTTATCAAGCCAAGCTTTGACTTGAACGGTGTTTTTCCCATTAAAAAGCAATGATAAATCAACACACGAAATTGCATAGAATCCATTTTTTTTAAATCACAAAAGTAGCGTTAAACAGCTGTAAATTGTTCAATATTGAACGAATTGTCATTAAATTTTGACAGGCTTCATCCGAAGGTGGGTAGTTCTAAAAAATCGTATGGATTTTTACAAGTGGCGCTACCTGTGTCATCCTATGGATCTTTCCGCCGATGAAAGGTATATAACAATTTGTTTTAACTGTCTTTTTCAGTAGATGAAATTAAATCAACCAAAGTCTGCATAGGAAAAATTTATAATATGATAAAATCTTAGAATTTTTTTTATTAACAAAATTTGTGAAATTACATATTGAAAATAATAATAATATGAGCAGAGTTTGTCAGGTTCGAGATCATAACTAATTAAATGTTACTATGAAATAGAAAACAAAAATTTTCAATAAATGTAAGAGAAGATGCAAAAAATTCTGATCTACCACCCACTACAACTAATGGTTTGATAGGCTATATAAAGGAAGGTCTGAAATGAAGTATTTTCTAAGACGGGGTTGTTCCTAGTCGGAAGATTAAAAAAATAATTTTGAATTAACTCTGACAGCTTGTTTAGTGGGAATTAGATTTTCTTCCAAAATTTGTTCATAAACACAAAAAGAAGCACCTGTTGAAATGGTCATAAAATAAATCATTTTGATGAAAATTACAAAAGTCATACAAGTTCCAAAGTTTAATTAAAACTTTTGATCTGCACAACTGATTTTACATATTAAGTGAAGCATCATCCAGCTATCAACTGTATTTTAACTTTTAATAATTTAGCTTCGATCAAATACGTTTTGTAAAAGAATGCTCACGTCACAAAGAATACAATTTTTAAAATTAGCAAGACAACAATTTTTGACCTGAAGTACCTAAATATACTGAGAATGAATGAATTTTAGCATAATTTACCTTGAAATGAAATCTACACAGGTTGAAGTCCCTTACATAAGATTAAAGTCCAATAAAACTTAATAAATGAAAATTGCAAGTTTCCTTCAATTGTATTCCATTACCAGATTACAACAGAATCATTGGGTATTTTGAAAAACTCGTGACTTAATTATGTATATCTTTCCTAGGAAAGAGAAAAAAAGTTTCATTAATTTCTTTTCAGTACATTACATTCAAGTTTTGTTTTTATTTTAATAATAATTTTAGTATTAAATATTTTTCTTTTAATAAATTGTTTTAAATTATTATTAAACTTAACTAAAATACAACTGATGAAAAAAAACTGGCTAATAACTAAAAAGATATATGAATACAATAAACAAAAAATAGAAAAAACAATAAAAATGTATTTTCTTTTAAAGAATTTTATTTAAGAACAATTTTTGAGTAAAAACTAATTTCAAATACTTTTAAGACTCAAAAACGACACGTACTTAACAATACCAAAAGAAAAGAAACAATCATGCTAAAGTAAAGATAACAAAGGTACAAAAAAAAAATTGTTTTATAAAGTAATCACACAAAATTATAATTGTGAATGACTGTATTTTTGCTTCTATACCTTATTATGAATGAATGAATGAAGTGAAGTTGTTTTTTGTTTTATTATAATTTGTTACTTAAAAAATAACATTATATTTAATGAGTTGTGTTTTTTTTTTAACTAAAAACAAACATATAAATTAAAGCGCCTCTTTTTAAAGAAAAACACAACCACATGATGTACTACAAAAATGGAAATTTAAGGGATTTTTTGTTATGTTTTGGTTGCTTTCTTTTTGCTATGTGCGCTTTATGGTTTAGTTTAAATCATTCTTAGCCAACTAAAATACAAATTAGAAAACATTAAATAAATAATTAGTATTTAAAAAAAAATATATATTTAAAAATATCATTCAATTCTCCTCTTCAAAAAGGGGATCAAACAAAAAATGATCCATGTTCTCTCTTTAACTTCCTTGACCCGAAATGAGTTCATCACATATTTTAACAAGTTCAGCATTTTCTTTAGTTTTCTGAGCCAGTTGCTCATTAATGGATGATCGGGCAATTTCTTCTTTTTTAAGTAAGGCTTTCAGTTTTGTTGATTCGATTGCATGATCTCGCGTTAGAGATTCAAGTTTTTTGTTGGCACTGTGAGAAAATGGAAAAATTTAAATTAGAATTGTAATGAAAATGAGATATTCTTTAATCTTGTTAAGGCTTTTATGCTAATTTTAATAAAAACCCATCAGATTAAGAGGCATATTTTCCTAAAATATTCCGCTTTTGATAATTTTTCTACCGAAAAATACGTAAATCCTGATATATATAGACAAATTTTCAGATTTGAAACGTTCTTCTAATAAAAATTTCTTAAATTCTAAGACAAGTCCCAGAAACAGCCCACCAAAAAAATTTTTTTAAATTAATCGAACTAAATTCTTTTAATGGAACATTAGACTACATATCTAATATTGTAAATATAAAAATAAAATGTATTTGGATGATTATTAATACAAAAATTGTTAGCAAATCCTACCCTACCTCAGATCTCTTAATGTTAAAGAAAAAAATAACATTTTTTAGGTGTTCATATCATTACCTTTGTGTTATCATGAATGGTCCAATCGAAGGCCATATTTTTATTTATTCAATTCTCTTAAATTTTACTACTTAGGAAAAATTGTAATTGGGCATAAAATGTTAGGTCCATGCGTTGTAGCGTGCGTCACGGCAAATAAGGTTTTTTTATGTTGTGAGTAGAATGAACATTTTTTTACAAGTCGTCTATAATTTTAAATCAATTTTATATTCTGCTTTAAGTAAATACAAAAATTAAAATTCTCCAATTAAAAAAGAAATTGCATATTAATTTCTGTAGCGTTCGTCACGATTTGAAAATTATTCGACCCTGCCGGTTAACCGGTAAGGGCATTAATCGAAAAATGACGAAAATTGTTTAATAAGTTTTTCGGGTTGATTAATCGGAAAAATTTGCGATTTATCGATTAATCGTTAAATGCAAAATGAAAGTACTATTTATCTTTCACCAGTAATACAGAGTGCTTAAAAAAACCATTAAATCTAAAACAGAAAAATCCAATGTATACAGTGTTTTTCAGCAGAGAAATTATTGTAGAAAATTTTCCAAATAAGCCAGAGCTGTCTTAAAACACTATTCAATGAATAATTCTTGAAAATATTGTATTGTTTTTGCGAAATTTACAAAGTTTGACAGAACTGACGCTGCCACTTTAATTTTCTGGTTTGAGCTTTAAAGCTTAAGGGGTTTTCTATTAAAACAGCTCAGAAATCCTTGCAGTCTATAAAACTTTTGAATACGCATATTCCTGTCAGGTCGTTACTTACAAAAAAGAAATCGTTACTACATCCAGAAAACAGATTCGTGCTGACAACCGAATTTGTTGACAATCGAATGGTTCAGTTGCAGCAAACAATTTTTTTGGTTGTGACTACCGAATTGTTATTGAGGCAACCGAAATACTGTTGTCACAGTAAAATTATTCATGTCTGAATTGGTTATCAATTGTCACAACCGAAAAATTCGGTTACCACAACCGAACCATTCGATTGGCTACAAATTCGGTTGTCAGCACGAATCTGTTTTTTCTGTATATAATTCAACAGTTTGGTAAGTAGTGGACAATAATCGTCGCTCGTCTTATAAAATCTGGGCACTAGATCAATAATTTCCCAGCAAAACCATGGTATCAACTACTTACCAGCCTATTTACTCTCTTAATTATTTTTGTTCGCGATGAGCGCAAAAGTAATGGGTACTCATTATTTTTTGACTGTTCGTAAGCGAGAGGGTAACGACCACCCATTACTTTGTGTTTTTTGTAAGTGAGAAGGTAATGTCCACTCATTACTTTTAGCTGTAAATAAGTTATTTAAGAATTCTCTTATATTCAACTTTCCATTTTTCTAGATTTTGTGTGCTAAATTCGCTAAAAATTACTAAAACAAACTTCAACTTTTCAAGTTACTTCCATTTTTTGTAGCGTGCGTCACAAAACTTTGTGATTAACTATTCTGCAACAAATACCTGTTAAAAAATAATGTTTTGTGCAAATCAAAAGTACACTTAAATCCCACTAAACACTATGTTGTATCTCATTTGAAAGACTAAGAAATTTCTATATTTTAATCCAAAAACGCGTACGAATGTAGCGTTCGTCACGCAGGATTTGCCCATATGTATTTCATAAAGAAAAATGATCAAATTTTGTGACATTTTTCTTGTAGAGATATTTCCTAAAGAAAAATACTTCAGATTTTGAAAAATTCTCACATTCTGAAACGTTTTTTCTTAGTTTAAAATTTTTTCTATAGAAATATTTTTAGGTTCGGAGACATTTTTCTTATAGAGAAATTCTAAGATTTTAATATATTTTTTATTTACAAAAATTTTCAGAATCTGATAAATATTTTGTATAGAAAAATACTCAGATTTTGTGACATTTTTCCCTAATTATAAATTCTCACTTTCTAAGAAATTTTTCTTAATTAAAATTCCCAGATTCTATAGAAAAATTTTTAAATTCTGAAACACTTTTCCTATAGAAAAATTTTCATGTTTTGTGAAAGTTTTCTTGTAAAATTTTAAGATTCTGATACATATTTCACATAGAAAAATAATAAGTTTTCTAAAGAAAGATTTTCAGATTTTGAGTAATTTTTCCTATAGAAAAATTCGTAGATTCTAAGAAAATTCTGTAGAAAAATTCTCCGAGACATTTGTTCTCCAATTCTGAAACATTTTTCCTATAGAAAAATTTTCAGCTTCTAAGACATTTTTTCAATAAAAAAAATTAAGAATATAAAACATTTTTCCTTACTAAAAACTTTCAGATTCTGAGATATTTTTCCTAATTAAATAATATCAGATTCTTAAATATATTTCCATATAAAAAAGTTATCAGGTTTTAAAAAATTATTCGTACATATAGAAAAATTATCAGATTCTAAGAAATTTTCTTAAAGTAAAATTCTCAGAAACTGAGATAAATTTTCTATACAAGAATTCTTATTATAAAAAAATTCTCTAATTCTTCTGAAAAATTTCGAAATTGAAAAAAAACTTACATTTCCAATTGTTGCATTGCATGATTTTTCATTTTGTCATATCGTTGCTCTTGTAATCGTAGATTTTCTAAAGTCTTACGATTTTCCGTTACTAAAGAATCTTCATTTGCTTTTAATTGGCAGGTCATTTCTTTGCTCTTTTCATATTTTCTGAAAAGATATAACAAAAACAAAATACAAAAATTATTTTGAGAATATATTTAAAAAATTAGCGTTATAAACTTACACATGCAAATCGGAAAATGTTGTTTCCAGTGATGTTAAATGATGATAATTTGAATCACGATCAGCTTTAACTTCGGCCAATTGTTTTTCATAATTTTGTATTAATTGTTCTTTTTCAGCAATTAATTCAGCTATGGCTTTTTCATAGGCTTCAATGACACCACTTAATGAATTCCAAAAAGAAATTCATAAATATTAAAAATTAAATGTTAAAAATATTTCAACTTACTTCATTTTTGATACTGTCTTGTCTTTTTCTGTTATACGTTTGATTAAAGACTCTTCTCTTTGTTCGGCATCTTTAAGTTTCTTTTCAATATCTTCTGTTTTGAGACTGAAAAAATGCAGAAGAAAATACAATTTTAAAATTCAGATAAAATATGTAGTTTGTATAACAATCAACAAGTTTTGTTTATGTTTCAATTAAAATTTGCAATAACTATACAAAAATTTCATATAAAAATCAATAATGAGTCACTTTTGCTTAAGCACATTTTAGTACTATACATATATATTTTTACACTGTTTCCTATGCCAATAAAATGGCCATAAATAAGTTTACATATTATATGATGCTTTCAAAAAGTTTTATGAACTGTGACGTTATTTAAAAATTAATTTATTTGAAGGATGTTGAGTGGGTTCATAAAATGCATATAAATATAAATTGATTAAGGACTCTTATAAAAAGTTGTTGTAATTTTTTTTATTTCCCATTTTTCATTACACCTGTGAAAAATTGACAATGAACCCCGTATTATTATGAAAAACTGTATGCTAACTACCTAGCTGATAGTTTTTAGTTAGAATACACTTTGTCTTTATGAAAATGGGCGTAAGTAATTTATCTTACAGTTAGTCGATGTAAAATTACTTTAAATCATTACAAATACTTAAGATACTTATGTTTAATAATAGTGTTTTACATTATGTTGCTGTCATTTTATTATAATATGTGAAGTGGCGAGGCAAAACTTTTCACAAGATAACGGCAACAGAAATATATTTTATGAAAAATTTTGAATATTCGAATAATTCCTAGCAACTTTCGGGAAATACTCTTTGGTAACTGGAGGTTATAGGGGCACCCTAAATATTCCCTAGATATTCCAGGCCGACAAATTGTTATTAACTATAAGTCACCGGTGTACTTACGGACCGAAGGCAAAGTAGTTTGGAGAACGCACTGTCATAGTTTCATTACAATAACCTAGTACCAGTGTGGCAGTTATTATCAATTGACATCAATATCCCTATGGATGTGGGTAACTTCGCCTCAATGGACATTGAAGCTACAAGTTGCAACAAAAACAATAAATATGCCTATGTCAGAACAATACAGGACATGAAACATTCAGCTCCAAGAGGAAGATCTTTGCGACTCTGAAGTTTCGAAATCCTCAAATGAAGCTGAAGTTATCGGCCGACCAACAACCTTGATAATCCCAGATTAACCTCCATCGGGGTAAATTGGCCACACAAACTCTGATAAAAAAGAAAACTGGGACTATTTAACACAAGTGCCCGTATTCACAATTATTTCTTTGTTATTGTTGCTAAATTCCTTCTAAAGTTTAGTGTTTAAACGTCCAAAAACAATAAACTTTCATTGCAATTATAAAAAGGCACAAGGTTGGACTTAATCGGCATGCTAAGTAATCATTATGAATAAATGAACGGTATTAATAGGATTTTAATCATATCATTCTCTTTTTTATAAATTATTTTTTATTGCAAAGAAACATGAAATTTTTTTAAAAATATTATAGACAATAAAAATTGAAAAAATTACACAGAGCCAGCAGTATAGAATGCTTAGTATTTTCAATTGCCTCAACATATCCCTCTTCAGTATCCACGCCCTTGTTGGGTCAATGCTTTGATGATTGTCTATTTTATATTGAGTGTTTGGAAACAAATAAACAAACCCGAAAACAACACACAATTAGAATAACATGAACGAAATTTAACAATTCATATTTATCCTCTTTATTCTAACAAGCTGCTAGGCCTAAAATACATTTCAGTTAAAAGCTCGTTGAGTGCTATGTGTAAATACCAACTTATTACTAATACTAATTCATTATGAATACCTCTGAAGGTATCTGGGGAACTTGCATTCTAAGTCCCAGAAACTTGAACTTCTTTTTGCCCCACCAACTTCGACGGAACTTCTGAGGTTAATCACCTACTGATTGCGATAAAAACTCTCAGCACATAAATTTGGGTAGTTCGGACTGCAACAAGCGAATTTTTTAATGCAAATAACATCTTTACCCTTAATGTTCAGAACTTATTACATTTGTTTTGGAATATGTTATAGACACTACGTCCTAGTATATTCTTTTTCGGATCATCTGTACTTCTTGTTTGAACTGGCACATCCAATTTCAGGATTGATCGTCTTAACATTTCTCTTGACTATTATCAGGAGAGGAGTGATATTGACGGGGAAGTAGACAATTTAACTTATAAGACTTATTAAATAGTTTCAGGAGTGATATCCACTCCTACAAAGTAATTCTCCTTTAGACGCCAATGATTTTCCGGGGTATTTTTTAAGAATTCTTATGAAAACTCACTTTCTTGTCGAAGACGCTGGAACCAATGCCAGACAACGAGTTGGACAAATATGAGGAACATGCTGTTGGTATCCAGTAGGCTGGACCAAGGAGGATTGTACTGAGTATTGAACTGATTGACGCATTCACTGCTCATGAATTCCTAAGAGAAAATCCTTGTTAGAAGATAATTTTTTGAGGGACATTCCAAGCATTTTCTTTTGTAGGGTGGAAGAACTGGGTGTGGCTTCTACAGATCCAACCTCTCTGTTAAAAAAATGCTTTTGCTGATCATAATACCGTCTTTCTGGTGAAGATCAGGTAATACATTCAATTTATTAGTATTGAGGAGATCACAAGACATATTAGGATTTTTACGTATAACCAAGAGGGTATCCAAGCAATCTCTCTGAACACTGATGAGCCACTATCCTAGGATACATGGATGAATCAAGCTTATCCGGGGCAGTATTGAGATTTGATGGCTTCCGGAGCATTGTAACATCGCAGCGAATGGGATGGCTGACCAATTGGCTAGAGAATATTCTCCTCTGAGCCCCGTTAACTTGCAGTACGCGTAACCATTTTAGGATTTTAGGGCTGAAATACATGAATATGGGACATACCGGAATTAGGAGTACATGTTCTCACCGGTCATTTAACGCTGAGGACACCACAAATTCTAACTAGGCCGTGTGGACTTATCCTTAGAACACTATCTTTGTGGCTGTCTGGCCTTTGCAAGAACTAGGGCGACAATATTCCAACTTTGGGTGATCTTAGTAGAATTGGCTGGAGGGGACTGAGGAGTTTCGTAAAAAGAACAGAGTCTCTGAATAGAAAGGGGGCGGGAACCATAAGAGCGCACAACAAACCGGCTTATGCGTTTGTCCTATTTTTGGGCATGAGTAGGTTGTGAAGAGTAACTTCACTTCTGTTTTCTATTTTTCAACCTAACCTAATGTTTTCCATCATCTTAAAATTTACTTACGATATTCGAGGATCTACAAAAAGTATGTAGGAAGCGTATGATGAATATTTTTATTTACAAATTACAGAAATAAGTCACTTAAGACAAACAACTGCTCGATATAAATAAAAAATTCTATTTAATTATGCAAAAATTTTAGTACACAAAATTTTTTATTTTCCTATTAGACAATTTTTAAATTTTTGAAATTTCTCCTAGAAACAGTGTTTCATTGGAAATAAGAACTATCATTGAAAACTAAACGTAAATTATATAAACAAATAAATATTTCCCATGTAGCCATATAAATTTAAAGGTAAATAAAGAATTTGCACTTACACTTCATTTTTGATTTTCTTTTCAAGTTCATCCATTTTATAGTTGATCTGTTTATCATCCGACTGTGTGGAACTATTTAAAAAATAAAATAGAAACATAGAAACAAGAGATAAAAATATATTCAAGGTTAAGGTCTATTTTGGAAAAGGTAATGCAAGACAAAACTTACTTGGAATTTTCGAAAGTTTTATTACAATCGTTATCTAAATTCATATCCTTAATCACATCGACACTCATAGTGGCATTCTTCTAAAAATAAAAATAATTTAAAAATAAATCAAATTCATTCCTCTAAAACAAAAACAAAAAAATTAACTTACTTTATTTATACCCTGTTGCGTTAATTGACGTTTATTTTTTTGTTGCAACTGCTGTTGCTGCTTCTGTTCCAACTTCAGGGTTTCTTTAACTTCTTGTGATCTTTCTTTTAATAATTTGGCACTCGCTCCATTAGCTTCACCTGTTAAGGATAATCCAGTTTTTGTTGTTGATTTATTTTCTATAACAAATGAACGATTACTATCGTTATGCTCGTCTTCTTCAAGTGTTGGACTTAAACATGGATTAATAGTATTAGTTGTTATTTCTAATGGTTGTATTTGTTGCTGTTGTCCCTGATTTACAGGCACTGGTACACCAAGCAATGGATCAAATTTCAATAATAAGGAACTTCGATCCACTGGTGTATTATTATTGCCTTTTGTTAGAAGATATTCAAAATCGGATGGATTGAATATAACTGTGTGAGTAAAACATTTATAAAACATAAAATTAGTGGATGCGGTTATAATTAGTCACAATATTATAAACTTATTAAAATTATATTTAAAATAAGTATTGCAATATTAATAGCTTTTCTCACAATTTAAATTTCATTATCTAAAAATTAAGATTAATGCCCAAATTTTGTAAATCCCCTGCGTTCAACGCCTCACCTACACTTCACTTTATAACGCCAAAGCGAGTGTAAAAAATCGAATTTTATAAATCATTACTGCGTTGGACTTTTACGTTATCACTTGTCAAATTAAAATAATTTCAGTGTTACCTAAACCCGCATACAAATTTATGGAACAATTTTTTATTTTTTTTTTCAATTTTTAAGATTTTTTAGAGGCATTTTTTACTATTTCCCCGACATATCGACCCAAGAACAAAAAAAAAACTAAAAACCGCTTAATAAAAATAAAATTTATTGCCAATTTATTACAAATTGTGTTTTTTTAATAGTTTGAAAAAAAAAAAATCAAACCAACGCTCAAACAATTCAAGTGATGATTTTGACATTTCAAGTGATTAATTTTTCAGCGCAGTGAATTATCCCAGCAAAAACAGACAACCAAGTAATTAAGGGAGTAAGTAGCACACAAAGAAAAAGTGGTCAGTTGAGAGTTTTGACCTGTCCCGGGATAGGTGAAAACTGAACCGGTTCGGAAAATACATATCACGGGATAGGTGAAAAGAGGACTGGTTCCTAAAGTACCTATCACGTGACCGGTTTAAAAGTCACGACATGTCCTTTTAGACCAGTCCTGTGACATGTCACAGAGGGCAATTGAGCCCCTCCTAGGACAAGCCCATGTTAAAGTGACCGATCCCTATCACAATGAACCGGTCACGTGGCGTGTCCTGGGATAGGTCCTTTTCCCGTAGGGTAGTACCGGGCTATTTACCCGCTTGATTAATTTTGTTCGCGATGTCCCAAAATTCATGGGTAGTCATTAACATTTCACTTGCAAAAAAAATGAGAATAATGAGTTATTAGCATGGTTACTCATAGTGAAGAAATAAGTGGTTACTTACAATAGTAAAGTAAGTAGTTACTCTTAATAAAATAATAGTGTACCTTATTCAAGTAAAATTTTCTTACTTAAAAAATCGATAAGAATAACTTTTATTTAAATTTATAAAAAAAAATATTTAAAATATCTACCTACTTAAAGCTATGATTTCGATGAAACTTTTATTTCAATATAATGCTTGGACCTCGCCATTGCGTACAAAACACAATGTCATTTAAATTACCGCCTCTAGATTGGTTTCTGCAGTCAATCTTTTTGAGGTAGTTTTCGGTATCTCGGCGATAACTTGACGAATGTTGGTTTTCAAATGCTCCAATGTTAGGGGATAATCCGCGTAGACACGGTATTTGACGTAGCCCCACAAAAAATGTCTAACGGCGTCAAAACACACTATCTTGTTGGCCAACTGACGTCGGCAAAAAGTGAAATTATTACCCGTTCTGGAAACTTCCTATGCAATAGAGCCAAACTCGGTCGTGTTGTGTGGCTCGTGGCACCGTCTTGTTAAAACCACATATCGCCCAGTTCATAATTTTCAATCGCAGGCCAAATTGGTGAGAACGCCGTGTAATCGACAAATTCGGAGTATCAGCCAGACTTTCTCTAACAGAAACGATATTTTCGGCAGTGCGCACATTGCGATGATGCACAAGTCTGACCACATCTGTAACGCTTCGAGTTTCTTCAAATTTCTTTATAATCTTGGCAATTACTTGCACAGTATATCGATTATGACGACCATAATCACCCCGTAATGCCCGAGAAGTGGCCACGTTTTAACCACCCCTTTTGTAGTAAACGATCCAAATTCACAAATCGCAAACCTTTCAAAATAAATGACACTTCAGATGACAGATATTTAACAGCTGACAGCCTTGCCAGACAGGCGGTTTTGAAACAAGTAAATGAATAACCCGGTACTTCTGTTTCGGACTACAAGACAACAAATTTCAGAGCCCTTCCAACTTATGGCTCCTATTAAATGACTTAAACAAAAAATTCTTTTTGGGGCACTCAATTTTCGGAATCAAAAATTATTCAAATATGAAACTTTTTTTGAAATTAAGAACGAAAAAAAAAAATTGTCAAAAACAGTTTAATTTTGGAGTCAGAAATGAGCAATTTGGGATCGAACATACATGACGCATAAATATGTCACAAATGATTAAGGCCCGACTTATTTAAGTCCCGGAAATAGGGATTTTTTTGGAGCATACCTGGGAATCCTCAAATACATTTTTATTCAGAGTCTGATTGCGAAATTCGTGATTAAAAATTGTCCTTCGAAATTGTTTTTATTTCTGAAAATAAAGTATTGACGAAATTTGTTGGGCCAGAAATATTGTGAATATTTGTGAATGAATAAAAGTAAAAGGTATAGTTGTTTTTGTTATTATTTATTCACTCAATCACGAATAACGAAATTTGGCTCCAGGTTTTGCGAGTAAAAATAACTTTCTGTTATATATTCATTCTAACTTAACAGAAACTGATTGTCAAGCAGCGACTTTGAAAATGCAAAATATGCACTTAAAAGAAAATATGCACTAAAACGAAAAAAAAAAATATACATTACAATATAAAGTAAATGACACAAGATGGATTCGCTTTTAATACGTGCTTTAAAGGTGTAAAAATTCTTCATTTGGTTTATTTCGAATTAAAACATAATTTAAGAAACAGAACAAAAATATGCAATAAAATGTAAGATATGCAAACATATTAAATAAAAATCAGTAAATATGCAAACAAAATTAAGTATTTTAATGAAACAAATAGAAATAGCCAGCAAAACTTGCATTAGTTCCACACATAGTTCTTTTGAGCCTGTACTAGTTCTAATTCTAATAGCATGATTTTTAATTGAAATTGTAACCCTCGGAACTACTGTGAGGAACAGATACTTGTTTTACGAGGCGGTTCCCTTGTATCTGTGATATTTGATGAAACGGTTAACCTGGATGAAGCAATCTTCTCCCCGAAAATAGAAACGACAGACTTAAAGCAGCTACTCATTTAAATTATATTAACCCATTCCCGGATAGTGAGGATTTCATGAAATTTTTAGTTCGGACCCGGTTGTAGGTCCATATCGTGGAGATAAGGCTTGCAAAATGCTTAACCCAACCCCTCCTCACGATTAAGCATTTTTCGAAAAAAAATTTCTGGCGATAGTTGTGTAGTAATCTGCAGTTCTTGTTGTTTTTAACTGTAATTACAGTTATTTTCCCATTGAAAAATACAAAAAACTGTTATCAGTTATTTAAAAGAAAAACAACTGACTAAAAGTACGATATTTCATAACAGTTTTTTAAAGCAGTTATTTTTAATATTATAAATACAACTACGATGCAGTATTTTTGTAGAAAACAGTTAATTTTTGTTTATTTAAAAAAATGTTTCACTATTTGATATGTTCTTATTTTGTAAAAGATTGCATCTCTAAAACAATAACACGTAATAACGGGAGTATAGTTTCGCAATTAACCGAGATTTAATAAATATGTTTTAGTAGACTAATGAAATTTTCTTCATAAAGTCAATGAAAAATTTGAAAAATCTTCTTAATTTTTATGAAACTAACTTAAAAAATAAATAAAATTTGATTTTTCAAAAAATTTTACGAAAAATTTCATTAAGTGGATAATTCGCGGAGTGTAGGATGAGTAATTAGTTATTTTTTTTTTAATCGAAAGAAAAAATGTTTGTTTCATATTTTTTATTAAAATATATTTCTGTAAATAAGAATAAATTAAAAATTACTGTAAAAACAGTAGTTTTTCCAATTTTGTTAGTTGTATCAAAATGTTTGTACACACAATATAATTTCCTTAAAAAACAACTTAAAATACATATTAAATTAATTGAAAATACAATCAAAAAGAGGACCACTGATTTTTCATTATATTCAGCCCATTTTGTTGTTTATTTTTAATCATTGTCTAATAATCAACAAAAGTAGTAAAAACAATAGAAAGTCGTTGAAAATAACGATCAAATTTTTACTGACAAAAAGTAAGAAAAAACTACATTTGTGGTTTGTTTTTCAAATTAATAGGTTTTTATTAATATTTTTATTGTGTGTATGTATATTTGAATAATTTCTTGTAATTTTTATTGAAATAATTTTGTATATATACAAACTATTTTGGTAAAAAAAAATTATATGAATTAAAATTTTTAGAAACAGAAAACATAAAATTTTACATTTAACAGAAAATATCAACTCCTACTGAATGTCTGTAAATTTTTATAGTTTGTTTTTTGAATGACTGATTCAAATAGTTAAAAAATATATTTCTATAAATTTCAATTGATTCTTCATTTAAAAACAAACTTTACGTATCACTTTTTAAATAAACTAGAGTCGGTAACGGAAAATATATTGTGAGTGTAGTTAAAATATATCAGTTATTTTAACGGTATTATTAGTTATTTTACATTGCCTTTGTAGTTGTATTTTAATAGTTCAAAATAACTATAATTTTAGTTATTTTCAAGGTTAATACATTTATCACATTTTTAACTACACTTTTTGTTTTAACTATCATTTTCAGTAGATTCTATCGATAAGTTTTTTTTTAGTATGCAATTGAAGCTTTACTTTGGGCGTCGAAATATGCCCATCACAGCGTTTTATTTTTAAATTCAATAGAAAATATTTTAAAACAATTTGGTTAAATTTTTCTTTTCAATAATTTTAAATTCAATAGAAAATATTTTAAAACAATTTGGTTAAATTTTTCTTTTCAATAATTTTTATTTTGGCATTCGCCCCATTATCTTTGCACTTTGCACATACAAAAAATTTGCAGTCAATACATTAGGCAGTAAGAAGTAGTATTTATTTAGGGTATATTCCATAAAAAATGAGTCACATACGTAATAAGGAAATGTTAATGAAATTGGTAGACAAAAGCAAAACAAAGTAAAAAGAATAAAATGATATACAAAAGAAACACCTCAAGATTTAACATACATAAGTACTTTAAACACAAAAACCTTTCCCCATTAATTTTGACTGCATTCTCGTAATATTTTTTTTTTAAATATACTTCGAGTGTTGTATTTCCTTCCGGTTCAAAATTGCAGTTCTTTTCAACTGTTGGAAATTATTTTCATTTGGGATTTCATTTAAGTGTGTCCAATTTTTATTTTTACAATTAAACACAATTGTATTTAATGAGTAAGTTCTTTATTTTTATTACAGCACTTATTGAGTTTTATTTAATAAACAAGATTGATTGTGAGAAAATCTCTTTTTTAGATTTATTTTTGCATTGCAAGTATTAAACTCAATTATTTAGAGAATACGCATATTTCTTTTTTCAATTTGTTTGGAAAAAGTGTACAAAACTCTCATTTATTTTGTGACGTATGTATTGTTATTAAGCGGTGATGGTAAGACTTTAGTCCCCAACCGGTTGAGACTCTCCAACATGAATTAAATAAATTTGTTTATAGACAAATTTACTGACTATAAGTCAATCTGCTTTCTCAGGTTCTGAGGCTTAGAATAAAAATTTTAGACTCCCCGGTTAAAATTACCCAGCATAATAAAATGGATGTTATTCTATACGAATCTCTTTTTCAGAACATCCAAAGAAGTTAATAGTGCAAATTTTTCCATTTGTAAGAAGTAATTTTAAACAACTTCCAAAATGTTGATATTAACTCTTACTTATGAAGTCATAAGAATAAATGTTTTTGTAACAATTCCATTGAAAAGCATATAAATTTTTTTAATTTTAATATTTATTTATAACAATTTATAATTATAGTAAAAAAAAAAAATTATTTAGGTGGTCCATAAATGGTTAAGTCCTGCAATCATTCAATAATGCCTTACTGAAAACATATTTTGCATACTAGTGATATCCACTTTGTCCTGGTCGGAATAATAATTCTTGGCGTGTTCAAAATCACATTTTTAACTTTAAAACAAAGCCACTCCCTATTTTTATTTTGTAGTCGCTATACTTAATAACTTCCTAAAACTAATGAAAAAGACCATCTGATCATCGATTTTTCATAGCACCGAATCAAACTACTTCCTCCCAATGACACGCCAATATTAAAATCATTAATGATTCACCGAAAATTTCACAACTTCGGGTTCTGTAGATGTAGTGTTTAGCTACTTCTTCCTCAGCTCTTATTTTGCTGGGTAATTTAAGCATCAGATCTAATTAGGCACTGAAATTGGTACTGCATAATTGAATTAAATTAAACACAATTTTTGGAATTATTGGGACTTTGAGTTAAAAACAGCGCTTCATCCAAAAGGCTGTCACTACTATATGAACCAATATTTTAGTTTCCAATGACTAAAACTTATTGTGAATGAGTGTCTTTGGCAGCTTGTGTCTTTGTTTGAAACGTAAACAACAATACCAAATATTGCCTCAAACATGTCAAATTTTGTTTGTGTTTTTGCGGGGAATTCTTTTCTTCTGCATTACTTTAATTTGAAGAAAAGTGCGACCGAGGGTCAGCAAATCTTAGTGGAAATTTACGGCAAGCATGCTCTATCTGAGCAATCGTGTCCGAGGTTGTTTGGTCAGTTTGAAAATAGTGATTTTCAGCTCGAAAATATGGAACGGCAGGGTCAACCAAAAATTTTGAAGACGAAGAGTTAGAATTATTGCTCTATGTGGACGAGTGCCAAACGCATCAGTATTCGATGGGAGTGGATGAGTCGACAGTCAGCAAACGACAAAAAGTCAAGATATTGATTGAAAGCAAACTGGGTGCCATACGAGTTGAAGTCGCGCGAGGCGAAAGACGATTTTTTGCTTGTGAACAGCTCCTCGAACACTAAAAAAGGAAGTTCTTTTTGCATTACATTGCAACTCGCGATGAAGTTCTGGATTTTGCCCGGACAGCTATCATTCGCAAGTTTAATATTTTAATTTAAATATTTTTCTTTTTTATTGTTTTCAATATAAAAATCTTTAAAATTTTGATCACATTTTCACGTTAAAAAATATTTATATTTTTTCAAAAATTTTTCCGGTTTTGGACATATAACCGAGTAAAAAGCCCCTTAACATGGCCACATGCCGGCTACACGGAAAAACTACTAGGATTATAACTATTCCCATAATGAGAACTTGATTCTTTTGAAAAACGTTTGTAATAAACACAGGCTTCATTTTAAACTGGGAATTATGACCGCTATGATGTTGGTCATAATTCCTATTTTTGTTTGGAGGTTATGACTGATTGTTTTTCACAACATAATCCCTAAATCGGAAGGGATAATTGTGAGATGTCATTATAGGAAATGAATTTAAACATTTTTACAATGAAGCGGTGATTCATAAAGTCAAATAGCCGACTTGCAATGTATTTCGTTTTTTACAAACAACAACAAACAAACATACGACGTAGGCGGCTATTTTAATGGAAAAAATTTATAATTCCCATACAAATTTGTGTATTAAGAAAAACTTATGAGTTTTCAGATATATATCTATAAAAAATTTGTATTCCAAATTGCTCAGTAAAACTTTAAAACTGCATTACCTTGTAATTATTCCTTGTTACCATTTGCATTATTTGCAAGCATAAAGCAATGAGTTACCGATAATTGATAACGTATTGCATAGTTTAAAAACGTAAGTAATAAAAATAAAATATTTTTGAAAATCTAATTTTAGACTCATTACTTTGTCCTTTTTTGTAATCGAAAAGGTAATGCATATACTTATAAATTTAACCCCAAATAAAATAAATCTCTTAGTCTGGCAAGCCTGATTATGGGTAATACGAATATTAAATGTTAACTAAATAAAACAACTTATATGTGTTTTTAATTATAAGTAGTTCTAGTAGCTGCAGTTACATTATAATTTTTACAAAATTCAAACAATTTGTCATTTACATTAGTATTATTATTACATATCGATTTTTGTATACAGAGCTTGTATGGGCGACCGCAAAAAGCAAACAGCATTGCAATCGGTTATTTGCAATATGTTGTAATTTTTTATTCACAATATTTGCTTTTTAAAAAGCAGTAAATCTGTTTTTATCACCACTAACCACCACATCATATTTCATCACAAAAATATTCTTTATTAGTTTTTTTTTCATTTTCATGCCACAAAAGGGACTCACTCATGTAATTATATGTTATTCGTATTCGTATTGTTTTTTTAACATTTATACATTTTTGGCACAAAATCGATTTTTTTACATTTTAATATTTGTAAAAGGCTTTTTTTACTATCCTTATTTTTTTTGTTAGTGTAAAGTTTATTCTATTTTTTGTTTGTTCTTATAAAATGGGTTTATTACACTATTTTGAGTAGAATTGTTTTTTTTATTTGTTCTCTGGATTTATTAAGAAGATTTTTATCAAAAAAATTGTTTTATTTCTTTAAGTGAACATTTTGGTTGGTTTTTTTATGGTTAATTACGCTTTTAGTTTAATTTAATGGATTTCGTTTTCTTTTTATAGTTGAAATTCTATAACACCTTCTTTGTATTTTAAAAATATGACATCATATTCAAAATGTTTTTTGTATGTGGTAGCAAATTCATAAATTGGGCAAATAGCTGTAGCGGTAATTTGTCAATTTTATTTCATTCGTTTATTTAATTATACTACAAAAACATAAGATGACAACATTTGCAGATCACAAGTTTTTTTTTTCACTACATTGCACATAGGGGTATGATAAGTTTGGCATAGCGTTTGTAAAAAAAAACACAAGGACAGATCAATAAGTTAGTGATTTTTGGAACGTTCATTGTAGTTAATTAAAAATCAACACTGACTTCGTCAATAACCATCTATTAGTAGAATCCCAGCAAATTCTAAGCAAGCTTCGTCAGTAAGTTTGTATTTGGCAGCTATTCAAAGCTTACAGCCTTGTGAATTTTTGCATCAATAGAAAGGAGCATTCGAAACCTTTTTTTTTGTCACCGTTATCTGTTTCAAAATCCTTTCAAATTGATTACCGGTACACAGAGAAAACAAATTTCCTGCCAACTGAATAGTTTGGTTGCAGTAACCGAATATTCGTTTATCGCACCGAATAAATAAAATTTTGAGTTTTTTATTCATTAAGCCATCAATTTTCACGTTTCGCAATTCCAAATCTAATAATTATCTAATTACAAATAACCATAAAACAAAATCAGTACATTATTTAAATATACCAAATGTTGGATTTTTGTTGTTGTTTTACATGTTAATTTGTTTTATAGACTGTTATAAAAATACACAAAATGATTATGCATTTGACTATAAATATCTATTTCAGTGAAAATGTCATGTAAAATCTTAAGATTTATCATATAAATTAAATCCCGCAAATTCCCAATATTTTTAAGAAATGTCACGGAAATCTTTTAAATTTGTAAATGTATAAATTTAAACCTAATAAAAATGTGTTACTAATCGAAAGAATTATTGCATGGTTCTAATTTTTTTTCCGGCGGAGAAAAACCATGAAGAAAGCTTTGCAAATTAACTGTTTTTCTCCCATCAATATATTGAAAATTCTTAACTCTAGCTTGTAGTTTTAACAGAAAAATAAATTTACTAGCATAACTAGCATTAAATCTTTTTATTAAATAATGAAGATTCCCCCAAATATAAAGCCTTTTAGAAAATATAAACGCAGCTAATGCTACGTTTCCATTTGAGTGTTTTGAGCAAATCATGTTGTTTTGACGAAAAAAAAAAATATGGGAAAACATGTACAAAACAATGTTTTTAAAACACATGTAAAACACTTTCAGTGGAAATATCATCGCAGACTTATCTGATGGACACTTAAGGCAAGCTACAATTTGCTTGAATAACTCAATATAAGTATCGGTATGACACGAAATTTCAAAATTTCTTAAAATTAAAAAATTTTATTTCTAAAATTTCGTTTCATACCAAAACAAAGCTGAAGTCACTCAAGCCCAGTGTGGTTGGGCCTTGAAGGACAAGATATGCATATCCCTGGCAATTAGAAAAACTGCTCTACCATTTTTTTAAGAGAAGCAACACTCAGGAAATTTTTCCTACTAATTAATGTGTTGCTTTCTTTGGAAAGGGGACAGAGAAGAGATGAAAGGTGTTAAAAGGGCTTCAAATATGGCAACACTAATTGCGCGAGATGATAATTCTTAGAATAGTTTTTGCCCGACATCTGATGGAGATTTGGCGAAAATGTTGAGGCTTTTCTTCTTTTGGCAAGCAGACAATCAGGATCATATGCAAACTCAAAAAAGTTTGTCAGTTAGGGTTAACAATAGGTCTTTTCTTCAATTTTCATTTAAAAGGAAAAATATATTAAATTAAATTTATTTCGTTAAAGAATTTTAAGGTGAACGGCGTTTAAAGTTATTTCGTTAGGATATTTTGGATTTATCGGTGTTTTGAGTAATTTCATGAGGATATTTTAAGGTTGACGCATATGGCCCACCGATTCCCCAACATTTAATATGATTTTTTTTTAGGCACGAGCATTATTTTAAATTAAAAACAACAACAACCGATCATTTAATAATAAAGCTTAATTTTTATTTTGAGATAGGTAGTACTGACAGAAAACTACTGAAGATCTCCACGTAGCTAAAAATCATTCACAATAGATATATTATTCCTTTGAGATCCAAGCACTAAAAAAAATCATAATTTTTTAAAATTACACTAAAATATCTCGAAAACTAATTAAGTCTGGGAAAAAGCAATTTATATATCTGAAAGATAATTTTGTTAAGAATCTCATTATGCAACTAGTTTTGAAACAAATTTAATTTTTCTAAAGAAAAATCAAAGCTCACAATGGTTGGTCTGGGTCTCAAAGAGTTATAAGATGTTTTTCCTCTATATGTATTAATTTTCCCTCGTGCATAAATCGGCCTTTACATTTTTGATTAAATCAAAAATATTTTTTGTTTACAAAAATAACGGTTTTTAAATATTGTTGATTTTATTGATTTCTATTATATCAAATTTATATTTCCTTTATATCAAATTTAATATATCATTGAATTCTCTTAATTTCTGATTATACGATAAAATAATTATTTAATGAATTTGAATATTATTTGATTATTTTTAAATAACAATTTATTAAAAATTTATTGACTTCTAAGCTTGTAATAAAAATTTCTTTGCAAATGATATTAAGAAAGATTTTAAGTATATGCGGATTCTGAATCGATATTATTTTATAAACGAAAATTCCTCTATTCAAATAGATTTATACAAAAGAAGATAGATATGATATTGATTTAGCTTCATCAATGAATGTATAAGAATTTATGTTTCTTTTATATGTTGAAAAATCATTTTCATGTTAATGACAAGACAAGTTTTTCGTTTTTTTTACACGTTACAATGTAAATCAAAAAACCTTCCCAATTTTTTTGTTATGGAGGAAAAAAACTACGCAAACAAAACAAAAAAAAACTACGAGAGAGGTGAAAAACTCTCATAAAAAAGAAATTAAAACCAGATTCACATAAAAAGAAATTCTAAAGATTATTCTTAGGAAAAACTAAATTTTCTTTCAAAACAAACTTAACTTCTTAAGTTTAGGTTTTTAATATTAATTAACACACACACGCACATTTTTTTTACATAAAAACAAATTTCTCTTTTTCGCCCACTTCTTTTGTTTTAATTTCAAACTTAAATTATAACTTTAATAATAAAAAAAAAAATAAACTTTATATTTTTGTTTAAACACACAAACTATGGTTTATTTCAAGAATTAAAACAACAAAAAATAAGAGAGGAAATGTGAATAAACGTTAAGAGTAGAGGAGGAAAAGTACAAGTTGAACTACAAAGAAAAAAAATAAATTAAAGTGGAGCCGGAGGAGGTGGAGTGATGAAGATTAAAGTGTCACGACGTCGACGTTTTAAATATTGTATGACGAGTTTTGTTGTAGTCAATAAGAAAAAAAAAAACATAAATTTTTCAATTTAAAGACACCTGCCTTGAATTTTTGTAAAATTTTCACTTATTTTATAAAATAATTTTTATATTCTCACTTATAATTATTTTTATATAAATAATTTTTGAAATGATTACATTTTTATTTTATTCTTCTTTTAGAAAAAAAAAAACACAACAAGAAAATTTTCTTATTAGACAGAATAGCAAAAAAAACTTTTTCTTTTATTTTGTTAAATACACGACGCGACGACGTCAGCGATTTGTGTACTGCGGCAACAAAGTAACGAACGATACGATGACCACAATACGATGAAACTAACTAAAAATATGATTCTCCAACAAACAATACTCCATATAAAAACTGGAGTCCATAAAACACTATTGGCTTTAGTATTAGGGATGATTGAGTTGCTACAAATTCACAATTTTATGTTTGCACATTATAAAATAGTACCGTGCTGAATAAATTTTAACTAACAAGGAGTATATTCCAATAGGTTCTCTCCTATCTTAAATCGTATATGTGATAGAGGAGAAAACAAAATAAAAGACACGTACTTTTTAGTTAATTTTATTTACGTTACTTTTTATTTATTTTCAGTGTTGGAAGGCAATACCGTTATCCATTTAAACCCCTTTCAACAGACAACCATTTTTCTTAAAATAAATGAAATATTAATACCTTTAAAATGCCGTTACCGAAATAAATGAAATACCTTCTGTTTGATTACAAGGTTTACATGGACACACGAAAAGGGGTGCGGACATCGCTAAATCGACTCACATGCAAACTATTCCAGTGGGTTCCCTTCAGACTTTATGCAAATCGGAAGATCAAAAATTAATGGACACGTATTTTTTCCGGTCCAATCTCCAACCGTGAAGTTTAAGTTATTTTTGTAATTTAAAAAAAAAAAACTGTAGACGAATTGGATGTCCTATGAATGTGGATAAGTTCTCTCAGATCTCAATGAAAATCGTATATGTGACAGACATTAAAAATAGGAGACGTATTTTTTTAGCAGCACAATCTCACTTCGTTATTTTACATATACTTCTTTCCAGGGTTGGTAGACAAAGCTATTTTAAAAGTCATTTTAACTGACTAACGTCACCGACATAACCAAAATATCGCTATTATTAAAATACCGATATCAAAATAATTCAATTATCAATAGCCTCAAAATACCGTCACCGAAATAAATGAAATATCGATAACCTTACAGGTCTTCACTAGTAGCCCTTTTAATAGGGTCAGAGACAATATTTTGCTACAAACGGTTTTTATCACACTTCTTTATTACGGTATTAGACCCGTAAATTAAGACCAACCGATCTTGGCGGTCAGAATGTTTGGTTATTAGCAATCCTGATATGCGGCGATAGCTCGCAATATTTTACATCATTAAATTCCCGAATCTGTAGGATACATAAATTAAGCTGGTTTAGGTCGTAAACCTTAAACTCATAAAAAAGTTAGTATAAAAGTCATAAAGTTGTTTATATGATGTGATTGAGTCATATGATATTAAGTTAACAAAACATTAAATCACTGTTAAAAAAATCCAAATTAAAATCTTAAAGACTTTAGCGCCGAGTTTTTGGAATGTGAGTTAAACTTGGTTTAGTTAAACCGAAAACGAATTTTGTCAGCCATTTCCAAGTTTATAAACATAAATTTGTCGGAACAAATTTTCTTTGCATGGCAGTTTGGCCTTCATTGAAATAAAACAACACAAACCAAATTTCAAAAGCAGTTTTCCAGTTACAAACTGCCATAAACTGAGTTTAATCAAATGAGACAGCTGTGTGTGTGTAAGCACAAGGTCCATACTAATAAATTAATTATCAAGAATATGTGAGTCTAAAAACCCAGATTTTAAGCAAATTGGTAACTATCAATGCAAAAAAATTTGTTTAATTTCGCTCAAAAATTTTAGCTAATTTATTGGGTGTATAATTTCAAAATGTGAAATTAAAAACAGATGGTGGTAAACATGGATTGAGTTTTATAATATCTTATATGGCATATGGAGGGTAAACAAATTGCATTTATTCTCATTTTGTCATTGAACAAAATAGTCTAAACAACATTTTTTTTTGCTTCAAATATGTCGAATTTTGTGCCAACAAAGCATCATTTGCGGGAAGTTTGACTTTTTCAATTTAAAAAAAGTGCAGAACATCGGTGATTTTAACACGGAAGACAAATACCGCTCAGCTCACCCAATTAAGTTCGAAGATGATGAATTGGAGGCATTATTCGATGAAGATTGTTGTCAGACTCAAGAAGAACTTGCAAAATCATTGAAAGTTAGTCAAGCAACAATTTCAAAACGTTTGCAAGCAGCAGAATTCATCCAAAAGCAAGAAAATTGCGCACCACATGAGTTGAAGCCGAGAGACGTTGAAACACAATTTTGCATGCCCGAAATGCTGCTTGAACGTCATATATAGAAGTAATTTTTGCATCGAATCATTACTAACGGCCAACCAGCCAAATCAATGCCAAAGCCGAATATCAATGGCGCCATGGTAATGCTCTGCTGAAATCGGCCCAGACGATCACAGGGGACATGTACCAACCACAATTGTTCGGTTTAAGCGAGCATTGACCGAAAAACGCCGGAATATGCGACCAGTTAAAAACTATTTAGAAAATAGTGGTTGGTTCAGACTTGCCCCGTCTGACTACAATTTGCTCTTGTTATACGATTCCCTTTCAGAACAGAATAGTTTGATCTTGGCCTCAAACAATTAGCAGTTCTTTTGGCGCGGAATCGATATGTTGCCAGAAAGATGGTCATAGCTAATGATGTCCAATACTTTGAATAAATTTAAATATATTGTACCAATATTTCACTATGAACTCTTAAAATTTGCAAAAAAAAAAAACATAAATAGTATATGCCAAAAAGTAAAAAAAAAGTACATATAGTTATAAAAAGTTCAATTTGAAAAGCTAGACGGTAATTTACTGGGAATTTTATTTATCATCCCTGTATATGACTTATCTGTCACAACAACGTTTAATTGATACAAAAAGAACTGTGACTCAGAGATATTTACAAATAAACAAAAACAAACTAGAGAGTGAACGAGTAATAAGAGAGAAAACGTGCGCATTGTTGATAGTACTCTTCAACAACCAATATTGATAAATTGTCTGCAGTGAGGGCCCCACACTTTAGAAATCAAGTACAACAAATATCAAACCCAACATCATTATCATGTGGTTGTTGCAGATGGAGGCCGTGGCTAAGGTCGTCTTGTTGGACTTTTAACATTTTTAGCCATCAACACACCCATACAAAACAACTAATGACGAATGAATTAAAAAAAATCTTGATAAGAGTCTAATAAGAAAGAAAATTTCAATGAGTTAATTGGAGAGACTGAGAGCAGGAAATATTTTTCTCTTTTAAAAAACATGAGGAGGTTTAAAAGTGTAGAGTTTTCCCCGTTTTTTCTGTTTGTAGAATATTTAATATTGATATTACATGGTTGTATTAGTTTGGTAATATATTTGGTAAATGTTAGCAGGAATGTAAAAATTAGTATTCCTATTAAATAATACTAATTTGTTGTTAAATAATACTATTTAATGCTGTAATTCAAAATTTAAACAAATTAAAAATTGAATGTTCACGGACATAGCTCCAAAACATATTCAGGCATAATAAAAACGTTAGTAAAAAATTTTAAATTTTAACACACATAAACTATATTCATATTACAAAGGGGCCAAAAATATGTTCCATTTCCCAAACAAATTCCGTTTGCACGAATGTGCACGATGGTACAATACGGAGACGAGCAATAAAAAAATAATTAAAAAGTTACAGGCTAGCCAAAAAACCTTTGTTGACCTAGAAACATATTCAAAAAAGGCAAGATACCAAAACCGTGTTTTTTAACTCTACCTATTTGATAATTTTTTGTTGTTTTATTTTTTAAAACAAGTTTTATAATAAAATACCAGAACTGAACCGTACAGAAAAGGAAACCCGAATAATTTAGTGACGAATCAAAGTTCAAATTGGAGAATTCTGGTTGTATGTGTACAGGTCGGCGTAGAGGCTAGAGGCTTTAGGCTATGCACTTGCAAAATTAGTTTTAAACATGTGGGAGGCAACATGATGGTGTGGACTTGTTTTTCGGTAAATGGAGTTGGACCATTCCACATAATTGATGGGAAAATAACCGTGAGTGGAATATATCACTTTGATGAGTGTTTCAACACGATAATGACCTGAAACTTAATCGAAATTGCCCACAGAGTTCATAGAAGAAAATAGAGTTCAAGTCCTTGATTGGCCGGCACACGCAAACTACTTGAACCACATTGGAATATTGACTACTCCGAAATCGAAAGGAACTTTTCAAAATTCTAGAATCTGTCTGCTAAGGTTTTCCTGAAGCCGTAAAAAATAATCTTATTTAAGCCATGCCATGCCGCTTCGGCGCATCGGATTAAATTGTTGTTTTTGTTTTGTACGTTTTGTTTTTGGTTTGTGAGGTTCAGAAGTGGTGATTTTGAACGGATTTCGAAGATGATGAATTGGAGGCATTACTCGATGAAGATTGTTGTCAAAATCAAGATGAACTTGCAAATTCATTCGGAGTCACTCAAACTACAATTTCGAAACATTTGCCAGCAGCAGGGTTCATCCAAAAGCAAGGGAATTGGGTACCACACGAATTGAAGCCAAGAGACGTTGAAAGACGATTTTGCATGTCTGAAATTTTGCTTGAACGCCTTAAAAAGCAGTTGTTTTTTATTATTTTTTTTATTTGACAAAAAAAATACAGACTTTTCAAAACTTAATTAACATTCATCGCTAAATTACATTTACAACTTTTTACATTACAAATAAATCAGGTAGATAATCTATTTAAATAACAAACAAGTTAACAACCACCCGCCTTTATTAGCACAGACAGTGACTATTTACATGTAAAAAAACATGAATATCCGTAGTATATGTTGTCAGTCTAACCCATATACCTTAACATTAATAACCAATATATTGTATGAACCTACTCTATTATACTGCAATGCGGTCACCACCAACCAAAACAACAACAAACATATTTTTTTACACACCTGCACAATAGTATATTTGTGGAAAACAAAAACACCTTTACAACAACCTCAATCCTCAAAAACACCAAACCACCTTAAAATATAATTCCCTCAGACACAATTCCATTAAATATTATGATTTTTACTGCCACACTCATTCTCTACAGACAAATAGTGTAAAATATAGAAAACACCAATAACAAAAGCATAACTTAAATAAAATTAACAGTATCAGTAGTAATTGTTGTTGTGCCGACCGACCGATCTATCTTTAATCGGATTGTAATATATTTTTAGTCTTTATACATACCTTTTTTGAACCAACCGCACAAAGAGTATTAATTTTAATTGCATTGTGGTTGCATTCTTCATACAATAAAAAAAAAACGTTTGATACAGTATCGAATAAACAGCAATCATTTTTTTAGAATAAGGAATTTTTGTTTTTGCATTTTTCATCCTCACAGTTTTGTTAGCTTGTCTATTGACTTTTGAATTTCACAGTTTTTAGCATGAGCAAAATACTAACAGACTGTCTGAATTTGAAATATCCTGGATGGTGAGTGTTGTGGGGAAGTTTGCCAAGCTTAACTACCCAGCAAAAGCAATTAAACGAGTAAGCAGAACATAAAGGGTTATTTTTGTCCCAATACTAATTAATGGTTAATAGACCGTACTAAAAAAAAGTTCGTCATAAGAGGATACCAATTTTTTGGCTCAACTGGCCACTGACCTCAAGTTTCCCGTTCTAGTATTTACCCACCAGACCTCAGTTCCTACCAACCTTCCCAAAAAAACTTTTTTACGGACTCTCCGACATGTACGGATTCGTGAATCCGGCTTCTACTGTACGCTTACGGTCCGAAAAAACGTATCCGTCAAAGCTTGTACGTAAACGGACCGTATAATTGAATTTTCGAAAATAATACGTTTTGTCAACGTTTTGGTGTATCCGTATCTTTAGCGTCAAATACGGACTACAAATTTTCATAAGTTTTTCTTCCGTTGCTTTGGATTTGTTTAGTTATCAAACACGAATACTTAAATGTCTATGAGCTAAATATTTATGAAACTTAAAACAAGTTTTACGATGATGTGTGCAAATTTTTACAGATTTGCAAATAAAAATATTGCCTGCCAGTTTATAATAGATTTTGTGAAAACATTTGAAAATTTGCATTTTGTTCTACATCATATCCCAAGCAACATTTTTACGAACTCTCCCACATGTAAGAAATCATAAATCAGTCTTTTCCGGCACGTTAACGGACCGAAATATACGTATACGTCAGAGCTTGTATGCATACGGAACATATAAACGGATTTTCGAACACAATACGTTTAGGTATATCCGTTTCCGTACCGTTAAATATGGACTTCACAGATTTTTAGTTGTCAAAATAAAAATTCCTAAATAATTTTTGAGAAAATTACAAAGCAAATTCAATTGTGCAGATAGAAATATTTGTTAATCACCTATTTACACAGCAAAACTACTGATGGCAAATTTGCTTAGAGGTGAATATAGTTTTTAATTAAAATTAAAACATATAATTATCGTGATTTTATTAAAAAAAAAATGTATATAAGCTTTTCTTTATTAATTTTTAAAGTTTTGCAAATCAAAATCTCGGGATTTGGATGCTAATGTAAACGGGGTGTAAATGTGCAATTATGTCTTAACATTTTTTGCATTATCATTATTGTGTGTTATTTTATTAATTGCTTTAATTTTATCATTAATAAAAAATACCGTTAAAACATAAAGAAGGAGTCAAATAACACGTCAAGAAGTTTTTTTTTAATAACAGTACATCGGAGTACACTCCGTTTTCACTATTAATGACGGACCGTTTACGCTCCGTAAATGGTACACTTTAAATGTACACAAATTACTCCGTTTTTTATACAACACAACGGTCCGTCAATGACGGACTTTCAAAGTATTCGAATCAGTTTCGATGTTCCTCAAAATCCGTTTTCTGGTCCTTATACGGATACAGAAAACGGTACGTAAACGGAGTTGGATTCCGTTTATGACGCACCGTAAACGAAACGTTTTGTTTGTTGGGTTATATCAGAAAATTAAAAAAATCAATAAACTTTTGCTAAGGAAGTATTTGGATAATTCCAGCATATCTACTTAATTTTAAATTTCTTCATATCTTCTGCATTAAAACGTAAATATATTAGCTGTCTTTGTGCGGTAAATTATGTTTGAAAATCTCACATAAATTTGACATTAGTGATCTATCATTTCCTGATTATTTATACGAAAATTACCTGTCATTATCATGTTTTTGCTTGTCAACCGTAACTTTTTTAAACCGTAGTAATCGATTAATATCTAATTAAATTAAAAAAAAAAAACGTAACCGTTTTAAATACCGATATCGTGTTGGCATAATTTTACTGTTATATTAATAATAAAAAGCATAACTGATATTAAGTCATAGAGCTAAATTCACAATGATGAAGTACTCCTCGCTGCAGATATAAAAATGTTGGCATGATATAAAAATTTTGCAAGTGCATAGCAGAGTTAATGTGTTCAAAAACGAAACTGAAAATCAGTTAACCGGTTTTTTTAATTTTTAAAAAACTGACCGGTTTCGGTATTTTTTTTACCAAATTCAAATAAACCGAAAACCGTGCTTTTGGTGTCGTTAACCACCCTGCGGGAAAAAAGGGGTCAGTTGGGATTCGGGACCTGTCTCGTGATAGGTGAAAACTGGACCGGTTCCGAAACTACATAGCACGTGATAGGTGAAAAGAGTACCGGTTCCTAAAGTACCTATCACGTAACCGGTTAAAGAGTCATTGTTACCGCCGCCACTGTTTATTTACTTATTTACTTTTTTTTTATATTTTTTATATATATGCACACTGTCTATAATAACGGTAGTGTCTAGTTTCTTCTGTATACATAGCTTCAAGAGGAAGAATAAAATTAATGTTAAGTTAGTTCGATTGAAAGTACAGCCCGTGCAAAACAAATTGTTTTTAAAGCGTAACCGAATAAGCGGTATATTCTAAGTTGAATTATATTAAAAAATAAAGAATATTAAAGCTAAGAAGATTTGTTTCCCTTCGAACTCAACATTCTTTAAAAACAATTTCCTTTTAATTTATTCAAGTACAAAGTGGCTTTGGAAAATAATTTTAATTTGAGAACAAAAACCGTTCGTTGTGAAAAAATTTAATCGTGGTATTTAAAAATTAATTAAGCTTGTTGAATTATATCGTGTTTTAAAAATTTAGACAGAATAATGTCGGAAAACGAATTCAACTGCGATAAATGTGATTTAAGAGACACCGAACGTATGGTGCAATGTGATTCTTGCGACAAGTGGTTCCATTTTGAGTGTGTTGGTGTAAATAGCGACGTCGCTAATGTAAGCTGGAATTGCACATGCGGTCAGCAACGACCCGTCGCCCTCAGAAACACCTCAAACACGACGCATCATACGACATCTGTAAATACCATTGGTGAATTTTCCCGCGGAACGCAAGGAGCATCCTCGCCCACCGAAGAAGCTCCTCCTGCAAATTTCAACAAAGAAAAAACACCACATCAACTGAATGAGGGCCATGATAAAGGTGCATATCCAAAAGCACAAACATTTTCAAATAATCATGGCTCCTCGGGCATGACGCCAATTACAACAACGACGACGCAACCAATCGTTAAACCGCCAACTATATCAACGATGACGTTAAATAGTGCACATAACAATCAATATATACAAGAGCATTTTGTGAATAATGGTGGTCCAAACACGTCTGCGTACAATTTTCCTTCACATACACAGCTACAGCTGCAATTATTAGAAGAAGAAAAAGAGCTTCAACGAAAGTATTTGGAAAAGAAATATAAAATTCTTTCTCAAGGTGATATAAGCCAGGCTTCTGGTACGCTTTTAAATAGTTCTACAACTTTCCAACCAACATCTTCACAAATTGCTGCTAGACAGGTAATACCGAAGGAGCTACCAAATTTTGATGGGAATCCAGAGGATTGGCCGCTTTTTATCAGTAATTATAGAAACAGCACCGAGATAGCCGGGTATAGTGACGCAGAAAATTTAATGCGATTGCAATCATGTCTACGTGGCCGTGCAAAGGAGCTGGTAAAAAGTAAATTATTAATTCCTTCAATGGTGGATGAAATTATTCAAACGCTGGAAATGTGTTTCGGCCGCCCAGAGCATATACTCGATAATATGATTGAGAAAGCAACGAAAATTCCTCCTCTTAAGGACAGACTCGATAGCATTATCGAATATGCGCTCACTATACGAAATATTTGCTCGACAATGGAGGCGTGTAATATGGTGGCTCATTTAAACAACCCGATGCTGGTAAAAACTTTAGTAGATAAATTGCCAAATAATCATAAGCTTACCTGGGCTATGCATATAAAAGATGAAAAGGTTCCCATAGTGAAAGTGTTTAGTGACTGGATATATGCCATAGCTGCTGCTGCCAGCCAATTCGTGGCCCCGGCATTACTTAAAAAAAGCGCATCGGTAAACACTCATCAGCAAAGTAACACAACCAAAACGGTTTGTTTTTCGTGCAAAAGTGAGGCTCATAAAATCCAAAATTGTGGTGAGTTTCAATCATTGAAGTTAGACGCCAAATGGGATGTGGTAAAGAAAAACAAACTATGCCGCCAGTGCTTAAATTTACATCGCCGAAAGTGTTTTTCTAATAAGCAATGTGGTATCAGTGGCTGTACAGCAAAGCATCACCCTTTATTACACAAATATACCACAATTATTAGTCGAAGTTCAGCAAACCATCAACCAAACATAACGATCGCTGAAAGCAGTGGCAGTGTAAACGCACACGATGATAGAGATAAAGAAAGGCCTTGTTTCAGAATTTTACAAATTCGTATTTATTTTAATGGTGGTTCCGTGGATACTTTCGCTTTTTTGGATGAAGGTTCGTCAGTAACTCTAATCGAGCATGATTTTTTCAAGAATTTGGGCCTAGAAGGCAAAAGAGAACCTCTCGAGCTACGCTGGACCGGGGATACCACAAGGTCAGAAGATGAATCTGTCAAAATCAATGTAGAAGTATCTAGTACCCAAAGTGAGTCCCGATTCACCCTTTATGATGTGCGTACAGTAAACAACCTGGCTCTACCTACGCAATCCATTAACTTTGATAACATCGTCAAGAATAACTTACACCTTAAAGGATTGCCGATACAATCGTATAACAACGCCAAGCCTATGATTCTAATAGGACTCAATAACTGGAGGGTGGCGGTCCCTATAAAAATCCGAGAGGGCGGACGCAATCAACCGATTGCAACAAAAACACGTTTGGGATGGACCCTACAGGGTAGCGGCAGCGATTTGGGAACCTCTGCTTCGTTAAATATACATACATGCGAGTGCGAGAATCGTTATAAAATGCTACACGATGAAGTTAAGGAGTATTTTTCCCTCGAAATGTCTCAAGAAAAAGCTATTTTATCGTCAGAAAACAAAAAAGCCATGAATAATCTTGAAAACAACGCTTATAAAAAAAATCAACAATTTGAAGTCAATTTGCTTTGGCGAGATGTTAACGCACAGTTGCCAGAAAGTTACGACGTCGCGTGCCATCGTTTAAAGTGTCTTCAGAAAAAGTTTAAGAAGGATCCTCAACTACAGCAGACCATGCAGACGGAAATCAACAAACTACTGGTAAAAGGCTACGCTAGAAAAGTCCTGGACTCAGAAATGTACTCCTATCCCGGTCGTACATGGTATCTTCCAATTTTTGTGGCTCTTAACCCAAATAAACCTGGTAAAGTTCGTCTTGTCTGGGATGCAGCAGCTAAAGCTAATGGTAAATCGCTCAACGATTTTTTAATAAGTGGCCCTGATATGCTTAGACCACTGTTAAATATTTTAATCGATTTTCGCGGCGGTCAAATTGGAATTTGTGGTGACATAGCTGAAATGTTTCATCGTATCAACGTCAAAGATGAAGATATGCATGTACAACGGTTCCTATGGTTTGAAAACGGTGATTTTAATCAACGACCAAGTGTTTATGTGATGAAGGCTCTAACTTTTGGAATAAGCTGTGCTCCCTGTATTGCGCATTTTGTCCGTAATAAAAATGCAAATGAATTTCGCAACATATATCCTCGGGCCGTCAAAGCAGTAGAGTTCTATCACTATATGGACGATTTCATTGATAGTGTCGACACCGACGAAGAGGCGCTCGAATTGGCAACGCAAGCTAAGACGATTCACGCTGCTGGTGGTTTTCATATGAGAAACTGGGCAACAAACTCCAAATATGTGAGGCAACTTTTATGTGACGACGGTCCAGCAACAGGAAATTCATTTGGAGCTGTCGAAAAAATTTTGGGTATGTATTGGGAATCCAATAATGACGTGTTTCAGTATAATTCTAGATTCTCGAGGCTCAGAAGAGATGTGTTCCGATCAAATGTGGTCCCCACAAAGAGAGAGGTTCTTCAAGTTCTCATGTCTATATTTGATCCCCTTGGGTTCGTATCTCACCGTTATATCGGCCTTAAAATACTGATGCAAGAGATATGGCGTTCGGGCATAAAGTGGGACGATACATTAAATGGCGAACTCTGTCTCAAATGGTCTTCTTGGCTTTCGAATCTGGCGAAAATTTCATCCATCACCATCCCACGATGCTACTCCAAATTATTAAAAATGACATCCAACGTCCAAATGCATACTTTCGTCGATGCCGGCGAAAATGCTTACGCTGCTGTAAGCTATTTCCGTATTCAATATGGAGACGACGTCGACGTCTGCATTGTGGCCTCGAAGTCTAAGGTCACACCTCTGAAGCCGATATCCATACCTAGGCTGGAACTCCAAGCGGCATTAATTGGTTCTCGTTTGGCCGCAAAAATTCGAAGTGCAACGCGTCTTCACTGTAATGCAAATTTTTTCTGGTCTGACTCCAAAACAGTTTTGAAATGGCTCTCCATGGACCCCAAAAATTTTAAAGCATTCGTTATGTATAGAGTGGGCGAAATCCTAGAATCAACAAATCTTAATGAGTGGAACTGGGTCCCCTCCAAATCGAATCCAGCTGATTTTGCAACGAAGGTCTGTACAGCCGATGACGAAATGTGGTTCAGAGGTCCCCAATTTTTAAGAAAAGACGAGAGCGCTTGGCCGAGAACTTCTGATTTGGGAAACATAAACACCGAAGAGGTACGAAATCATCTTTTACATATCAGCGAAAATCAAAGTTTTACTATAAACATCGAATATTTCTCGTGCTGGAGACGACTTTATAGGGCACTGGCGCAGTTTATTTTATATATAGAAAAGTTAAAGTCCGTGGTGCTTAGGAGAAACCTGCAAGAAGAACGAAAATTTGAATTTGTACAGAAAGCTAAAAATATCCTATTAAAATACGCACAACTCAGCGAGTTTTCAGAAGAGATTGGGTGCCTCAAGAGGAATAAGCAGATTAGCAAAACCAGCAAGCTTAAACAACTTAATATTTTTCTTGATGATAATGGTGTCTTACGTACCTTTGGCAGAGCAGAAATGTTACGTTGTAATAATTCAATAATTTTACCGCATTGTCATTATATCACTTTTCTTGTGGTCCGACATTATCACGAGAATTTTCATCATTGTATGCACGAAGCCACCATATGCAAAATTAAAACAAATTTTTATATACCAAAATTGAGAGTTTTATACAAGAATGTACGAGGAAAATGTCAACGCTGTAAGAATGACTCAACAGTACCACGACCACCACAAATGTCATCTTTACCTAAGGCCAGGCTATCGAGTTTTGAACGTCCCTTCACTTATGTTGGTATCGACTTCTTCGGTCCCTTATATGCAACCGTTGGCAGACGCAAAGAGAAAAGATGGGGTGTACTGTTTACTTGCTTGACGGTTCGCGCAATTCACATTGAAGTGGCTCACAGTATCGACACCAGCTCGTGCATCATGTGTATACAAAACTTCATCAGTCGTCGCGGCTCTCCTAAAGAAATATACACCGATAACGGAACGAATTTCAAAGCAGTAGAGAAAATTTTACGTGAGGAAAAACGAAATCTCGACCTACACTGTGTGTTCTCCCACTATGACGAAATAAAATGGCGATTTAACCCCCCTGCCGCCCCGCATATGGGTGGTGCATGGGAGCGGTTGATACGATCAGTAAAATCTATTCTCTATGCCATGTGTCCAGCATTTAAATTTAACGACGAGACTTTGAGATGTGCACTATGGGAAATTGAATTCATAATTAATTCGCGGCCACTGACTTTTGTGGCACTAGACTCGGCTGAGGATGATCCCTTAACTCCAAACCATTTATTACTTGGTTCTGCAGCCGGAGACAAACCTTTGAGCGAGTGCGATTACGATCTTCGACAGCGATGGCATCAAACTCAAAAGTTCGCGAATCACTTTTGGCGAAGGTGGGTACGTGAATACGGTCCAAACTTGGCGCGTCGTAGCAAGTGGTTCAACAAAGTGCCGCCACCATCCGTTGGAGATATAGTCATCATAGTTGACGATACGCTTCGCCGCAACAGTTGGCCCAAGGGTGTTATAACCGAAATAGTTCCTGCAAAAGATGGCCAAGTCCGTCGCGTTAAAGTCAAGACGATTAATAATACCTACGAGAGACCTGTAGCTAAAATAGCAGTGCTAGACGTCGGTAATACGAAAGATGGCAAGCTCATTAATCCCTAATTCGCTCACAAGGGGGGGAATGTTACCGCCGCCACTGTTTATTTACTTATTTACTTTTTTTTATATTTTTTATATATATGCACACTGTCTATAATAACGGTAGTGTCTAGTTTCTTCTGTATACATAGCTTCAAGAGGAAGAATAAAATTAATGTTAAGTTAGTTCGATTGAAAGTACAGCCCGTGCAAAACAAATTGTTTTTAAAGCGTAACCGAATAAGCGGTATATTCTAAGTTGAATTATATTAAAAAATAAAGAATATTAAAGCTAAGAAGATTTGTTTCCCTTCGAACTCAACAGTCATGACATGTTCTTTTAGACCAGTCCTGTGACATGCCACAAAGGGCAATTGATCCCCTCCTAGGACAAGCCCATGTTTAAAGTGACAATGAACCAGTCACGTGACGTGTCTTAGGATACGTCTTTTTCCCGCAGGGCAGTTTTTATTTTTTTATGTTTATTTATATTAATCATATAATTACAAATTATATCCTAATACCCTGAGCGCCCCGGTAGGCTAGTTAGTAGCGTGCTAGCCTATCAGTGCCGGGGTCGTTGGTTTGATTTCCACCAGAGGCTCCGGTCTGTTTTCGCTACGAGCCGATGGCCTTTGTTGATAATGCTCGGTTATGGTATTAATACATAATTTGTAATTATATCATTAATATAAATATTGTTACAAGAAATTTCTATCACTACAAATTTCTTTACACGAATTTTGACAGCTGGAAGATTCTAGTGTCGTAATAAACTGGAAATAACTAGAATACCTGATTACTCATATAAATAATTGTACTCAGTGACGCAGTAGTTCAGTTGATAAGTAAAACGCAAAGTGTGAAGAACTAAAGTGTGGCTAACGTTTAGTTTATCTAAATCGTGTAAATAAAGTGTGCTATTAAAGTGTATTTCTGTAATTTTTAGTGACGGTTATAAATAAATAGAGCTACAAATAATTTCAAACAGTGTTTATTATTTGCAATATAGAAAGAACTCGATTTATTTAAAAGGTAAATAAATCAACGATTTTATAAAGGGTAAAATCGTAACAATATAAATAAATAAAAAAATCCTAATACCCTAACCGAGCACTATCAACATAGGCTATCGGCTTGTTGTTCCGTAAACAGACCAGAGCCTCTGGTGGAAAATAAATCCTCAACCGCAGCAGTGATAAGCTAGCACACTACCAAATAGTCTACCGATGAGGTCAGGTTTTGTATTTAATTAGTTTATGCCCAAATTTTTAACTTTTTTTAATTCGCGTCGCTGCCAGCAAGAATTTTCAAACAGAAAATACATATGATTGATTTGTTATAAATACAAATAAAATTATTTTCCAACTACGTTTTTGTATGCAAATGCAAAGCAGTAAATATTGTAAATTTAATTATGAAAAAGATAAGACACAACACAACCTTCAAAAGTTTTCTGTTCGCGTGGCTTTTTAGATTTTTTTATTCAGAGTAAATTTGTATTATTCTCTGTAAGTTTGCTACAACGGAATTCTTACTGGACGTGACTGAGAAAGTAATCGAATGGACCTAAAGTAAAATTCAATTGCCTTAAAGTCAGTGGCATCAGTTATTAATTAATAGTTGATAGTTAAGCCTGTTAAAGTTGTTTAAAATATCTTTTTGAATTTTAAAGACAAACAATTATATTGAAAAAAAATTAAAATGCTATTGTATTTAAAATTAAGACATCAAATTAGCGCCTCGATAGAGTGTTGCCGGGCTGTATGTAGTTCGATATAATTTGCTATTAACGGAGGGTAACTTATTTAAAATTTAACCAATGTTTAATGCTAACCATTGTTAATTCCTACATATTTGACATGCAAAACTATTGTTAAGTTCTAAGCTCTGGTTATTTTGAGATAAGTTAGCAGGCATTAATAATGGACAATTTTAGTATTAAGTGCCTTTACTGTTTATCTTTATTTCCTGAGATTCATTCAGTTATTTTAACAATTGTATTAATTTATAGCGACATCCTCTTTTTGTCTTCCTATGATTACTTAGCGATATCTTCTAGTTTACTCCCAAATGATTATTTTGCAATATCGCCGATTTATCTTCCAGAAGTGTTGCTTTTGTATTACTTTGGATCGTATATAAGAAAATGATTATTGCCGCGATAAGTGTTTCCTTTCAGGTCATACGAATACAATACGATTTCGAAACAATTTCGTCTCGCAATGTAGAGTGGAGTACTTCATAGTTGATATAAAATGATTTTAAATAAATATCGCAAGCAATAATCAAAAATTATACCGGTACGAATATTTAGCTAATATACTTTTAACGGTTTACTATTTAATTGCAATTTTTTCCGATTGATATTAAATTTTGACCAAATATTTGGCAATAAAAGCTAAACAGTAAAGACGAATTAAGAAATTGTTGAAGATGAATCAAAAAATAATTCCACTTTTCGGATTATATAACACTACACTCATAAAAAAGGGCCGAATAAAAACTTGTATTTATATTTGCTTCTGAAAAACTTACCATGAAGTTGTGGATAAAGGTCCGCTAAATTTTTAGCCAATTGAACTAAATTAAAGAAAAAATTTTTCCTAACAATTTTTGATTAAATTTCGTTTAAAATCTGGGTTTTTGAAACTCCGAAACATGCCCACATTTATTATGTGGTATACACATATGGAATAGTTTAAGCAGCACCAAATTTTAGCTCACTTTGCTCTATCTCATTTAGTTTCCCAGAGATTGGCTATTTTATAATTGTATAATATAAAATATGGTGAAATAGCGCCATTAATATGTCAGACTGATCGAAGGAACACAAAAATATAATGATTTAAAAACAATAGTGGTTCAAATAAACTGGCATTTGCTTTTGCCTATATTTCACTATAACGATGCTAGAACCCAAGGATTTTGGGATTTTTAACTTACAAGGACGGTATTCAGAGGAGGCGACACTGATTTCAATGAAATCTGAAAAACATGGTAATGACAGGTCATTACTGTGTAGATTAATGACAGGTCATTACTGTCGTTACCTTTTGCATTACTTTAAAAAACATAATAATGACTTACTGATAATGGATGGTAGAAGTACTTATATGCATGATTTATATTAATGATTTACTGAAATAAGTACTGAATTCGTTTTACTGTTTTTTTATATTTATTGATTAATTTATTTTGAAAAACTGTACAACAAAATAGAAAATTATCTGCTGTAAAAGGTGGTTTTGCAAAAATTTTAAGATGTTAAAGCGTTTCTAATGTGAGATAGCATTGCACCTATATAAACTTAAATTTTTGAATGCAAAGGTAGATATTTTTAGTATTTTTTTTTTTATAATTTCAAATACAAATTATTTTTAACGATTTTTTTAAGAAAGGAAATTTTACTTGAAAAAGGTCCACTATTATTTTACAAGGGTTACTACTTACTTTACTATTGTAAATAACCACTACTGGTAACTCATTATTCTCCATTTTTTTGTAAGCGAGAAGGTAATGACCACCCATGAATTTTGGGACATCGCAAACAAATGTAATTAAGCGAGTAAATAGCCTGGTAACTAGTGGAACCCTTTGTGGGCTACTTACTCCCTTAATTACATGGTAATGTCTGTTTTTGCTAGGATGTGATAGAGGGTTGAAACTAACACTTTTATATCCCATTTTAAAAAATGTTCGAAAGTGTTCTGTTTCTGGATTACACTAAACAGTTTTAGGCATATTGAAATCTCAAATACCTAAATTAATAAAAAAAAATAAAAAAGTATGTAGTTTTCACTCCCCTATTTTACCCTCTTAACATGAGTTTGGGCCGTCTAAAAAGTGACATGTTCGTTTAATTCGTCTGCTCTAATAAATATCCAATTTCAGCGTTGTGGTGTAATGATTAGCGCGTTGGACTGTTACACAAAAGGTTGCGGGTTCGATCCCCAGCGACTGCAACATCAATTAGAAAAAATAATATATATGCGTTTTTATCTCTCATACATATCGCAACGTCCCATAGCACTTAACCCCACCAAAGTAAAATAGCATAACAGGGTTATGAACTAAAATGCTTCATCAATTCCGCCAACTCTTCAGCAGATGGCGGGCAACAACTGTTCTAAAAATTATCATCCCGCGCAATTACGGTGTTGCCATATTTAAAGCCCTTCATCTTTCACCACCTTTCATCTTTTCTCTTTTTTTTTGAATTTACTACGAAAAATATGCAGTATACTTTTGGCTTGCCCCAATTGATTTTCTGATTATATAACTGAAAAATTCAGCCATTCGATTGGCAGCAAACTCGATTACAAGTTTGAATCAATTTTCTTTTTGTGTGATCTTGAAAAATGATAGCGGTGTACTTGTAATCATTTAATGGTCATATTAATTAGTTGACCTAGTGAGAAACCATCTAATTTATATTAGAATTCATATAGAGAATTTTTTATCATGCGGATTGGAGGTAACATGTCTTTCAAAGAGTCCAAAGTCAAATATAATTATAAGAAAATTTGCACTAACTTCAAATCTCATTTCCGTATGAAATTGGAGCTCATTTAGTTTATGAAATAAATCTCAATATTTAAACATAGTATATAGAATCCATTTAAGTTTCCTTGTTTATAATCCTTCCCTTATATGCTCGTATTTTAAATTGTTTTTGTTTTGTCTATCTTAACATTAAATCGGTAGACCTTGAGAAGGAGAAACATACACATACGGGGGAAATAAAAAATATTACAACGTTCTTCCATGCATTAAATATATTTTCGCCTTCGTTGAAGGTATTAAAAAAAATAATAGCAAAGAATGCATAGAAAACAATTCAACAATATCAACGACTTTTGAACTTGAATTAAGAAATGAACCGTATTAAAAGTAGAATTGTTGTTGCATTATATTTTTATACTACACTTACACTAATTTACATTTTAATGAGAAACGTTTTAACGTCACGTAATATTAAAAACACGTTACATATTTCACTACAAAAACAAACGATAAAAACAATAAAAGTAAACGGGGGTGCCTTCGCCACAGGAGCTCATTTCTCATCACAATTCAACTACTTCAAACTTTTATTTGCAAATCTGTCTTTTTTCAAATTAAAGTTCTTTTAAGTATATCAAGTAAATACCAAAAAAAGAAACAAAGTAGACTGTTCAATAACGGTAACGATAACAAATTCTTGACAAATAAAACTTCGTATTGCTTTTGAGTAATGGTATTTGTGAAACATAAAGTGTGTAATATTTAAATGAAACAAATATTTATAAGTTTTTAAACAGATAAGTTAAAATATATACTTTTATATATCAAAGTAATTATAAATGGTTTTATATTTTTAGACAAAATTAATGTTCCGATCGATCCAATTCAACGCTATCTTTAAAAAGAAAATCCAATAGAAAACAGATCTAATTAAATATTACCCATGAATAACAGATTTAAAATTATATAAATAAAAACATGATAATCAAATATATTAAAAAAAAAAAAAATTTGGCCCTATCAAAGGTATTTTGGCCCTTTTTAATCGTCAATTTGGTCCAAAACAAAAAATCTCAAAAAGCATCACTAGTTCCTATCACATATATAAAAAAAACCCAAAGATATGCCTTCAGTTAAAGGGGGCAGGATGGTTTACAACTTAAAACATTTTTTTTCATCGATAATTTAAATATAAAAGTACAACATCTCAGGAATAACATGTGAAAACTTCAAGTGGATCGGATCAAAATTAGCCGAGATATCGGTTATTTCGTAATCGACTTTAAAGGCCGTAAATTCGAGTGCTTTAGGTTAGGTTGAACTGACTGGTCAAAGACCTTACATAGACCAAATTAGTCCCTAGCGTTACCAGATATATAACGATAACCCTCATAAAAAGAGCAGTCAGATGTGATGGCAACCAGGGTGCCCCACACTCTCTTAGCAAATGCCAGGAGTCTCAGAACACCCATCCTAGAGATTTCTTCCAGATCACGGAATAGATAATCTGCTAAGCAACTTGCCCTGGAGCGCGCAAGAGCCGGACAGTGGCACTCCGTCTCTCTGTCCCCCGGTACCCCACAGAACCTACAATTAACACTTGCCGCTCTTTTGGCAAGAACCGCAGTGACCCGTCAATACCCCCACCAGGATTCTACAATCGCTTCTGGTTAAGGATAACAGAAGACCTGTCGCCTTAGGATCGTAAGACTTCCACATGATCCTCGACACCCTGCACGTTTCGGTATTGCTCCAAATAACTTCAGATCTACCCATTGCAGTGGAGTCTATGTCCCGTTTTAAGAACTAAAGTGGCGTATGTACATTGCCCTTTCGGCAGACAACAGGACCACGAGCTTTGCCAGCTCGTGCAGCTCTCTACAGAAGTAGACTTCAAAGCGGCCCCTTCTGTCACTAGATTAATCAGTTGTATATTCAAGATAAAATCCAGTGCCGCAGTTGGTATAATACGTTCCGCGTCAGTGATACATAGTTTGAGCGCTCTCCAGGCGCCTGCAGTAGACTCTCCCCAAATGAGTACACCATATAGTAAAATTAGCGTAGAAACTGCCGTACAAACGCAATGCAAGAGCTTGGTGGAAGGCCATAAGTTTTTCCAATCATTTTCCTTCATGCATAGAGCGCATTTGTGAGTTTCCATGACAACTTGCTTTCCAAAATAAGCCCCACGTACTTTGCATGGTGTCCGTCTTCAGGATTTACACTTAGTAAGACTAAGTCTAGCCGCCCACCGGTTTATTACCCCCAGTGTAGTTTCCATCACAGAACTAATAGTATCCAGGTACTATCCAGTGACGACAACGGTTACTTCATTTGCATACACAGTGACACCAGCCGCTCCGCCCTTAAACCCCTCGCGAAACTCGTTCACAAGCTTCCACAACAGTGGAGACAGAACTCTTCCCCGGGGAGTTCCCCTATGCACCACCTTCCAAACTCTGGTGCTACCCTCCTTCGCAGATATTATTCTACAGCCCAAAAGGCTACCTATCCAGTTCACAACCTGGACGGTAGCTCCCGATCTTGCCACACCTTATAATATTGCATCCGAAGACACGTTGTTGAAGCGTCAGCAATGTCAAGAAAGACTCCCTTAGCAAATTTTCTAAAATTAAGAACTTTTTCGATCCGTGAGACGACCGAATGAAGCGCCTTCTCAACAGACTTGCGCATCGTATAAGCATGCTGGTTGGCACAAAGAAAAGTCGGATCCATGCTGTCCTTAACATGGAATCCTCAATTCTCTCCAATGTCTTCAGGAGGAAGGAAGTAAGGCTGATGGGTCTATTATCTTTGGAATACAAATTGTTGCTTTTACCTGACTTTGGAAAATAATAAAACTTTTGCCGTTGTCCAAGATATAGGCACATAATTCAATCTCAGCCAACCCCTAAAGATCTCAACCAACCTATGTCTACCATACTGAAGTTGAACCGGAAATTCGAGAGAATTAATGAGTTTGGGGATAACGAAAACAAGTCTAGCTCGAAATTCCAAACGAATCAGTTATATGTTTGTGCGAAGTAATGCACCAATTTTAATAAACTTTTCCAGACATTAATGATCAATGCAATAATATTCTGATGTTTTATGTGAAAGTGGCAACATTAAATTCAAAACCACACAAAAATTAAAAATCGCATATTTTTTAATATAATTTCGTTTATCCGCATAAATCACTTCGATGTTTTTGTTTTCAGATAACGCTGTGAGGTCGCCATATTGATGGCGCAGTTTTGCCGTTATAGGTTACTTTGACATTGAGCTAATTGGAATTTGAAGCATAAAAATAAAAGATAAAATATGTAAATATATCTATACAAAATATATAGTTACAACAGCAAAAATGAAAAAGTGTCAAATGCTCCCCAGTCTACCCTAAAATTATATTCACACACACATACAATTAAACACAAAATAGCAACAGTATGCATTCCTAGACTGCATTTCCGATTTAAAGAACAACAATATTGTTAAATACATACAAAATAAACGTAGTAGAACACTTTAAAATATATTACCCAAAACTAGAGAGATTTAAATGGTTTCAGATGGTTCTGATATTATAATCAGGAAAAATTGAATTAAATACAGAGTTTTTGAGTTTTTGTTGCTTGTGACAAAACGCCAGCAATGGTTTTAAAAGGTCATTAATCTTGTTTTTTTAGGAGAACAACATATTGTCTATTCTTTATGTCAACCACTGATGCATTTGTGTGTTTACAATCAATTTAAATGTTTGTTAAATGTCTTCGTTCTCTGGTAGCTCTATTTCATTTACATTCTACGTCAACATTTCCATTTGAAGTTTTTGAACCCGTATTTTTAATGACGTCATAGTCCTGGTATTTATTCAATACTGTTTCCCCCTTTTTGTTTATGTTCTTTTGTTCTTTAATTGAATTTCTTTTGTACTTACGAGGGTAGTTCGAAATGTTCTTAGTTCAACAATGAAAAACAAGAGTTAGATTTTTAAAATTATGTTTATATTTCAATATGATCTCCTGAAACTTCAATACACTTAGTCCAACGCTTTTCTAGCAATTCTATTGCTTGTTAACAATTATTTTCCTGAGCTCTGCAAAATAATCGTCTGCAGCTACAATTTGATCTACATTCGAGGTAAAACGCTAGCCAACAAGGAGCTAAATAACGAGAGAGAATAAGGTAAGTGATCAAGCAATTCGTTCTTCAATTCGATGATTTTTCCATCGTCAAACACTCTTGTGTGCTGCTGCGTTTTTTGATGAAAAATAAATTTTTGTGTTGTAAAACAGGTAGTTTTTCTCGGATTTTCACATTCAATTGATGCAAAAGTTTACAATAATATTCAGACTTTATTGTTTTACCTTTTTAAAAATAGTCGATCATACGAAAATACCTTTGTGATCCCAGAAAACCAATGACATAACCTTACCAGCCGATTAAATTGTTTTTGCCCTCTTTGGAGCACTCCCACCACCTTCAGTCCATTGTATTAATTGTTCTTTTATCTCTGGTGTGTAGTGATAAATCTAAGTTTCATCAACACTTATGAAACGACGCTTAAAATCCATTTTATTTCGCTTAAATCGATCCAAACAAGCCTGAGATATTTTCATTCGAAAGCACCCATCTCGCAGAAAGCTTTTTCATGCTGATGCAAAATAAAATGGACTCGATCATTTGAGGTGCCTATGGCATTACTCGTCGATCGTGTAATACCATGTACTCGTAATAAACTATGCAACTCTAGCTATGATTTCTGCTGAAATTTTTGGACGTCCGTTTCGTGATTCATTTTGAATGCTTATACAACCACGTCTTAATTCAGCAGCTCAATTTATTACTGTTGCTTATGAAGGACAACTTTCACCTAACACATTCACCATATCATTTTGAATTTCTTGTCCCGATAAGCCTTTCTTATATAAATATTTAATGACACCCCGAATTTAGATTTTTTCCATTATAAAAAGATCACTGAAGGGTATTTTTTAAACAGCTGTTACTATACGAATGAGTTGCCAGATCTAAATGAAAATTACAATGCGTTCATATGACAGATGGAAGTTTTGATACACTTTTTGTAACGCCATATTTGTGTCAGGTAAGAATATTTCGAACGGCCCTCGTACAAGAAATGTCTGCTGGGTGGTTCACGCCGATTTGGCTATGTGATAGAGACGACAGAAAAAAAGCATGTGCGTCTTTTTAGCTGCCCAATCTAATATTAGAGGAGTAAAAAGTGGTATGGACTTTGCTCCATCGAGACAAATGATAGGAAAGTGGTTTGCTGACTTTGAACGTGGTCGTACAAACATAGATGACGCCGAACTCTCTGGTCGCCCAAAAGAGGTAGTGATACCTTAAAATATCAAAAAAGTTCTCAAAAGCGTAAAGTGAAGTTGCAGGAGATAGCTGATACCCTAAAGATTTCAATGGAACAGATTGGGTTTATTTGTTGCACGAATTACACTTACAATTGCTTCCACACCCACCGTATTAACCAGATTTGGCTCCCAGAAATTTTTACCTGTTTTCAGACCTCAAAAAATGGTCGCTGGAAAGAGATTTGATTAGAATGAAGAGGTGATTGCCGAAACAGAGGATTATTTTGAGGTCAAAGATAACTCATTCTATAAAAAAGGTATCGAAATGTTGGAGAGGAGTTGGAGTGATTGTATCGCTCTTGAGGAGCCTATTTTGATGAATAAAGTAGAATTTTGCCAAAAAAATTGTTTTATTGATTATCCCACGGACTTTTCAGCTAATGTGTTATGTTTGAATGAAATATACACAAATTAAGCACCAAATGAAAGGTATTTTAAAGGTCTATCAAGTAAAGTTATACAAATATTAAAAATTATTCACATAAAAGTTTTCAAATATTTAACACCTAAATATCAACTTGGCCGGTATGTTTTTTTTTTTTTTTAATTTTGCGCCTCCAAAATTCATGGTAATCGGAGGGAACCCACAAACACACTCTCCGTGCTAGTATTTACTTGTGTTCTGTCTATTGTTGCTATTGTATATATTTTTTGTGATGACTTCAAAATTTGAAATTAATTGATAAACAAAAGACATGCCTTCATTTCATGTCTATGTATCTCTTCTTTGATGGTGAATACCAAAGAGTCACGACAGATAGACGGACATACTATTTTTGAGAGGGTTGCTACTACAACTGCAGTGCATAATTATTTGCCTTTGTAAGCTTTTGTTGTGTATATGTATCTCTATAGTTAACCCTTTTAAGTGATGGTGCATGGTGGTTCCAATGCAAAAACAAAAATGGTAATAATTGTGGATCTTCTAAACTACTGCTCTAATTGGAAGAAACTGTTTACATAAATCTTAGGTCCTTCTCTTCAATTTTTGTAATAACTTTATTTCGATTGAATCAGTTGTCTAGAAGATCCATAATTATTATAATTTTTTGCTGGTTTGAAACCACTGTTCGGTGTAAAGGTTACAACAAAAAACCTCATTTTTATAACTTCATATTCTGAAAATTGTTTGATCTCTTTTCTTTATAAGGGTTAATGCTATAAAAAATACTACTGCGTATTATAAACATTGTTTTCGTTTTTCATTGAGATACACCGAATATAAAATATTTGTACTACATAAAAGAGTTTGGCAGACATAGAGTGAAAACAATCTAATTGCTTAAAAAAATATATTTTAGATTGTGATATTAAATTTTAATTGTAAAAAATTGCAAGCCTTATTCTAGCAAATTGGAATTATAATAAATCCTTTAATATAAATCAGTGTTACCAACAAGTAAAGCCAATTTGTATACAAACTCGGCTAATAAACTATCTAAAATCACTTAAAATTATACAAGAAAATTGCATTCAAGCATTTTGCAAACACTATTATGAAATAATTTATTAAGGACATCGAATTTTCCGTAGTTTCGTAAATTTTAGTATAACATTTTAATCAAAAACTTTTGGTTCAGAAAATATATTTTGAATACTTTGTAATATATATTTTTAAATACTATACAATGTGTTTTTCTATTAAAAGGTTCCATATTTGTTCAAAATTTTTCTTTAAACAACAATTTTTAACTGCAGCAATCTGCCTATTAAAAATTATGACGATTACATTCTACTGAAAGTTATGAGATTTACGGAACAGTTCCTGATTGAAAAAGGGTTACGTTTTAAGGACTTTTCTAACAAGGAAGCTCTCGCAGTTGATAATTCCAAGAGGACTTGTGAAAGAACCTTCGACTTTCTTTGCTTTTGCGAGAGGGGTAATTTTATTCACATTTCTTTCAAAGCAACCACACACACAGAAAAAATTATACTTAAGCATAAACAACATTAAATTAACTAGAAACAGATTTGAAATAAAACTAATTTTGTTTCCTAGATTTCAACACAGGCTGTTAGATTGTAAGACGAGAGCTCTACTCACTAAGCTAACGAAAAATCTAATACTTGAAAGCTAAAAACCTAATTTAATCATTGATATTTTTATAAAATAAATATTGGCACTGTAAATTTCTGATTGGGAATTTGTATTTATTTTTTATATAATCTTTTTTTTCAGAAGCTGGTAATTTCAAAATCTTAATTTTTTTTACCTATTTAAAGCATTAAAAACAAAATTTACAGCTTTTAAATTCATATAACAGGTTTGTTTTTTTCGAATTTTATATAAATATTCTATACAAATTTAAGTATATATAGACTTGCTATGTAGTTATAGAATGTATAAAAATGCTGCCAAGTCTTAGAAATTATTTGCTTTTCTCTTTTAAATGTTAACAAAAATATTTGAAATTTTTGTATTTTTAATTTGATAAATATTAAAAACAACAAAAACATCACCCCTATCGTGAATATTTTTCCCCTAGAAATGTTTTCCCTTTTCCCTCAATTCCAATCGTGAATAAATTGCCTCGAAATTTGTTCCCTTTTTCTAATCATTCATTTATGAGTAATATCCCCGAAAATAAGTTCACATTCAAAGAAATTCCCCTTATCGTGAATGTTTATTTTAAAACAGTGTTTTCCCTTTTTCCCATCAGTTTGTTCACTTTGATTTCTTCTATGGAACTACATAGAAAATGTACGTAATTTTTGTTTATAATTGGATATTCAGGGAAATAAATTTTTTTTTAGGTCAAGATCTGTGAATAAAGTGCATACTCCTCAACAGAATGCAAAACAACAGATAAATAGCATGTGGTTACTTAAAATGTGTCGGACAACTTTAAAAGATTAGATGAATCTCGCAAATATCTACGAGCAATTCGTTGTTGTTGTATTTCCACCTCTTGCAATCGTTCCAACTCTAAACATTTTGTTTTTCACTTTTAACTTTCTTAATTCAATAATTATTATAGTATGTTGATATTTTTAAATTTTCCTTAATTTTCAAATTTCTTTTAGTTTTTTCATTCAGTGAACATTGATAGTACACGTTATTTTGAACAGATGTTCTTAAAAGGGAACAAATATTTCATGGGAAATTCACGATGCCAATTTTTACTTGAAGGGGAATGAAAATTCCATGGGAATAAACATTTTACTTTTTATTCACGATAGGGGTGAATATAATTGCTCTATTTCGCGTTCCCGCGAAGCCAATATACGTAAACAGCTTTCGTACAAAAGCGGCCCTAAATATTCAAATTGTATTTGTTTACAGAAAATAAAGAAAAGTCAGGTAAGTATGGATAGTGGTTTTCTTTACAAGTAGTTATAGATATAGATATATAATTCGAAAAAAAAACAAACCTAAAATTTTTATTTAAAACTTATTTATTACATTGACAGATCTAATGTATACATTTATTATTGAACTCAACAATTTTGTCTGGGTCTACCTCCACGATATACAGACATTAGAGCCAATACAGTCTTACTTCGCCCATTGAATTTCTTAAGTACGCTTTGATTCTTTTTATGTTGTAAAGCACCTCTCCACTTTTAAATCATTTTAATACAATTCTATGAGGCTACAAAATTCTTTTGACGAAATGTAAATTACTTGGTACAATATTGTATAAATTCTTTACCACATTTTTATGACAGAAAAATCTTTTTGTCATACTTGATTTTATTTAATCTAAATCAGGAATGAATATAACTGATCTGTAATATTCCGTTTGTAAATATGAATGGTATTTATGTGTTCCAATCTCTCTTGGTTACTTTCGTTCTATACCATACAGCTTTACCATTTCAGTCGTCTCCATATAAATAATAGGTGTGTTCGACGTACGTTACCGCGGGTGCCCGCGGGAACCCAATCTTACCAGAAAGCGTTTCTTCTAGCAAAAATTGGGTAAATGAGAGCGTTCATGAGAGAGTGATTGTGTTTCTCATTTTACCAGAACTTACCCGTACTTTTTGTTTGGGTAAAATGGTTAAATTGTCAAATTATCAGCTGTTGCTGTTTTGCATTTTTGAAAAATATTAAAGTTAAATAAAAATTTACTATAAAGAACTTTTCCTTCTTAATAATGAAAAATACATTAGAAAATGTATGTAGATGTTTGCCATTTCAAATATGTATATTTATTAATTAAGCTGTTTTTTAATATGAATACATTTGAAGTTTATTTTTGGGTATGAAAAGTGTTTTTGTGCGTTCGCAGTATTTTGGGCATTTTTATGGTTTTGTGAGAAAATTTTTTGCTTACTCTCATTTTACCAGACTTTACCCAAAATTACCTCGTACAGACCTAATAATAAGCTCCTCCTCAGAATTTCTTCGCATCGAATTCAATATATCAATTACTTAATAAATATGTTTATATGCTGTTATTTTACTAATTAATAAGTAATTTTAATTAGAACATTTATGTATAAAACAGCAATTTTTATTTAAAAAATAGCAATTGTAAATCAAAAAGTCACATTTAAAATTAAAAAAATATTATTTTAAATTGAAAAACACCGTTTGAAATTAAAAAATATTAATCGAACTTAAAAATATCAAATGCTATTTTAAAATCTCAGAGTGTCATTCTATAGAGATCACTGAAAATTTGGACATGGATATTCCACGTTCGTGTGATATCTGTGTTGTTTTGGGTTTTCAAAATTTACGGTGTAGCTATGCTAAAAGTTGGATATTTTAGCGGCTCAAAGTTGGATAAATAAGTGATGTAACTTTTTAAGCAATTATTTTTACAAATCGTATATCATATGAAAACTTTTCTTCTTTAAGATAAGAAATATTGCAAAAATTCAAAATAAATAAAAAAACTGTGCTTTGATTTAAAAAAAAATACCAACTTTGATCCCCGATACATCATGAACTACATCGAATTTTGAAAAACAAAAAAAAAAAAAAACAGCACAGATATAACGGAAGCGTGGAATAGCCACTTGCTAATTTTTAGTCAAATCCAAAGACGACCATTTCAAAAATAATAAGATTGTTTCAAATACTTTTGGAATGACTCTAAATGTAATTTATAAAACATCAATTTTAATTAAAAAATACCAAATAAAATAAAAGAAATATTTGTTGAATTCCTTTTTTTTTTGTAAACCAATACAATTTGAACATTTGTACGGAGGCTGTTTTCGTATATGGACTTTGACGGAACCCAAAGTAGAGCAATTTTGGTGTTTGCACTGCTCTACATTTACTTACAAACACTTAATTCATTTGTTTGTTTTTTTCTTTGTTTTTATCATTTTATCAAATGACAAATATAAAAATTTCAAATATTTTTATGACAAATATTTTTGTTTACTTTTAAGAGAGAAGAGCCAAGAATTTCCAAGACTTGGCAGCATTTTTATAAATTCTTAATTTTGAAGCAACTTTATCTTTAACTACTTAGAAAGTATATAGCTACTTAAATTCAAAGGTAAATAAAGGTTAATAAAACACAGATGAATTTGTTGATTGAGAAGTTGAATACAATTTTACAACTGGGAAATGAAATCAAAAATCTAATGGCATATTTTGTTAAAACAAAATTCAGTACTCAAAAATTACACGGGAAAGTATATTAATATGTAATACATACAACAATACTTAAAGTTGTAATTTAAATATTTTAAATTTTAATGAAGGTGGTAAAAAAAATCGAATTCACGAGCTCTACAACCCCGCAAATATGCCATTATAGAAAAAATATGGTCTGCTAAAGAAATTTAAAAAATAGTTTTATATAGAGGTAGCACATCGCCATTGAAGTTTTAAAGTTTTACTTGTTCTAGTATTTTTAATAAAATAAAAATCGAGGAAAATTAATATAATTATTACGATCGCGAAAACTTTTGTATCGATTTTCATCAGATTTCTTATGCGCAAAATTCCTTTTTGAAGGAATGTCTTCTTATGTGGTACAGAATTTTTATTAACAATTTAATTTTAAAACGGTAAAATATAGCGGAAAACTAAGAAAAAAATTAAATTTTACGTTCAGTTACAAGGATAACTATTACCTTTCAAAAATTAAAAACAATATCATGTCTAATGAAAGTCCTTGGTAAGTAGATTGCAAAAGTACAAGTTGGATATTGCGATGACGTGTTTAGGAAAATACCACAAAATATCGAATTTTATAGAGTTTTCAAAAACCGCGAATAATTTAAAAAGCACAAATTTGTTTTTAATTTTGATTCCAGATTCATAATTTTCATAAAAATTAAGAACATATTTAAGAAATTTACTCATATAAGGCGTTATTAAGTTGAATTATTACTTACATTCTTTCAAAAGATTTTGATATTTTGACTAAAATATTTATTTTTGTGTATAAATTAAAAAAAAAAATCGCTAACTACTTAAAAGTTATAGAATTTTTTTAAATTTTGATCTCACATATTTCTTTTTTGCACATTAATTAGGACTATATTGGAAAATTTTGTTTAATTATAGCGTATAATTTTAAGAATAATTCCATTTAAAATCAACCCCACATTTTGTATAAATTACTCTTATGACAAATTACTAATTCTGAAAATTGGCACAGAGTTTTTAGACATTAAGGAATAGGAGCAACATAATGGAAATTGCGAATTAAAATTTTCATGTTTTTTTTTTTGACAACTCTAATGAACATATGTTTTCATATAAAAACAAACTCATAATTCTGAAATTTAGGGGATTCCAGTTGGGACTTTATGTGGTATTGGAACCTCAGATTTTTTATTTAAAAAATAAATAATACAATTGGAATCACGAATTTTATTGCTTTAAAAAAATATACAATTTAAATAATTTCATTGAAGATCTGTACGAGGCTGATAAATAAATTCCAAACTTAACACAAATTTCCAAAAAAAAATTGAAATTTCTTTGAAAAATTTAAAATTTTTATCAAATTTGATAGAAATTTGGAAACCTGAATTTAGTTTAGATTTTATTTAGATTTCGTCATAGAGGAAGGATTTGTATAGAGATTTCATCGTGCAGCAAAATAAAACTGTGCATCGATTACAAAAGTTTGGTAACTGAAAGAAAATTGAGCAAATTTCCCCCTGGGCCCGAGAAGACCGGGAAAAATGCATTTAAAGCAGCGATCGGCACTCATAGCACTCAGGGACCGAACATAATCGGCAATTTACACGTATACTAAACGAATGTCAACAAATCTCACAGCTAAGAGCACAAAAAATTCAATTATTTTATTCAGTAGTACGCTAACTTTCAACAGAGCAAGTATATGCCGCTTTGTTGAAGAAATAAAGTACACACTAAAATTTTTTTTTTTTTTATTATAGGTTTTGTTTAATGTAAGTATTTATTTCGTTTTCATTTTAAATTAAAAATATAAAACGTTGAGTGGGAAGAATTTTTTTATTTTCTTTCAATACATTAAATGAGACAGTGTGCCTTGTATGCATTAAAAAAATTATTATTTTCAGTACTATGAATTATTTTTATTTTTCATAATAGAGAAAACAAGAACATGAACAATTTTAATTCAATGAATCCGGATATTCTTTTATCGATTAATTCATTTATTCATTCATTAATTTATCTAGAAAGATAAAAAAATTCTTACGGTGTAAGACACCAATACATTCATGTTCTCTATTTCTGCCGACCACTGATTTAAAGTTTTTAATTGAGCCTAACTGCTGAGGACAGTACAAAACACTTTTGGTCGCCACTCAATGCGAGAGAAAAATATCAATAACATTTTTGATGTGCTTTATATTATGGTGTGATCGATGTTATGGCATCATTAACTCAAAAACGCGTTCTTTGAATTATGCTGGTCTTCTCGCAAATAAGCGTACGTTCAAGAAAACACACATAAAATGTCTTGTCAATCAGACAAATATTCTCAAAGTTACACGCAAATTTGTAATGACGTGAGTAAACGTTAGAGTGTGAGTAAAGTCGATGAACAGGATTTTTTGAAAAAAGCTAAGCCGATTAGACTCAAATTTTAACATAAGCATTTTAAGTATATTTTTTAGTAATAAATAAAAGCTTTAAAAAATCGATATTTTTCTTAGAAATGCCGACATTTTGTAAAACATTATTTTGCTTATTTCATCGATCAATTACAAGAAATTACATTAACAATATATTTTTTGTTATTTAATTTCAGACGATCCATTCCAGAGATATGGTGCTCACCGGATTAGAGGTTCTCGCGGATTTTAGCTATAGCGGCTTTTAAAATATTTATTTTTTAAAATTAAAAATTGTTAAAATATAGTTAAAAGTTACCATAATACATGTAAAACTTTTAATTTAATAAATTAAAAGATCTTCTCAAGAAATATTCTTGAAATATCGATTTTTGGGCCTCTTAATCCACAGGCAAGAGCAAAATGGATATGGCCGCTGCAGCAGGTTCTTTACATTATGTGCGTTTAAAATTTTCTTCTTTAACTTCAATCGCGTTTTTCTCAAATTTTTATTTATATTTTTTTTTAATTCGTTAGTCATGAACAGATCTTCTTAAAATTTTGCACACTTCTTTACAGAAACATCTTATACTGCTTGAAAGAGGGATTTTTTTTTTATTTTTTATCACAACTTATTTTATGAGGCAATATGTGGTGAAAGTTTGACCACAAATTGGGAGTTTTTGTTCACAACTCCGCCAAAAATTCTAATTTAAAATTTTAGTTTTTCCTTCGTTCAAGCACGAGCTTTATATATCTACTAACTTCCGATGAACCTGTCATGAGTTATCCTGACTACGCCGAGAAAACTTTTTTGAGAGGTCAAGAGAAATGAGGTCCCAATGTCAAAAAATTTTAAATAAAAATTTCACACAACACTTGTTAAATATGTAATGTATCCTTGAAATGCTAAATTGTTTTAGTAAAATATATTATTTGATATGTTGAAAAAAAAATTGGTAAATTAAGCTTTTTTGAGCCTTCGAAATCCACTTAATCCCTTAAGAAAACATCAATTGAAATTCAGAAAAGTTGAAATTTAAAGAATCCTATTTGAAATGCAAAAGACATTCAATTTAGAAAGCATAAATTGATAATAATTTAAAAAACGAGAATGCCCATATTCCACAATTATAATTTTTCAAGTAGATTCGAAATAAAATGAGAGATGACAAGGGTTGAATGAAATGATAAATACGTTAGAATATAATCATGTTAAAGTTACAAAATTTGGGAAAATTTGAGATGCTTTCATGAGTTGTTAAAAAATAAATAACAATAAAATATTCCAGGTAATAAGTATTCAAGCTTAAGGTCTATTTTATACAAAATTATTTATTTGTTATCCAATATTTCGCTATCTCAATGGATAGCTTCTTCAGGGATTTTTTGTTTTTTTAATTTTAAACAAATTTTTTAACAAATCAAAATTAATGAAACAACAAAATTGTCAATTTTAAAAAATATTAAAAATTAAACACAGGAAACAAAAATTATTCTATTACATTTTTATGAACCTATTTAATTTCCTATTTTATTCTTATAAATTAAATGTCTGTAATTCTGAGCTACATTGTCTGTATCTGTTTTAAAATTAATTCTTTGTTCTATTGGTGTGTTGATAATTTGTAACATTTCTAACATGAAGCGTCTTTTGTAGTTTGTTTCTGTATTTAAAACTGTTGTATTTTCAAAATCTGGTGTATGGTTAAGAGTGGCACAATGTGATGATAATGAATGAGGAAAAGTTAATTTCATTAGATGTAGTATGCTTATTCCCTAGTATACCTATAATTGTAGCCTTAAGTATTATAGAGGGAAAATGGAATATAATTAAAGAACATACGACCATTGAAAAGGAATTATTTTTAAGAATTCTCAAATTTTGCATAGATGATAGTAGATATTTTCAATATAATAAGAAACTATATTCTCAACAAAAAGGATTACCTATGGGTTCTCCAGCTTCTCCAGTTGTAGCAGATATAGTTATGGAGGAACTACTTGATAAATGTATTGGAAGATTATCTATTAAACCAAAGATTATAACGAAATATGTAGATGATTTATTTTGTGTTATTTCAGAATGTGAAATAGAAAATATTTTAAACATATTTAATTCATTTCACCAGGATATTAAATTTACGATTGAAAGGGAATGTGATCGTAAACTTCAATATTTAGACACATTAATAATAAGAAAGGAGAATAACTTGTTAGTAGATTGGTACCAAAAACCAATTTCTTCGGGTAGAATTATTAATAATTATTCAAAACATCCGAGAAGAGTTATTTTTAATACTGCCAAAAATCTTATAGATAAAGTTTTAAATATTAGTGATATAGTTTTTCATAGAAATAATAAAATAAGAATAAGAAATATTTTAGAGGATAATAATTTCCCAAGGGAATTGATTTATAAATTGATTGGTCAGTACAATGGACATAGGGAAGGCAGTGTGAATATAGTTACTGAACCTAAGATTTACAAGTCTTTAACTTATGTACCAATGATTTCTGAACGATTAGAAGATTCTAATATTTATGATATCAATAATTATAGCATGGCTCATAGAACATATAATACATTAGATAGATTATTTAGTAAAATGAAAGATAGGACAGAGAAATTAGATAAATCTAATATTATTTACAAGATACCTTGCATGGGTAAAGATAATGAAATATGTAGTAAAGTATATATAGGTACCACAAAGAACAAATTAAAAACTAGATTAGAATAATTTTTGTTTCCTGTGTTTAATTATTAATATTTTTTAAAATTGACAATTTTGTTGTTTCATTAATTTTGATTTGTTAAAAAATTTGTTTAAAATTAAAAAAACAAAAAATCCCTGAAGAAGCTATCCATTGAGATAGCGAAATATTGGATAACAAATAAATAATTTTGTATAAAATAGACCTTAAGCTTGAATACTTATTACCTGGAATTTGTATTAAAAAGGTCGAAGAAATTGAACTGAATAATTTAACAATAAAATATTGTATCATAAAAAGTGGAAAATATTAAATGTACTCACCATTATTATTTCCCTGAAATTCCTCATCATTAAATTGTTGCTGCAGCAGCTCTTGTTGTTTAAGTTCTTCTGCATTATTCACTAACGACCTCGATGAAGACGATGAGTTCTGATCAAATTCAGAAAGTCCCGAAGAATTTGATAAAGTTGTTGAGGTAGCCGTAACAGCAGTAAATATGTCCCCGATGGATGAAGGAGCAAATGTTTCAACAAAAACATCTTTTTCATCTTGAACTTTATTATTAGATTGTTCTTTGGCGGACAAAGTATCCCCACGGCTGCGAGCAGCATGATCATGGATAGATGGTCTTTTTTGTACGTTTGAAAAAGGATGTTGGGATGGTTCAATTGTGAGCGATGATGTGGAAGATGAAGAGGAGGATTCAGGTTCTCTTTTGATAGCTATAGGTTTGTGTAGAGTTCTGGGAGGTAATGGTGGTGGAGATTCGGATTCTGGTGGATTTTCTTTAGGTTTAGATGCTCTGTTAGCTGGGAGAGGAGGAGATTGAGATTTTTCAAGCATGCTTGGTAGAGGAGGTGATAGTGATTTTTGTGGCATGGTTGACAGAAAAGGTAATTCGGATTTTTGCATAGTTGGTAGAGGTGGATTTTGGGGTTTTTGCTGCATTATTGGAAATTCAGGGAATTGTGATATTTGTTCTACACTTGAAGGTATTGACATTGTAGTATTCTGTGTCCCGGTATCATCAACTTCCATCGGCTCAAAATTAGTATCCATGACTGTTGGTTCCTCTGAAGGCACATTAAAAGTACGCCTTGGTTTCATATCATTTGTAGAAGTTGAAAGTTCATTAACATTGAAAGTCCGACCATGATTGTCGGTTTTATCCATAGTCAGAAATTGCTTGTCTGAATCTAATTGAAACTCAGGCGATTGAACGTTAAATGTGCGACGTTTTTCATTTAATGAAGATTTCTCTGAAGAATTTTCTTGATCTAGAGAATCTACACCAAAAGTAAGACGATTATTTTGTGTAGAAGGAATCTTAAATACCAGGGGATTATCATTTGCAGTATCATTGTTGTCTTTCATTTTAAAACTGTCAGCTGGTGGGGCAGCAGTATCTTTATTAATTAAATCAACTGAGGTGGACTCCACATATGTGCCATTAAAATTATCATCTCCTGAAGTTAACTGTTCTTTTAAAGCTGTTGTGGTCGATGCTTCCACAAAGGTGCCATTTAAATTATCAGCAACATAAGTTGTTGGTTTTGCTGTAACTGGTATGTCTACGTAAGTAGCATTTAAATTCGAAGAAACTGAAGCGGTTTGAATTGGGTCTACATCAGTTCCATTCAAGTTTGATGAACTTAAAGTTAATTGCTTCATTACACCTGCTGAGGTCAATGGCTCCACATATGAGCCATTTAAAGATTGTGTTAAAGATTTCGTTGGCTGAGCATGCGTTTCAATATAGTCAGATTTTTCCAAAAATGGTGTTTGCTGTGGATTCTCTTCCACAGCCTTAGGCGAACGTGGAAATCCAGCACTTTCTGAACGTTTTAGAGGAAATGTTGGTGAAATGGGAGCAGAGCTTTTTTGTGAAGAAGTCATTGAGGAGCTCATACCTTTACTAACAGGAGAAAACTTTAAAGAAGTTAAACTTGTAGTACTAGAATTCATGCAATCTATATTTAAGTTATTGCTTGTTAAAGATTTTGTAATATCTTGAGTAGCTATAACATCTTTAATTTCCAATTTCCTATTAGTTAATTTCTTATCGGGCTGTTTTTGCTGTTGTTCATCATCAACGGTTTTAATAATACATTCAATTCCTTTATTTGAAGATAATTTTTGCTTTGAATGTTCCATTTTTAAATGTTGTTGTGTGTTATTTTCCATGGGTTCATTAACCACGTAAGACATTTTGGAAGTTTCACTTTCTTTTACCGGTAAATCCATCTGTTGTAAAAAGTTTTCAGTACTCTGCGTAACTTGTTCATCAGGTTTTATTTCAGTCAAAGAAGTATGTATCATTTTAAAAGTACCATTTAAATCAATATCCATTGGTTCATCTGCATCCATAGCTTCATATTGTCGTAGATCTGCTTGTTTTAATTCCTCTACTACCTGCGTCTGCTGAGCTTGTTGCAGTGGCATTTCACCATCAGGTTCCATTGTCATATCGGTAATATTATCCATAGTATTGCTGAGTTCAAAATTTATGTTAGCACTTTTATATGATTCCATATCTGTGGTAGTATCAAAAGTGCCGGTTTGTTCAGCAAAGGTGTTAGCTAAGGGATCTTTTTCTTCATCTTGACAATCAGCAAATGTTTCATTGTCTGAAGAAACAGCTGTGTCGGTTTCTGTCGGCAATAAAAGATGAGTTTTATCAACAATAAACTCATCTGGAGCTGTAAAAGAATATAATAGAAGTTCGATATTATTAAAAGGCAAAAAAGTCGCTACATTACTGAACTTAAAAGAAGTGATTTTGGCAATAAGATGTTCTAAAACAGATAGATAATAGAAGATTTGGCGCCCACCACAATGGATCTCAAAACAAGTATGTGCCGTACTGTTGTGTCTAAGATTTCAAAGAAATTTTACAAAAAAGTTTTGATGAAAATTTGATATGTGTTCGAGCCGAACAAAATACACGCACAAATACACCTTCCCTCGTTTGACGCGGTTCGTTTGCGGAAAAACGCCGTAATAGGGCCCATACACGATGCGAGCATGCATGTTTAATAAAATGATTTGGCAGCCAAATGACCGTATAGTACTTGTACTTGTAATTGTGCCAGCTGAGTTTGATATTTTTATGATTGCACCAGAATGCTGGTATTGTGTATTGTGAAACTATCTTACATATTTATTAAAAGTTGTCAGCAATAAACATTGTGCAGCTATGAATTCGAAAGAAAAAGTATTTATATTTTTACAAATGTTATAGAAAAATTAAAAGAAATTGATGCAGATGCCAAGAGAAAAAGTCATTAAGAAAAATTAACGTTTTCTGAACTAATTACAAGCGTGATTTAAAAAAAGTTTAAAATATTTATGACCTTCTTCGTACACTTTTTGTAAAGAAATGAATATTGTACCAACATGCAGGTGTATTGTATGCCTTAAGATTGATGCCACAATAACTTGATTGCGCCACATACTGGCATCGTGTATGGACCACATATTATGCTTATAATTTTGTATTTCATAGCAATCGGTGGGTGCCCTCAAGGAGACCTTTTTTGACAGTTTAATTAAAAAAAAATATTTTCAAATGGAATTATTATAACAATTCAAAATCAATACCAAGGGCAGTTTTACACAGTGAATTTACCTTTTGTGCCTTGTTGGGCGGTTAAAGTTGGTATAAAACACTCCTCAAATGTAACACTATATTGCTCTGAAATTAAAATTAAGAGAAAATTTCATTAGAAAAAGTTATAGCAATGATACTACAAATATACAGGATGTACAGAGTTGAAGACATCGAGCCACCAAGTTAATCATAAAAGTACCTCATGCATAAACACATAGACGACTGCGGCTACATGACTACACATGCTGCTGGCTGCAACTGTAGTCATGTAGTCAGCTACATAATTTTTATAAAAACGACAGCAACTAAAGAACCCCCAAACAAATGTAAAACATTGCCTTTTTTTATACAAATGCATTTTTATTTCAGTGCTGCCACTTACATTGTTGTTTACTTTATTAAAATAGAACAACATGCATGATTGTAGACTCGTATAAAAACATAACTTAAAAATACAATTATTTAAAATACATTTTAATAACGTAAAAATATATTAATAAATGTATCTAAGCCCTCTTGATTATTAATGCAATTATAGCATTTGATTTTTCGATGTTTTATATATTTTCTTTAACAAAAAATATTTCATAGCACTAATTTGTTTTACATATATTGTTATATTGTCAACACTTTTTGTTTTGTAGCCAACAAAAATATAAATAAAAGTTGACTACAGCGGCAAAAGTCGTCGTTTTATATAAACGTGTGTATTTTACAGGGACTAAAACCCGACCCAAACGGGTTCAGGTTCGCTGTTTATAAAAACTTCGAACCCGAACCTGCTGAACCCAAAAATTTTACCAAATTCGGGTTCAAAAATATAATAAAAATATTCTTGCCGTTCATGCCGTGAGAAATCTAAATGTCACCGCTTTGATTGATAACTTAGTTAAAAATTAACATTTGGGACTAAGATCGCTAACATTTCTATAAAATGTAAAATATATGTTCATTACGTTGTGTCTCATTAATCAAATTAAAACAGGATATTTTCAAAAATAATGTATATATGTGAGCTTGAATAAGCTCTTCTGTGTCTTGCAAATCTGTCATTTCTGTTTAAAGCAGGGAATAAAACCGAACCCGAATATCCTTGCTGTCATGGCGTGAGAACATTCCAGTTTGCAGTGCACTACACTATATCTAGTGCTGCTTTAAAGAAAATACTTGATCGATTGCAAAATATTGCAAACACCAAAAATTTCTTCTTTAGTTAAAAAGCAAAACTTAAAAAAAGCTGGTCAAACTAGTTGAAATTCCAGTTATAACATGGTTCAAGCCTTATTGGAATAGAGAAGTTCTTGATCGGAATTACTGGATGCTGCATTAACTTTAAATGATAATTTTTAGAATATTTGTGAAGAGTTCGTAGAAGTTTTTGCACCTGTTGAAAAATTAACGCTGAAACTACAAAAAACAGATGACTTTAGGCGATTTTTATAGAATCCGGCTTAGTTTTAAATTAGAGCTAACAAAAAATGACAAAACAAAACCATTTTCATAAGAATTATATTTAAATATATATTTTCTAAATTTTGCAAATGGAAAGAGAAGAAGAGAATTTTATGAAAGAATCAAAATGTTGTTGTTCAAAAGAAGGAACGATTTTCAAAAAACAAAATTAAAAGAAGAAAACTTAAAAAATATATTAATTATAAAATTAAACGAAAAGTTCTTTGAAAAATAAATAAATTTCCTATTAAAAAAACATTTATACTTTTTTGAATGTTGAACCCGAACCTAAAATTTTTATTTCGATTAACCCGAACCTGAACCCATTTTTTCAGGGTTTCAGTGCCTAGTATTTTATTTTATGTATGTATGTGTTTAATGCATCATACTACAAGTTTTCAACACAGTGATTTTATTTTCAGTTTAATTTAAAAGTTTTTTTGTTGATATAAAAACAAAAAAGAAAACAAGATATAATAAAATTTAAATGCATTTTCTAGTGGAATGCATAAAATAAATGTATTGAAATTTTGTAGTATGAGGAATTTTTATGATTGGCTTGGTGCCCCCATAACTTTAACTCTGCACATGCTGTATATTTTTAGTATCCTTGATTATAGTAAATTTAAAAAAAGAAATAAATGTAAATAATATTTGAGGTGAATTTCCCTCGCAGTTATATGAAATGCAACACTGTTCCCATCAAGTACCACCTGTTAATAGACTACTGCCAAGTTTTAAGCAACTTCCGTCATTTACTTTGCGTTTAACAGCTGTTCAAAACATACAACCTCGTGGTTTTTTTTTAGAAAAGGAAAAAAATTGAATTTTGAGTTCTTATTAAACATTATTTTTTGGGAAAAAACCGTCAATCAAACCAAGGAACATCTTGATAAATACTATGGGGACTCTGCGATTTCAAGGGTAAAAAAGTGGTTTACTGACTTTCGTTGTGGTCGCACAAGTACAAATGACGCTGAACGGTTTGGACGGCCAATTGAGGTAAATACACTCGAAAATGTCGAAAAAATCCACTATATGGTGTGTGAGATTGTTATTGACATATGGCAGTGTGCTTTCGATTTTAAATGATCAGTTGGATTTAAGAAAGCTGTCTGCAAGATGGGTACCGCCTTTGTTCTCAATTGACCATAAATGTAATCGTGTGACGAACTTCAAACGATTGCCATATTCTCCAGATTTGGTCTCCAGTGACTATTTCCAAACCTAAAGAAATGGCTCGGTGGAAAGAGATTTAGCTCCAACGATAAAATTTTTGATCAAAGAAATGCCTATTTTATGGACCTCGAAAAATCATATTTTTTGGAAGGGATACAAAAATTGGAGAAACATTGGACTAAGTGTATTGAGCTAAAAGGATATTATGTTGAAAAATAATTGTTTTTTCCCAAAAAAACTGTGTTTCTTTCAAAAAGTCACGGACTTATTGATCCGCCCTCGAACCTGAAATTTTGTTTGAAAATTAAGTAAAATTAGGTTTTTTATTCAGTAGGTCAACCAAAAAGTTAATTAAACTTTTGTATTTGAAAAATAAGGGCAATTTATGATTGAATACATTCAAAAATGTTTGACAAGTAATACATGATAGTTGTTTGTTTAGTAAGCAGTAGTTTCTAACTGTAAATATAGTGTTTTTTCTATCTAAAAATACAAAACAACTTGTATTACAGTTATTTTAAAAACAATTAAGAAAAAGTACTGTATGATAAGATATTTTTTACTTCATTCATTAGGTTTTTTGGGCATTGCCGCAACTCACGAATTTTTCACTGAAAAATCAAATAGCAAAAAAATCACCCTTTAAAAAAACAAGAGTTGTTTCTACATATGTCCGTTATAGACTTTGAAACCATCCAACTGATGTGGCCCAAACCGGTTTCATTAGAAAGGCAATAATACGAAGATGATATTAGACCACTAAAACAATACATTAGGCACATTCGATTCATTCATGAAGTCGATTTTCTAATTTTACATACAAAATTTTTTTTCCTGAATTTTGAACATTTAAAAATTTAAATATTTAAATTTTCAGATTACACCAAAAAATTATAAATGGGGATTCCGGGTGACCCCGGGCAATCCTGGGCATTTTCATTATGTAGGAAAAGAATTCCTTGAACAAAAGTTGAATTAACTATATTTGAATGAATTTTTTGGTGAATGAATTCATAACATTTTATGAAGCAATCTGAAAAAAATTACAACATAAATCAAGAAATTTAATTTGCAAAATATAATTAATTTGAATGTTGAATAATTGTATTAGTAAAAAATTCGAATAAAAATTAAAAAATTTACCTGTAAATTATATTAAAAAACATTTTGAAATTGGCATCTCATTCCAAAATCATTATAGGTCAACACATTGAGTTTGAATGCACTAAAATCAAACCAATTTCCACGACCCCACTCCGAGATTGTGGTTAGGTCTTAGTTGATAATGGGACGTTTGTCCTCAATCTCTACAAGCTTTTGTCAACTAATTTATATTTATTATTTGTTAACATTTTTTCACAAGATGATGCCAGATGTTAAAAATTTCAACACTATTATATTACATACTATGGCTGAATAATTATGAAACTGGATTTTTCGAAAGTATGGTTGTAAAACTGGAATTCTTTTATGGGATTTTCGCCAAAATCCGATATTAAAAACGGTTTAACTATGAATGTAAATTTTTGTTTCTATATTTATAACAAGCTTTGAAAAGGGTAATATTTTCTATACAGTTTTCAAAATTTAAGACATCGCTGATTTATAAGTTTTTCCCCCTTAATTCTGCAATTTATTGTTAATATTTTGCACCACAATGAATTGAATGAATTTCAAGGCAAACTCACAAGATGATGCCAGATGTTAAAAATTTCAACACTATTATATTACATACTATGGCTGAATAATTATGAAACTGGATTTTTCGAAAGTATGGTTGTAAAACTGGAATTCTTTTATGGGATTTTCGCCAAAATCCGATATTAAAAACGGTTTAACTATGAATGTAAATTTTTGTTTCTATATTTATAACAAGCTTTGAAAAGGGTAATATTTTCTATACAGTTTTCAAAATTTAAGACATCGCTGATTTATAAGTTTTTCCCCCTTAATTCTGCAATTTATTGTTAATATTTTGCACCACAATGAATTGAATGAATTTCAAGGCAAACTCACCCTCAATATTTGGATTTAAATCTCCCGGTAACTCGGGTATTTTAGTTTCATCAAATTCAGTTAAACCTAAGATATAAACAAATAATTATAATTTAAAAAATAGCAAAATATGTAATTACAAATATCTGAATAACTTACCCACAAACTTATTTAATGATTTATTAACACCAGAGTTATACAATTGCAGTATTTGATCTTTCTGATTGTGATCATCAAAAATACCTGTTTCCAATTCTGGATCGATATGAAATTTATATTTAGAAGAATTTGCTTCAAATACTGTAACAGCAGCAGCTGTGCCAACAGTTGCCGCTGGTGTTTGGGAAGTTGAAGTAACATCGGTATTAGGTGTTTTTGAAGTATTATGTTCTGTTTTACCAACTGATGATGATGATGAATTCGATTTTGAAATATTTAAGACAGCTTTAGATGATAAGGGACTTGACTGTAAATTATAAAAAAAAAAAATAAAAAATAATAATAAGTCATGCTTAATATTAAAGAAATTTAATTATGTTTATGTTATTTCTACTTTTTAATGATCATTTATTATGAAAATCAATGTCATGTTCAAAGAAATGTTTGCATGTTTTAACGGGCTGCTTGTAGAAAAATTTATTAGTACATTTTTTTTGTTGTTTTATTTTATTTATGAAAAGAAAATTTATCTTTTAGACTTATTACATGCAAACGAAATATTCGCGATAGAAAATACGTTACACAAATTCATACACGTTATTGTAACGTAAAGCTAAATAAATTTTAAATATGTATGTATGCATTTTTTTTTTTGTTAGATTATTTAAAATCATGATAGCATTTGTTATAAACTAAATAAAATATGAAAACAAATGTCTGTGAGATTAATGAAAGGGCCTGAGAAACATGCATGGCGACCAAGATTAAACAAATATTTCACATTTCACAAACAAAATAGAAAAAACTAATTAAATTTTGATACAAATATAATAAGTTTTAAACAGAAATGGGTACAAATCATTACACAAGTTAACAAAATTAAAATCGAGGAAGCAAATTTTAGGTGGCAGAATGGTTGTCAGCTTATTTTACTAACATAACTCTTTGGCAGTACTACATAAAAACACTTTTTTTTTTTAAGAAAATCCTTTTTTCTTTTTCTGCCAGTGTTTTCCACATTAGGATGATTAAATTTTATTTAAATATAATTTAGACCACATTTAAATGATGTCGATCGATAACCTTTAGTCAGTGTATGTTTCGTAAACTATGACAAATATATGTAGATGATGTTGAGTATTAATACTTTAAATATGTTTTAAACTTATAATATTAATGGTTTTCACTCTTGGTAGTATATTTACAACCCTTGTATATTTACAACGATTTTATACTACAAAGCGTGAACGACTTTTTCATGTATTTACTTTCCGCATAAATACAGCTATTGTAAATTAATCAATCAGCTGATTTTTGTTTTGTTTTTCATCTATTTGAAAACTTAAAATATCAAAAAGAATTCGAAGTTAACAAAAATGCCTATAATTACGGAAAAATATAAAATTATAAATTTTTTTGAGCAAAATGCAATTAACCAAATAGAATTTGCAGAGATTCTGGGCTTGAAGATACGGGTTTACTTGTTATAATAAAAACCAATAGCTGCTGAATTTCACTATGGGTTCATCTTTTATTACTTATTTTTTCACGCTTTTGTTTTAAGTTGGGTTTTTCATTATTTTGATCCATTATTTAACTTTATTTTAATAGTGGCCACAAAATGAAAAATATAAAAATCAAACAATAGTTTTAGTTGCTAAACGATCAGCTGTTTTAGTCTTGTAAATGTACAACATGTATTTACTATACCTTTTGGTCTTGTATTTTAACCACACCCTAGTAAATTTTTTATACATTTTGTTGTTGTAGTGTAGTAAATGGTAGTACTTTTACTATATCTACAAGCTCTACAAGGTCTACAAGGGTAGTTTACTACTAAGAGGGAATAGCCTCATTACATGTTGCATTTATTATCTTCTATTTGTATTACATTTAAAGTAAATGCTCTAAAAATACATTATTCATAACAAGGCTAACATCAACTAATTCTCTTTATCTGCATTTAAAAATGGATTTTGTTAAATTTTTGTAATTTAATTAATTTTTATATTATAAAGTAGGGTGGCCAATGTTGCTGTTTTGTAATAATTACAAATTAAAAATGTTAATTTAGAATATGATTCTACAAAACAACTTTTGACTAAACAATTTTTTTGCAAAAAAAATTTCGTCTTTTTGAAAGTCGACTTTCGTGTGACGAAAAAGAAAAGTCGATATTTGCTTTCGAATTTTTTTTAAATCTGTAAATTAATATCACTTCCCTATTAACATATTATTTTATAGCACACGCTTAAAATTTTGGAAAAAAACTTATACAAACAGTTTAGATTTCAAGGACCTTCCCGCATTAAATTAATAATTTATTGTTATTATTATCATTGGATTGATAACACTGTGCTACAATTAAGAACTTTTTAAACCGACAAGCGGGGCATCCGCTGGGATAAAATAAATCGACTGCGCCGTCGAATCCAATGGCGCTAACTGTTTATATCAGGGGTGCCCAAAAGTTCCTTATGGAAGAGCAAACACCAATACATTTAAAGAATAACTAATTTTTATTCAATATTTTTTATTGTAAACACCAATACAAAGAAAGAAAAAAGAAAAAAAAATATTTCATATCATACGTTAAACAAAAAAACAAAATCTACATCGATGATCGCTGTCGTCAATATTTACCAGCAAAGCAAACTAAAGTGTTGTTGGTTTGCACTTGCGTGTATACATTGAAGAACGACAAAAAAACTAATAAGGCAAAGTTGTTTGTGTATTTCATATTGCTATTGCTGAGTGATCTATGTGTATTAAAACACACAGCCTATAGCTAAGCGCTTTTACAAAAACAAATGAACATCAAGCGCATATGGCTTGCGCACCCTTGGTTTATAGGTAAGCAAGATGAAAAATTTTAGTTTTTATAATAACCAGACGAAACTTGGTATATGTATAAGCTTGCATTCGACCATTGCGCCTCAAATTAATTAATTTAATTTTTTTTGTAATCCTAATTATACACTCAGAATATTTATGCAGTTTACTGTTTGTAGTTTAAAAAAAAGGTGTTCTTTAAAAATAAATGAACATACATTTATTCTTCAAAGAAATATATGTAGTTACTTTTTATACATTTTTTCGAAATAGGGTCTAGGGTCAAGACGGATTAATTTCAATTTTAAAGAAAGTACTTGCAAATATAAGTACTTTTTACAAAACAGTACTTCCTGTAAAAAAATATTTCTTCAAAAAAAGAACGTGTCATTTTCATGTTAATATATGGGAAACGCAATACTTTCTGAATTCTATTGTATTTTTCTGAACATTTTTGTTCCACGACCAGCAAAAATTTCTATAGTTTTTGGTCGAATTTATGTCTACACTATTTCTTTAAAGTTTTTACCAATTTGTAGCTTCGGTGTAAAAACGCCTTACTACTACCCGAAAAAGACCTGACATTTTCAAACGAAAATTCTACTTATTTCAGTTTTTTGTTGTAAAGGGTGGTTAAATATCAAGGGATGTTGAATGTGAACCACACCTAAATGTCCAAGTTTTTTCTGCATTTCATTTGACAATTTCAGACTAACTCAATTTGAACCATGGAAAGATACATACACAATCGAGCAACGCGTTAAAGTTATTCAGGCTTATTATAATAATGGGTGTTCAAATCAAAATGCATTTCGTGCACTTCGTGATTTGGTCAGCATAATCGACCAAATGTGGGGAGAATTGTGGGCAAATTTCAGCAAACCGGGTCTGTGAAAACACCTGTAAATGAACGCCCAGTTCGTTCTGCGGAAAACATTGCTGTTGTTCGCGATAGTGTGTCATTAGGTGGGCCAAGCATTTACCGTGAATGGTGTTCGCTATCGCAGGATGATAACGAACTTATTGTGACCAGGAATTGAGGATATGACCCTGAACGATATATGGTTTCAACAGGACGGTGCCACTTGTCACACAGCTAACGAAACAATGGCTCTTTTGCGCGACAAATTTAATGGCCGTGTTATCTCACGTGGTGGCGATGTCAATTGGCCGCCAAGATCATGTGATTTGACACCGTTGGACTCCTTTGAGGTTATTTAAAAGAAAAGGTGTACGTCGATAAGCCAGTAACAATTCAAGAGCTAAAGGATGAGATGATTCGACACATTAACGGCATAGAACCTCAATTATGCCTCAGCGTCATCGAAAATTTGGACCTTCTGATGGAGGTGTTCCGCCGAGGTCGCGGCGGCCATTTGGCCGATATTTTGTTTTATACATAATTGAACCATACCATATTATTATAATAAAAATAAATGACAATAATTTCTAAATAATTTGTGTTTTATACAAAATCAACATCGTCACTATTTTTGAAAAAGTGCTTTAGTTTTGGAAAAAATATTAAATAACAAAATGTCCCACTTCGGCTAAACACTACCTACACTGCGTTTTTAAGGGTTTACTTCCACTGAACACTTCTGAAATTCTCTTTTAAAAGAGTCGTCAGATTCCTCTGAAAAACCCGAGATTATAAGGCATGACTCTCTAAAAAATCTCAGAATGCTTTGAATTGTCCCAAACAACACTTAAGAAACCAAAGAAATAGACTTAACTTGATATTTCGGCAAAAAAGCAGCTTTTTGTGTTCTTATTGATGAAAGAAATACATTTATTTTGCATAAAATGATTAAACGACTTATCACCAATTTTACCGATTAATCGACCAGAATAACCGATTAATCAATTTTCTTCATTTTTCGAATAATGACCTAACCGATTAACCGGCATGGCCGAATAATTGGAAGCCGCGCTTGTCGATTTTTTTAACCAGCATAGTGTAATTTTTCAGATTTTTTATAAAAATTTATCTCATATTAGAAATTTTTTGTAGAAATCAAGTTCTTATATAGACGAATTTTCACATTTTAAGAAATTTTTTTTTATGTAAAAACCACTTATGATTCTTAAAAATGTTACCACGTATGTTGACTATATTCAATCCCTGAGGGTCTGAGTCTTAAGATTATAAGCAATGTCTGAGAGAGTATTAAGTACATTGAGTTTGTAATCTCACATATAACAATTTTGGGTGGTGTTTTAGGCAAACAAAAACATGGTTCTGTATATTATTATACACAAACCAAACTAGATTTCATTCAGTTCAGAATATTTTCCGATATCAGAAAACTCTCACGTTCCGCTAAAATTTTTCTAAAAAATTTCTCAAAATGTAATTGGATTATGTTTTTTTTTTATCAAATAAATATCAAAAAACATTTTATTATATTTAAATGTTAAAGATCAGTACAATAAGTACAAATTTAAAAAAAAATCAGTACACGTTTTTTACATCGTCATTGAAAAACAGTACATCGGTACCAATGGTCACCCAAATATTAAGGTTATATTTGCATTTGTTTGACTATGGTCATTTATGTATATTTGTGTATTAAAATAAACTGCAGTATTGCAGCAGTAGCTTTTAGAATTTTATTTAATTATAGGAAATTTAATTTATTTGTAAGCTTTAAAAACCACATTGATTGAAAACATACATACGTTTATATTAAACAGATTTTAAATAGGCTTTCATAATTATTCTAAAGGTAATGTTGAGTTGCTAGGGTTAATATAAAGATTTAATTTAATATTTAATGAATTAATCATCGTTTTTAAAAATAAAATAAAAATATTATTACTAATATCGTGTACTTAAGATTGAACTGTAAACTGTTTCCCGTGACAAAATTAAACTCGAAAATTATAATTTTAATTGGGAAACTGAAATTTTTTTTATTATTTTAAGAAAGATACTATGTATCACACCCACGGTCTAGACTGAAGATAAATATGTAGACATATATTTTAGCAAACAACAAAGTTATATTATCTTCTGTGTGGACCACTCGAATTCGTATATATTTATTGTCGGCAATATATGTCGCAATAGTTCTTCGTCAATATTGGTTAAGATAAAACATCAAATTTAGCTGTTCTAATTGTCAAACAAAAATGAAAAAAGAAAAAAAAATGAGGAAAACAAAATGATAATATTTAAAAGAAAAAATATACAAATTTTTTAACCTAAAGGCGCGATACACTTCGTTTTTTCTGTACGGGTAAAAAAAAAAAACTCTCGGTGTGTGGCAAAAAACCGTCCTTCTTAAACGTATTCAAAAATGTCTGTCAAAACTTGATTTTAACCACCTGTTTTTGTTAGAGTCAAATACCTGGTAATATTAGAACACCGGCAGATTAATTTTTGTCTAATTTTTTGTTTTCTTTTTTTGACTTCAACTAAGGTAAACAACGTCTAGTGTGTGGATACGATCGTTGTTCGTGTTTACTCGTACAGTTTTAAGTGTATGGTATTTAAAAATAATCATAGAAAAACCTTCTTCGATAAAATTTTTTAAAATATGAGTTAACATATATACGTGTTCTCATAATCCTTAACATAAGCTCGGCAATAAGCAATTTTGTGACGTTATTCTGCCGACGTATTTTACTTATCGCTAAGATATAAATATTTTATCTAGACCGAAAGACAAAATACCCAAAATAAATAATTTTTTTCACCGGAAAAATAATGGTCTTGTATAATTAATTTGGATGAAAAAATTGTACACAATTTTCACGTGAAACTCATTATAGTGAAAAACAATTTTTTACATAAGCAGTATAACAACTTACAATGCTTGACACCGAATTCAACAGACTACCCAGGCAGGAAACAGCTGATTGAATCAAAATGGCGACTAGAAAATGAATAAATGCAAAAGTCGAAATTGCAGAGAAAGAGATAGATATACAAAAAAAATGTACAATACAATTTATATGGAGTTTAGTTTATCTATGTCATTTGCTAATCACTGCAATGTTAAAATAACCATACGGTTCGAATAATTTTTGTTTGACATGTCATTGGTAACCTGTCTGTGTAGTCTGTGCCGAATTCTCTTGAAAGATATAGTTCGTTAACATCTCAATTTGCATGGCATTTAAAAATGACAGGTCTCTTTCAAAAAAGTGCAGTTTTTGTTATTAAATATCTTGAGATAATAGGTGTGTTCCGGTACGCTACCGCGTGTAATCTTTCAGGTTTGTTTTTTAAACCAATTATATTTTGGCTCTAACTTTTTAACGCTAACTTAGAATCTTATTAATTTTAGTTCCAAATTTTAGACCGCCATCTATATTCGATTTATGATATAAATAATTTACATCAGTTTATTAAATTTTTTTAAACAAATGTTTTTATTTATGTCGTATTTATCAATATTATTAAGAATAACAAAATTAAACAACGCAAATAAGACCAACAAAGAAGAAAAATAACAACAACAAATTAAGAGATAGAAATTTGCATATTTCTAATTTAATTGATAGAAAATGAAAAACTACAAGTGACGATAAAAAAGAACACATGGTCAATAGGCCGAACAATTAAGCTAGATGTTACCCTCTTTTTACAGGGTGCAATAAACCTATTTTGAAAATGCCTTAGGAATTTTTAAACCATGTTGTAGTTTAGTTATTTAAAAAATGACTTAATGTACTTCTATTCAAAATTGGAGAATTTTATTTTAAAATGTGTTGAATTTCTATAAATACTCGAAGTCTGTCCAAAATTTTTCCCAACGACTAACCTGGCCAAAAACCACATTTAGGTTGAATGTTATACAAATCGCCCTCCACCATATATGGTGAGTGTAAATATATATATTAGTTTGTCATTCCGTTTGCAACATGTCGAAATAAAGGTCTAAGACCTCATAAAGTATATATATTCGTGATCCTTATGCAATTTTAAGTCGATTTAACGATGTCCACCTGTGTCTTTTGAAATGGCGATCACGACGCGAAGACACAAGCGGGGTGCCTATTTTTACCCAGATTAGTTTGGTATTGAAAATGAGCAAAGTTAAGGTACCTCTAAATTTTCCATACAATTTCATAGTAGCGACTCATAAATAATATATTTTCTCATATTTTTTCACCAGTCGCTTAGAAATGAATGTTTTGCATTCACCTCAAAAAATTTTTTTTCACCTCTAAATTTTTTATTCACCACAAAAAGTTCGTTTTCGCATCCAAAAATTTTTTTACCTCCAAAAATTATTTTTCACCTCCATAATTTTACTTCAAAAGTTTTTTACATTATTTGTATAAAGAGAGTAGAGAACATTTTTTTATGATATTGGTGGAGGGTATTCAAAGATTCGGCACAGCCAAACTTAATAATTTTTTTACTTGTTATAAACCTAGTTTGTTTTTTAAAAAGAGATTATTACTCTGAGAATTTGCATCCACTTACAAAATACACACACTAAACAACCTTACAACTTCTTACCTCTTAAAATCTTACAAGTTTTTACTTTGTAAACAAAATTCAGCAAAATTTTATGCCAATGCTGTGAGATTTTAGAACTCAACGACGAAGTGGATGATCGTAGAGACTGATTTTATATTTTTTATAAGCAAAATTCTTGGTTCTAAGGAAAGGAAAATCCACACATAATTCATGAAGCACAAATACATACCTCTTAGTCACGATGTGGTGTGCAATTACATCGAAAAGGAAAGGAAATGGGAAAAGTTATAAAACATGTTTCTTCATAACTTCTTCGTCATTTAATTTTCATATCTCGAAAACTGGTAATGCAAATCGAGGAAAAATTGTTTAAATGGAGAACATTTTATTGGAGGAGTTTTGATGAAAATTTTCTGTAAACTTGTTTGCTAATTTTTCGTAAATACATATATATTACATTAAATCCTAAATTGTGGGTCATCGCCGTCAACCTCAATGATTCCAACGCGAAATGTATGTTTCTTGTAACGGCGATCTTTGAGCGAAGACTCAAGACAGGTAGTAAATTTTTACCCAGATTGCTTTTTGTTATACCAAGCACATTGATGAAATGTGAGGACATTTCAAAAATTTCCAAAAAAAAATTACTGCATAAAAAAAAGTTCCAGCTAACAATCTCAATAACTTAAATTTTTTAATACCTACTCGAGAAAAAGTTTATGGTCCAAATGTTAGAAAACTCTTAATTATATAAAATTTCTACTATACACAGAGAAATTTTTGTCAGTTTCCAACTAAAATGTGGTTAAATCGGTTGGTGTAACTTGATTCATGAATCCGGCTTCTACTGTACGTTTACGGTCCGTTAATACGTATCCGTTACAGCTTGTACGTAAAGGAAACATTAATTGAATTTCCGAAAACAATGCGTTTTGACTCCGTTTTGGTATGTCTGTTTCTGTACCGTCAAATACGAACCTCACCAATCCGTTGCTTTTGAATTTGTTTTGTCAAAAATGTCTAAGATCAAAAATTGATGTCTATTTAGAGATAAGCTCTTTTACACGCAAAGTCTTTACCCTCATCACACAGCGAAAATAACTTTAAAGTGATGTTCACGAGGTAATTGTTTTTGAAATTTAAAACAAGTTTAGGACGTGTGAAGATTTATGATGATGTGTGCAAATTTATGAAATTTTGCAAATAAAAATATTTTGCAAATAAAAATATAATAGATTTTCTGAAAATATTTGCAAATTTGCATTGTGTGCTAGCTACATCATATCGTAAATACCATCAATTAAAACTAAATTAACATTTTGTTTTATTTGTTCATGATTTTCAATGGGCCCTAACCGCAGTAACGGAGAGAGATGCTAATTGTGATGGAGATGAATATAGCATTTAATAAATTTTGTAAAAGTTTTATATTTTATTGTTTAATATTTTTACAAAAAAAATTAATTAAAAAAAACTAAAATTTGCTATTCGAAATTAAAAAATTTAGCATTTAAACAAATCCGTTTTTGCTGAAAAAAGGTACGAATACGGACCGGATACGGATCCTTAAACGGCCACCAGGACAGATTTTCAATGGACAACTTCTTTTTTTACATTCGGTTCGTAATTGACGGTATATCAACGGATTCGAATCAGGTTCGATGTCCAGAAGATGATACGTAAACGGAACGTATTGTTTGTTGGGGCATTGTAATGTCGTTGTGTTAACCGAATTTATTTATTTATACAGTTTTCAATTCGATTGACACTTTATTTTTCATTGTGTAATTACGTGCATTTATACAATTTTAATAGCATTTAAAATTACCTTTGCATTATTGGGTGGCGATGCTATTGCAAGAATATCATCATTAAGACCAGCTTGTTGCAAGTTATCAGTTATTTCTAACAAAAATTCATCAATAGTTAATGGAGGAGGAGGAGGTGTTATTGATAAGGAACGATTGTAATCGGCCATATTTAGTGGAGATTGTGATATGGGTGGTGGAGGAGGTAAAATATCTTCAAATTCTCTTAAACATTCTTCAGAAACACCCATAAAATCAGCTACATTACTACCACCACCATTCAAAGAAGAAGACATAGATAAAGAACGATTATTATTAGTATTATTGTTGCAGTTGTTGTTATTGTTTAGCAGCTGTTTTTGTTGTTGTTCGTTTGCTGGAGTATCAGTCGGTTTTGCATCCAAAACATTTGGTGAATTGGGTAAAGATGAAGAAGATATTGGAAATTTATCCGTTGTGTCTGAGTTTTCATTTAACACTAAACTAATGGGCCGTTTTATTAGATTTGATATAAAATCCATTTTCCTAATGTAAAATTTAATTTAATAAGAAATTATATATTCCTAAAAATGGTGGTATTGTTTTGATTAATTCTTTAATTTGTTACGGTTTATTGATTTAAATTTGATAATTTTATTTGTTTTACAATACTTTTTCGTCTTCTTTTGGTTATCTAAATCACTGAAATAGAAAAATCACGTAATTATTTTACGGTTCACACGTTTTATTTTATTTTTGATTAATTTCAGTGTTTTTTTTTCTTTAATGGCACTGATCGCCAATGATCTTTAAAATATACGTCGTCTCTATTACAAAAAATTGAAGTATTTGAAAGAATTTTTGTTTTTTTTTTTAATATTTTCTCTATATATATTTATTTTTTAAAATTTCTTTTGTCGAAATTCTTTTTGAATTTATGTTTTTTTTTCTTGTTTATTATTCAAAATAATTTATTTTAATACAATATATATATTTTTTCTTATCGTTCGTTCAATCCGCGCACCGCTTCTATGATTTCACGTTATTCAAGTTGCACTAGCGTTTGATTTGATTTTTCTATCTTATTGAAAATTATTCAAATTTGTATTTGATTTTTTTTATTTTCTTTTATATTTCAAGTGTGTTTTGAAAAATTTCTCACACGAGATGATTTTTTGTACGGTTGGTTGGTTGGATGAATGGTTGGCTAAATTTTACTGTACTGTGGAGGAATACTCAGTCGTCAGCCAGCAGTCTACTTTCGTTTGTATTTGCTCTTGATCTCGTTGTGTCGGCTGCTGTTTATTGATAATGAGATTTGTATTTGCGCCTCTGCATTTGTATACACTTATGCAATTCGGTTTTGTTTTTCTTATTTTTTTGGGAGAATGAAATGAACAAAATATTTTGTGTGTCACAAAGATTTGTTCCTTTTTGTTAATGAAAACAACCCAAAATTTAGTGTATGAAAGAATAATCGAATAAAATTTAAATCAGTGTAATTGAAAAATTACAATCAAGCACAAACTACACAAACAGGTTACAAATGTCATATGCCAAAAAGGTTTTTGTTTACACTCATGACAAAATTATATCAGGTAAATTCATAAGGCAGAATTTGAGTTTCTTATTCGACATTTTAGTGTTTTTTTTGTTCACTTTTTGTATGAATTTTAGACATTTGTTGTTGTAATCGACAAAACATACTTTCCAATGTGTCTATTATGTATTGTTATAATGACATGGTTTCCATTGTAGTGATTTGAAGAATGAGACAGAAAAAAAACTCCATTTAAATTATATGGTAAATACATATATTTTGTTTATCTATCCCTTTCTGTGTATCACTACAATTTTAACATTTCCTTTTATTAATTTTCTAGTCACCATACTGATTCGATAAGCTGTTTCCTGACTGTATAATTTGTGATTTCAAGTATCGAATATGTCTGCAACATATTTCTGTGCAAATTTATCATCAGCGACGAAGCTTATTCTAAAGGATTCCGCTTCTGGGAACTAGTGATTCCAATTCGGTTAATCGATTAACCAATTCCTCGATTAATAGCCTTTATTTCAGTTAACGTCGAAACATATAATATATAAGTAAATTAATTATTCGACCCGAATAATCGTTTAACATAGGTCGATTAACCGTTTAAATTTTCAATATAGAGTTTTTCCGTTATTTTTTTCTTAAAACTTTCTAATTTTGGGTAAAAAATTAAAAAGGAAATCTGAGGAAAAAACACTAACTAAAATACAATAAAATTCTTTAAAAATCGAGTGAAAGAGATTTTTAAGGATTACATAACTTTTTGAAGCAACAAAAAAAGTGCTATATAGGCTTTCGGATATACGATAGACAATTTTTGTGGCATAGTCCACTGAAACCAATTCTATGGAACCCGAACCCATTTACATAAATGTAAGATATAGCTAACAAAGACTAGTTCCAGAAGTGGTTCTAGGAGCAATATAACAGATTACTTTTGAAATCAATGGTGTTAAAATCGACAGCAAAACATATTATAAAGGACAATAAGTTTTTCTACAAGTCGTTCTTTGGAACAGAAAATTTTGCTGTTAAATACTGCTCTATGTCAAAAATAATTAACTTGCAAAAATCCCATTCTGAAGCTATTTCAAGCTTAGAATATGAGAAAATTTTATAATTTTTTTATATGCAGATCTTGAACAAAAATCGAATTAAAACATTCACTTTGCTTCTTAGCAATCGAACACGTGGCTAGGTATTTTCCTAACAAGCACTATGACGTTACGTATGTTCTAAAATAATAATTGAAAATTGCTTTCAATTCAAAAATTTTATTTTCTTAAAACAGTTTCGTTAAAAATTTAAATATGAATAAAAGTATTCAAAGGTTTTATAGTTTTATGTAAATCTTGGAACATTTTCTTAGGTCGACCTTTAAAATGAAGATATTGTGTATTTAAGAATTTTCCAATTTCTCGACAGTGACAAATAAAGAAAATAAAATACCAGCTTTATCGACAAAATGTTCTACTTCAGTAAAACACTGTCGACACTGCGTGTATCTGTTTTAAGATTAAGGGTTTACTCCCACTAAACATGTATGACATTTTCTTTTTAAAGAGTCCTCAGATTCCTCCCAAAATACTCCTTGATATTTCAGAAAAAAGTAACTCAATGTTTTGTTATATAGAAAAGTAATACATTTAGTTTGCATTAAACGGTTAATCGATTAATTGACCCGAATGACCGATTAATCAATTTTCATCATTTTTCGAATAATGCCCTAACCGGTTAAACAGCAGGTTCGAATAATTGAAAAAAGAACAGTGCTGAGAACCCACGTATCATTCAACTAAATTCATTGCATGGTGCGCCATCGGGCTTTTGAGGACGCCGTGGGTAACACGGTTACTGAGCGTTACAGAATCATGATCGAATTTTTATTTCCGCAAATTTATGAATACGACTTTGAACGAAAATCTATGAAGTTTTTAATAAATATGATAAAGTTTTTTTTTCTGAGTATAGATGAGTCAAAACAAATAAACATGCACCCCTTTATAGCACCTTAATCGCATAACTAGGAAGTACAAAAGGGTGTTCAAAATTTCTTGACACGTTTTTCTTTTTAAGCTTTTTAGTATTTTAAGAGTGTCACTGGAAATATTTCAAATGCCCATTTGTAGTTTCTTTGAAAAGCACATAAAACACAAAAAATTAACAAAAAATGTAGTAGTTTCTCTGTGCCTTCGTTTTTACAATAAAAATCTAACCAACCAATATTAAATCAACAATTTCAACAAGTAATTAAACTGTTTAAATTAAAAAAATAATCTATAAAAAAGTTTTGATCTTTTAATTATAACAAAAAAAACATAGAAATATTTAAAATTATAAACAAACAGATAAATAAACAGCACAACCGGTAAATTTAACCGGCCAAATAAAACTGACTTTTATAAACCAATGACAATCAACAGCACCTCTAGTAGGCTGTTGCTGTTGCTGCCGCTAATGCAGCAACAGCAGCAGCCACAAAAAATAATTAAAAAAACAGCACAAGACCTAGATGTCTTACAAGACACAACTGACAATGCAGCGCAATTCAACATTGTTGGAAACAAGCAAGCAACCAACAATAACCTATCAAAGTAATTAGAATTTTAAACTAGAACAACTTAAAATTAAAAAGAAGGGGAGACTCAAATTAAAACAAATTCTTTGACTAAGACCAAGAATAATGAAAGACTGACTTGTAAAGAATGGAAAGGAGAAAACAAAATTAAACACAAGAAGAGGAAATACATGGAGGCGAACAAAAAATGACAAGCTAAAATGTATTTGGAATTTTTAAAACTAAATATGGTATAAAAATGGGAACTACATTTACTTTATGAACGATCAATAAAGTGGTTGGCCAATTTATTTTGAACTCTTTGTCAAAAAACCTATGTACAATAAAAGTATAAAATTTGGCTTTACCGAATACCTAGTACTTTCAATTATTCTGACACACGGTTTTTTCTTGATAAAAAACAAACAACAAGAGGTTTTTTAATTTTTTCTTTTTATTTTGGTTTTTTAAATATTGAAGAATATAACAAAAAAAAAATTATTTAAAATGGCCGCCATTTGCCTTCCAACACGACCGAAGTCTGACCGGCCAATCGTCTATTGCAGTACGCACGAGCTCCATGGGGAAATTGTCCACTGCGCGGATAAGTGCACACTTAAGCGATTCCAAATTTTTGTGAGTAGTGCAGACCATGCCTTCCAAAACGGACCACAATTTATAGTCTAAAGGATTCAGGTCTGGACAACCCGATGGCCAATCATTCGTAGAAATAAAGTTTGGTAAATTGTTTTTTAACCAGTCTTGAGTGGTTTTTGCCTTATGGGCTGGGGCAGTCCTGTTGAAAGGTCAACGGCTCGTTTTTGAACAATGTGCTATTTAATGGCTTCACAACCTTTTCTAAAACGTCAGATTGGTACACCTTTGCCGAAGTTTTAACACCTTATTCGCAGAAATGAGGCTTGGTGACCCCATCATAGGCGACTCCCCACCATACCATCACAGAAGCAGGATGGTGACCTCTGTGAACTCTTGGAACCAATTCATTTGCTTGCAGAGATGACTGAGCATAGACTCTATCATTTTGTTTATTGAACGACTCCTCGTCAGTAAACATAATTTTTCTGTGGCGGTTTTTGGCGTACTGGCGAATCAATGCTTTTGATTTTTGCTTCCGTTTCTGCTTTAACGCCGCCGTAAGTAGAAGCCCCGTGTGTCTTCTGTAAGCCCGAAGTCCCAAGTCATATTTAATGATGCGAGAAATGGATACCTTCGATATATTCATCTCCCGCGACATTAATTGCTGCTTTCGGAGTGGATTTCGATAAATTCGATTACGTACAGCTTTAACGGCTCTGGGAGTTCGCACAGAGCGCGGACGGCCAGATCTCGGACGTTCTGCTACTCCACCAGTATCCCCAAACAGTTTCACAGCACGATAAACAAAACTACGACTAATCCCGAGCGGCTGCAATGTTCGATAAATGTCTCCAGTTTCCATTCCACATTTTTTTAGGCCAATTACGACAATACGGTTTTTAATATCTCCCGATTCCATAATTTGAAGTAACGCACTACAAAAACTTTTTACACAAAAATTAAGTTTAAATGATAGTTGTCAAAAAACTGTCAACGTAACGAGAGTATGTTCAGTGAATTTCTTACAGTGGGGGCGACTAACAGTGTGTCAGTAATTATGAAAGTACTAGGTATTTTTTTATACCCTCTACAGTGTTTATGTTACCGATAAAAAAAAATATGATATTTAAAAAAAACACATTGTTGAGTGCAAATTATTTTAACTGAACTAGAATACGTTTAACAGCCATTTGTCCTTTTTTTATTAGTACACAAAACTTGCAACGATTATTTCGTATTAGCGAACCTTCATATTTAATTACATTTGGATATGTGAAAGAGGGAACTAAACTTATAAACATCAGTAATTATTTTTAAATTAAGCATGAAGATTATACTTGTATGTAAATATCCCTGCCAGAAAAAAGGGATCAGTTGGGAATTGACCGGTTTGGAAAATACGTATCACGAGATATGTGAAAAGAGAACTGGTTTCAAAAGTACCTGTGCTGTGATATGTTGATTGTGGTTAGTTATATGACATGTTCTTTTAGACTAGTCCTGTGACATGTCACAAAGGGCAAATGAACCCCACTTCCCTGGGACAATCCAATGTTAAAGTGACTGATCCTTTTCATGTAAAAATACCGGTCTGGCGACCGGTTCCTATCACAATGAACCGGTCATGAGACGTGTCCTGGGATAGCCGTTTGGGTTTTTTAAAATTGAAAAACCACAGAAAATGTTTAAAATTGAATGAAATATTTATTTGGGGCGATAAATGAATGCCTACAATTTACATTTAAAAAATTTTTTTCATGTAAGTGTATTTAGTATTTAGACCGGTATTTCACCAATGGCAGCTGAAATTGTGGCTGGCTTGTCCCTGTACACGAGAAACTTTTCGCCTCTCAATTGGTTGAGAGGCGCCGTCTTGTTGAAACCACATGTTAACCAAAGTCAGTAATCATCACACGGTACCCTGCTCTGCGATTTTCATCGTTGTTGAAGAAGTAAGGTCCAATGATGCCGCACAAAACTGTGCATGTTTTAGGGTGCATTGGCAGCTCGGGAACTGCCTCTGGCTGTTCGTCACACCAAATACGTCAATTCTGTTTGTTGACATAACCATTAACCCAAAAATGAGCTTCATCGCAGAAGACAATTTTTCGATAGAAACACATTTCTCACAAATCATACATATTGCAACGTCCTTCTTCGGTGTTTTGATAGCACTTAACCTTACCGAACATAAAATAACAAAACAGGGCTATTAACTAAAAAGCTTCAACAATTTTCGCCAACTCGTTATCAGATGGCGGGCAAAAACTGTTCTAAGATTTATTCTCGCGCATCGTTTACCAACTTTCATCTCTCTTCTATCCCCTTTTCAAAGAAAGCAACACATTACGAGTAATAAGTAGGAAGAATTTCCTGAGTGTTGTTTCTCTTAAAAAAAAATCACGAGTTTTGATAATAAAATTCAATGATTTGAAAATGTTGTTCGTTTGTTCGTCTATTCATGGTGGAATGGCGATCCTTACTGAGCATTTCTGGATTTTGGAACAAATGGAATTGAAAGAATAATAATAGCAAACGAAATGGAAACAAAATGTTTCACTTTGTTTGACGTTCCATTTGGTGTTCCAAGATAAAAAATGTTCTTTTTGTTTCGTTATTTTTTGTGTGCGTTGTTTTTAAAAAAGGTTATAAAGCGTCCAAAAGATTTGGTTTAGCCGAATTGAGCAATATTTTATTTGTACCAATTATATTACATTAAATCTGTCGCAATGATATGGCAATAACTGGACTACTTATAAACTAATGGATTCAATTTAGAAATTTGGCCCAACCCTGTTTGTATGCAAATTTGCGTCTTGAGCGCTCTGTCTTGTTAAGGTTGACTACATATAATATTTTGCATAATAACATTTTTTCTTCTTGATTTGTTGTCTTTTTTGGTATCGTAAACAGATTAAAGTTGTGTGTAGTACTTTTTTTTGCAATCAAGTTCTTAGTTTACCATAATGTTGTGAAATTTACCACATTTGAATGCACAAATGAAAACAATACTATGACTACACTAATAAAAAAAGCTTATACAAATATTTAAAAATTCTGTTAAGATAACTAAAAATTAAGTTGTTTTGTGTTTTAAAAATCATCAACATTTCATAAAAAATAAATAAAAAAAAAAACTCTAAAAACTATTTATTTCGTTTGCAAACAGGGTTGGCAAGCAATCCCTTTTCCTTTAAACGGTAGTAATCTATCACGCCCTGATCAATACCGATAATACCATTTTAAAACTGCGGTTGCAATAGTGACATCTGTCTTCAAATTTCACCAGAACTTACCCGTACTTTTTGTTTGTGAAAAATGGTAAAATTGTCAAATCATAAGCTGCTGCTAACAAATTAGCTTTTTTGCATTTTTTTAAAAAATTAAAGTTAAACAAAAATTTACTTTAAACAACTTTTCCTTCTTAAAAATGAAAAATACATTTGAAAATGTAAATAGATATTTGCCATTTCAAATATATTTATTAATTAAGGTGTTTTTTATAATGTATAAATTTGACGTTTATTTTTGGGTATGAAATGTGGTTTTGTGCGTTCGCAGTATTTTGGGCATTTTTATGGTTTTGTGAGAGAATTTTTTGCTTACATAACATCGTACAGACCTAATATCACCTGTTAAATTTTGTTATATTTGCAAAATAGCGTTATAAATCGATGTTTGGGTAGTTTAGCGTTATTTTAACGGTAGTTTAAGATATTTCAAAATTGAACCGGTAAAATAGCGTAATAAACCCGGTTATTTAAAAAGACACTTGCCGTTAATGGAATGGCCATTTTTAAGTTTTCATGTCGGTCTTAAAGTAGTATGAAAAAGCATTGAATGCCAACCATGGTTGCGAAACATTGCTTTTTCATTTACTTTAATAATTTCCTCAAAAATAATTAAAATTAAAAACTTTTTTTGAAGTTTTTTTTTATAAATATAAAGTTTTTGATGAAACTTTTGCACTGAATAAGTAATCTAAATAAATAATAAAAATAAATAATCTTAATGAATACAACGGAGAAAATTTGTTTATTTGAGCCTTTATTTAACCTTTTTATACCCTCCACCATATATGGTGAGGGTATATATCAGTTTGTCATTCCGTTTGTAATATGTCGAAATATAGGTTTAAGACCCCATAAAGTATATATATTCGTGATCCTTATGCAATTTTAGTCGATTTAGCGATGTCCGTCTGTCTGTCTGTTGAAATGGCGATCACGATGCGAAGACGCTAGCGGGGATGCCTATTTTTTACCCAGATTATTGTACATCCTCCCGAGCAGTTTGGTATTGAAAATGAGCAAAATCGGTCCAGCGGTTATGGGTGAAAATGTGAAGATACCTCTAAATTTTCCATACAAATTGGTGTATTTTAGTACAATTTCATAGTAGCGCAGGTGTATAATATATTTTCTCATACTTTTTCACCAATCGCTTAGAAATTAATGATATTTTGCACACCTCAAATATTTTTCACCTCAAAAAATTTTTTTCACCACTAAAATTTTTCACCACAAAAAATTTTTTCACCTCAAAATTTTTTTCACATCAAAAAATTCGTTTCCGCATTTAAAAAAGTTTTCACCTCAAAAAATTTTTTTCACCTCCATAATTTTACTTCAAAAGTTTTTTACATTGTTTGTATCGAAAACAATAGAGAACATTGGTGGAGGGTATTCAAAGATTCGGCACAGCAAAATTTAAGCATTTTTTACTTGTTTATGAGTGCATTCTAGTAATAGAAGTAAAATTTTACGAAAGTATGTACTTCAATGAGACAAATATTTGTATGCTATTAATAAATTTTTGCATAAAAGCAATAAAGTTGTACTGGAACTCTGTTTCATGGAAATATTTCATTAAGTTTATGCAAGTTTTTATAACATTTTAGGAAAAATATCATTTTATTTATTAAAAGTTTCATATATTCAATGAACAAGTTTCATTTAAAAGCTGGTTTCATAAAATGCATAAAGCTTTTCTTTAATTAAAAGAAAATTTTCGTTCACTTTTTAAATGTTTTATTAGTTTATTGGAAATATTATTATTAATATTTTTCATTCAATAAAATTCTCTCTGTGTAAACTTTAAAAAATATCAGTCAGAAACATACCAAAAACAAGATTAATCTGCGATATTGAGTTTTAGGGACAAAATTACGTGCTAGAAAAAATTAAATGGGTCTACTGGTTATATTAACACAAAAGTTTATTGTATTGACAAATACAATTGATTTGTATGTTAAAACAACAAAATTTAAATTAGTCTACAATACAAATAACTTTATGAAAATTTTAAAAACAAGAAAATATCGATAATTTTATAATACTCGTACTTTAACAATAATTAAACAGAATTTAAGAAAAGAATATACTTATTTTAACCATATGATAATTATAAACATTTCAATTATTGGGGGAGGTTCAAAAGCACAAACACAAAATAAATTAAAAAATATACCAAATTCAATGTACAGGGTGGCGCAGAATGAGCTATAAGATTTAAATTGTTTATAACACATTTCTTGTTAAAGCAATAATTAAACATATATTTTATTTTAAATAACACATTGTCTGAAAAATCTGAAAGCGCCAATAATGAAAAATACATATGATTTTTTGGAACTACCAACCTTCAGATAATTTAATAATTCGTTCACTAATGAGCAAGTTAAAGCTGTTTCAATGACGCTACTTTTGCGATTTTGAAATCTATGGATTGAAAACAATTTCGTGTGTTGATTTATCATTGCTTTTTAATGGGGAAAAACACCGTTCAAGCCAAAACTTGGCTTGTTGGGGTATATATGACCCTTCTGATATTTTCTCCGTTGGGATCTATGGACCCCAACAGCACTTAAGGGTTAATTTTCTAAAATAATATTTTAAGACCTAGGAAAATAGCAGTTTCATCAATATCACTTCAGAAATATCTGTTATATTAATATGTTAAAAAAAAATGAAAATCTTCTAAAATTTGACCTTTGTCCTTAAACAGTTGCAATTTAGTATGACTCCATTTTGCCATCATTAAAAGGATTGATGTATTTTATATTGCTTTAAAATATTCCGGCCAAAAACCTATGGAATTTGTAAAAACAAATGGAAAACTTAAAAAAAGCTAAACAAGTGACAAAAATCGATGTTTTTCTAGCTGCCCTCGCAAACGAGAAACGCTACCCTCGCCAAACGAGAAAAATAGTACCTACATGATATCCTTACATGATTCCCTTGTATGTAATTAATAAAACCTGAAAGTCCAATCGTTGATTTTTTGAAATTTCCTAAAACAATTTATAAAATTGGAAAAATTTGAATCAGTGTGGTACCTCTTCGCGATGTGCGATTTTCAAAATTTTTTGAAAGATGTAATTTTACAACCAAATGGCTTTTTCTATGGGCGGGAATGGTCAATCGCTTAAATTTTTTCTCCATACAAGCTTGGCGCATTCTAACATACACACGAGGTGTTTCAAACATACTTTCCATAATTTTTCGCACAGTTTCGTGTGTAATGACCATGATTTCATTACGAATGTTGGTTTTTAGTTGAGGGATAGTTCTTGGCTTGTTAACACACACTCTTACTTTCAAACATTCTTAAAGAAAATAGTCAGGAGCTGTAAAATCCCGTGAAAGTAGAGACCAGTAAGAAAGAAAGTTTGCATGCAAAATAATGAGTTCGCCGAGTATGTGACTGATTTTTAAACAATTAAATTCAATTATTTTGGAACGTTGTTCGCTAAAGCAGAGTTCCATATTAAATTTCACCGAGTGTTTCTTATAAAATGCAGAATAAAAAAAAACAATTAAAATAGTTATAAACAATTAATCCCAAATACCTCACTCTGCGTCACCCTGTTAAGTAAAGTAATTTGTCAGTTTCATGTGTAGTAGTTGTTGTTGTTGCAGCAGTAGAAACTCCACGATAAAATATATAGTTTGCTAGTCATGGGGTCATAGAATGCAAAGCATTGCAACGATTTACACAAACACATGTCTGGTAAAAAAAAAATCAAAACAAAAGTCTAAAAATAGTTTTTATTTACGAAAATACCCTCTAAACATGTTTATGCAGTAGCATCGCTTTTCCTATAGTTTGGAGAAATTTCTTCTTTTTTATTTTGTTATAGTTTTTCCTCTTCAGAGAATATGAACTCATGACTTTGTAAAGGAAGTAACAAAGTATTCCCCCATATGAATAAATGCCATGCCATGCTGCCTGCCATTCCATGCTGCCACACCAAATCAAAATCAGACAAAGAAAACGACACGTATTTTTGTTATATTTTATACTTTTTTGTGGTGGTGTTATAAACGCATCATCATTGTTGTATAATAGTGTGGACCGAACATTGAAAAATTTTAATACGGTAAGAGTCGGCTCAGATTTAACTTTTACATTGTGATTGAAGTTTCAAAAAATTACACGGCACAATAAAATAAAAAAATAAATTTAAGGCATCGTAATTGTGACTCATCATTTCTTATAGACTTTTGGCACTTCGTCAGGGCTTTTCAGTTTGGACTTCACAGAAGCTCCACCGAATGCTGACGAAAAATCATCTTTTCTGACGAGGCGAATTTTCATCCCAGCGGCTAAGTTTATCTTGCCGGGAAGCCAATGCATCTATAGAGAATGACAGTTTGGTGTGGATTTTGCAGCGGCGGCATCTTGGCTCGTTGTTTTCGAAGATGCTGTAGGAAACGTCATTTTAGTCAACGGCGAACTCTACAGATCCATGATTACGGACTTTTTATGAACTCATATGAAACATATAAACTTGAATAATCTTTGGTTTCAGCAGGATGGCGCACCATGTCACACAGCTCATCAAACAATCGATCTTTTCTATACTAATCTCGGTAATCGTGTTATCTTGGCGATGTTAGTTTGCCGTCTCGTAGCTGCGATTTGATCCCTTTATGAGGTTTTCTTGTGGGGTGCCGCTAAAGACCGATGCTATGCGAATAATCTAGAAAAGATCCACACCCTTAAGGCTAATATCGTCCGGGCCATTCGTGAGATATTACCAGAAACTGTCATTAAAGTCTTGGAAAATTAGACTGCCTGATACTTGTATTTGGACCCCCCTTTTTTGTGCAAATATTTTCGATATTACAAGAAAACCATATTAAAAATTATCCGTATTTTCTTCAGATATATAAACTAATAAGATATTTTAAAGAAAAAACTTTTTTTCTGGTAAAAGTTAAATATGCGAATATTTAAAAAAGGCGAGCAAAATCAAAAATCTATCAGAATTTATGGGTCACATGTCCGATGTATTTTTAGTATTTTACAGCGTTATTAATTTTCGTACAATTTCAATTCGTTTTTAAAACTTTTGTGCACAATTTTTGGTCATCGGTGCACTCTATTGTATAGAAGAGTTCATTGCAGAGAAGCAGCAGTAGTATATTGTTTTTGTTTATGTTCCAAATTTTGTTTTAACTTTTTATACCCTACACCACTATGTGGACGGGAAAATGAGTTTGTGCTGTTGTTTGTTACCTCAAAAAAATATTGGACCTATTTACGGAAACAATTTTGGAGGTGATTTAGTGATGTCCGTTTGTCTGTCCATATATTCTTGTTCGCACGCTACATTTTGCAAGTATTAAGATATTTTGATATAATGTTGTACACACAGCGAAAAAGTTTCATCATATCGATGAAGTTATTGTGTGTCATTAATTCTTTATATGAAGTTTTAATAAAACTAATAGTTTTTCATTCGATGTTAGATCATATAACCATATTCTTTCTAAATTGTTCAAATGTAAATGTAAGATTTTCAACTGGACATGTTTAAGGAATTTCATAGACGGCATGTCCGACCTTAATTTTTTTTTACTCGTTTTGTCTTACATATTGTTTTTCTTTTTGTGTTGTGCGTGATATAAACAAATTGCCAAAAAAAATTGCTTTTGGAATATACAAATTTGATTTGTTGGCTACAAAATGTTTATTCTTTACATTTATGTGCCACATAAACTTTGTATATTTTATATACACTTTGTTCACATGATGTTAAAGATATTTTCTCATAATTTCTAAAAAAAACATTACTGCTAAATTGATATTATTTGCCAAACAAAAAATATTCTATACATTCGGACAAATCCACGCGAATGCAAACAAAAGAGTTACAAAATTTCACTTGGTGTTTTTTGAATTTAATGGAATTTCATATGCACGCGGAAAAAGGATATTGTTGAATATCTTCACAGGCAGTTATATACATGGAACATTCATTGTCAAACGTAACAAAGCTCTAACCAAAATTCATGTTGATCTTCGTCTCTCTTTTTGGACAGTCTAGCCACCATGTTAGGTTTCATCAGCCTATCAAGTCAACTTATTGAGGATGTCAATTTAAAAAAAAAAAAAAATTTAATCTGAATTCACGATTTTCCTTTGGTTTCTAGACGCCATCTTGAGCTGTCATTATGGAAGTTTCCAAAAGACCACACTGGCCAATAAAGAGACGAATAATAAACATTTAAGCTCAATATAATTGAAATCCATCAATATGAATTCTGGACAGAGCTTTGTTACGTTTGACAAAGAACATCCCACATATCATAATAAAATTAACAAAACTAAATATTCCATTTACTTATGAAACACGATTTCATTCATGTGACTCTCACAGCTGGCTTCGCAGTAGCTCATCCTGTCAGTCCAATTTTCATAGACTTTGTTAACAGTTTCTGGGTCTATTTCACAAATGGCTAGAACGATATTAGCCTAAAGGGTGTAAATCTTTTCTGGATTATTCGCATAGCATCGGCCTTTAACGGCACCTCACAAGAAAAAGTCTAAAGCGGTCAAATGGCAGCTTCAAGGAGATAAATTTACATTGGCAAGACGGCTGATAACACGATTACCTAATTAGTACGAAAAAAAAAACGATTGTTTGATAAGCTGTGTTACATGCAACTACTCCAATATCCACACCAAACTGACACTCTCTGTGGAAGCATTGGCTTCTTGACAATGCCGTGCGGGTTTTCCTATCCCCAGTTGCGGCAAATTTGTTTTGTTAAAATACGCCTTGTCATACAAATTCGATATCCGATTAGATCTTCTCTAAGGCCCAAACTCAGAAGCCGCAACAAAGTGGGTGGTCGTTTGCCTTGAATTGCCAAGTCAATTGGACCTTGTTAGCGAATAATCCGAGATATTTGTGCAAAATTGTCATCATAATGCTGCTTAAAATGCAGAGTTGGTAAAATCGATGACGAGTCGATGTTCATGGATTGAGTTGCACTCCTTCGGCCACAGTCCAGTAGCAAGCCAGTCCCACGAACTTTTTGCACAATCTTTGCTACAGCACACGCGGTGGGTGCTTAATTTCAGCCAAGATTTATTTTTAAGTAACGCACAGTTGGGGCAATAACTTTGGAAATAACGTAGTTCAAGCGTAAAGCGTCTTATTTTCTTTCGCGAAAGTATGATACCGACTGATACTCAATATTTCGAAGGGAAAAAATCAAAGTACCATATAAATTAAAAAGATAACTGCATTTAAATCTCCCTGCATATGTTTACAAACTTCCATTCATGTTTGGAATATGCTTCTGATTATTTTATTTTTATATTCATTATATGTCTACAAGTACATATTGAAATGCTCTTTTTCAGTTAAATATCATGAAAATTATTATTTTCCAAATTAATAGAAAAATCGTAATTTTCCAGATAGAAATATGTCTTATTTAACATACAACTTTAAAGGAAAAAGCTGATGAAAGTCAACCTCACGTTGATATTCAAAGGAAGGATGTCAAATTTCGTAAATTAGAAATTTATTTTTTTAAAACAAAAAGTAAAAAAAGTTTTAAATTCGGCTGTTCCAAATCTTTGAATACCCTCCACTAATATCTAAAAATATGTTCTTCTGTTTTGATAAAAAAAACTGATAAAAAAAACTTTAGAAGTAAAACTATGGAGGTGAAAAAAATTTTTTGAGGTGAAAATTTTTTTTTTTGGATGTGAAAACAAATTTTGTGGTTTTGAAAAAATTTTAAGGTCAAAAAATTTTTGAGGTGAAAAAATTTTTTGTGGTGAAAAAAATTTGTGGTAAAAAAAATGTTTGAGGTAAAAATATTTGAGGAGAATATAAAATATTATTCAATTCTAAGCGACTGGTGAAGAAACAAGACGAAACATTTTACTTGCCAGTCGCTACTATGAAATTGTTCTAAAATTCAGCAACTTGTATGGAAAATTTAGAGGTACCTTTACATTTTCACTCATAACTTTTTAACCGCTGGACTGATTTTGCTAATTCTCAATAGCGAACTGTTTGGGAAGATGTCCAATAATATAGGTAAAAACTAACACCGCCGCGTACAGACGGACATCTTTGTAATAGCATCTTTTCAATACGAAATATAAAGTAAAAAATATTATCGATATCAGAACAAAGAACATTAGAAAGAAAATAAGATGAAATTTACTTTCGACCTCATTATTCATGGATATTAGAATTAAGAAAACAAATTAAAAATTTTATTTTCAAAAAATCTGGATCCGGATTTGTCATGTTCGCCTCTGAGGGGGTTAAGGTTGCATTCTAATACAACACTGAAAGGGTGGCAACACTTAAATTGTACTAGAATGCAGCCTTGCAGAAAGCTGTAGAGGGGAATGGATGACAGGGGAGGGGGTGGCTCCCTGGAAAATGTTTGTTTTGATATATAAAAAAAAAGGAAAAAATATGAAAAATGGAGAAAAGCTCCCGTTTTTTTTTTTAGGTATAAAAAGGATTTTTTAGGAAGAAATAGAGGTTCTTGGTTAACGGAGCGTGGTACAGATAAGATCGTTTTTTTTTTTTGTGTGAAAAGGATAATACTGTGTTTTATGAAAAAAAGAAAATGTTATAATTTTAATGGAAAAAAAACAACACAAAAACACCAAGATAAATGCATTTTGTTCTATGAGAAAAGAAGTTATAATTTTAATAAAAAGAATAAGACAACACAAAAAAAGACACCAACATAAAATACATTTTGTGCAATTAAGGAAGTATTGTAATTTCAATAAAAAAAAAAACAACACAAAAACACCAACATAAATACGTTTTGCCTTAATAAAGGAATAATTAGTTCAGCAATAAACACAAAACCATTGTTCTTAAAAACAATAGAAACAAACAACATCAATACCACAGATTTTATACACAACAAACTACACACACAACACACGGTTCGAGGAGGATAGACGACGCAAAAAGGTAGCCGTCCACGGGAGCACCAACACCAGCCAACAGCAACCTCAAAAGGGAAAGGTCAGGTATTCTGGTAGGGGTTTTCGGACCATTCGGACGATATTTTAGACCCGGAAAGAGAACGGACGTGACCCTCCTTCTGTAAAGAGTAAAAATATATATATTGCCCTTAGTAGGTATAGGGGTTAGGGCAACGGTCGGGTTGTTTGGTTTTTTTTTGTTTTACCAGTCCCTGTAGGTTGAGCTCAGTCCTATTAGGAATTAGGTATACCGCCTCAGTAGGCCGCAAAACACCCCCAAGTTACCCTGAAAATCTGTCCGAAGGGGAGAATAGATCTATTTTAGGAATTATTTTAGTCGTAAGAATACATACCTTTAGGACGGAAAACGGACGGACAAACCCTGTGAGGAGTCCTTGGGCCGAAGTAGCTGGCACAGGTCCCGAGGTGAATGTAGGTAGGGCCCGCAGGAAAAAGTGAGATTCGGGGTATTATTATTAATGTACCAAATTTATTTTTTTTATAGAAGCCATAATCTGATATTTTTCTTTTGACCGGAAGGAGGAAAGCACTTAGTAAATCACAAAGAACAAAATTAATGAAATCCAAACAGTACCAAAAATAAATAAGAATATTTTATATAAATGGAAATCTTTATTTATAATGTTTATTGAGACCATAGGAATGTGGAAATAGGTATTATTTTTCTACAAGGTAAGTGAGTTAGAAAGAAGCCGTAGAGGATATCATTTTGGGGCAATGCTAACAAAATAAGGACCATAGCTTGCCATGGTTGAGGGAGGGCAGGTCCAGCAGCAAAAACCATCAATGCTGCCCGCCAAAGCGGTACATGCTGAGGGATAGAAACCTAGAATGAGGAAAAAAGCTCGTAAGTAAACACAAATGAAAAACAATGAGAATGTCAATAGTTACCCCCTTGTTAGTAATGAAATACGTTTTGTTTTCAGTTTTTAAATTTTTTGCTCAAGTTAACTTGTGGCTATGTTGTTGGTGAACCCACGCGGTCTGCCGTCACTGGCCGGGCAACGCCAACTGACAGCGTTACCAACAACATATGCCACCGGGAGTTTTTTTTTTTTTTTTTTTTATTTTTAATCTTCATGCCTAGCATAAAAGTGATGGCAACTCCCAGGGTTATACCTGACAGATTGAAGAATTTCAAACGGTCAACATTTTAACTTTGGCTTCAAATATCTTCGTTAGAGTACGTGGTGGGATAATATAAAATGTAGAGAAATCTTAATTAACCACAAGTCTTTGGCTACACCAATTTTCGTTGATAAATTTGCACGATTTCTTCAAAAATTTAAAGCTACCCCTAGCAGTTCTTAAATTTTCAAAATTTCAAAATAAATTTTCAAAATTTTGATTTCCTACATTACACCACTTCCCAGAATATACCATATTCCCCCAAATAGAAAACATCAAAGTTTGTAATTAAATTACTTATACCACCACGATAAGAGCACAAACACTTTAAAAAGACACTTGTAAGTCACCAAAATATCTTTTTGCAAAAACAGATATAAAATGACTTAAGCGGAGTCATTATACTTCTATAAAAAAAAAACAATATTAAAAAAAATTAGAAAAAATCATGGGGGAATATTAAAAAATTGATTTTAAAAATAGTTAAAATTATAAAAGAGTTGCCAAAAGGGGTGTAAACTATAGGCCACAGACTAGTTACCAATGACATATGTCAAACACGAATTTTCGAACCGTATAGTTATGTGATTTGCAAAATGATATAGAAAAAATAGACTCTATATAAATTGTATGGTACATATTTTTTGTATATCTATCCCTTTCTGTGTATCACTGCAATTTTGACATTTCCTTTTACTCATTTTCTAGTTCCCATTTTGATTCAATCAGCTGTTTCCAGTCCAGAGAACTGCAACTGCTGATTGCAAAACGTTCATACGCAATCAACACAAGAATAAATTTGTGTTTGCGTTCAAACGCTGAATATACTCCAACACACATATTTGTTGATGATTTTAAATCAATCAAACGACGTGCAAATTGTTGTGTCACTGATTTATAATCATCGGTCTGATGTAGAATAAATCAGAAAAAACAACAAATAACGTGTATGTGTGTATTCATAATTAAAATAAAATAGATTCTTATCTTTAAAAATGGGGTTTTGTAGAAACACATTTCATAAATGTTATAATGTACATTTTAAAATCTAAAATCCGTTTTTTTTAGATTTTTTATTAGTAATACCAAATATGTATTTTTTTAAATTTAGGTCGATATCTCAGACTCGCCCAATCCGGTTGAAGTTAAATATTGCCTAATTTTCCAATCAAAATAGATGAAAAAAAAATTTAGACAATATTTAAATTTTTCCGGATTAGGCAAGCCTGAGATATCGACCTAAATTTTTTTTCTAAAAAAAATTATTTTTATTTCACAGAGAAGAATATTTTTAGTATTGTATTACTAATAAAAATTCTAAAAAAGCGGATTTAAGTCCCACCCTAATATACACTATATCACTTATGAAATGTGTTTCTATTTTGTTTTAATTATGAATACGCACATACGCGTTGTTTGTTGTTTTTTCTGATTTGCATAAAACATAATCGACAGATGATTCAAACTGATCCGAATTACGCGTTCAATAACTTGATACTGATTTTATTTTACAGTAAATTTTATTGAGTTATTAAATGTGAACAAGAATTTTTGTGTATGATTAAATCTGTTCCAGTCTGGGTAGCCTGTGCTAAAGCCTTAAAACATTTTAAACTAATAATTTGTTATATGTTCAAGTAAAAAATTGTTCACCTTTTTTGAATTTGAGAAAAATACATTTAACGAGTTCTAAATCAAACATAAGGAATTTGTTGTAAAAAAAAACAGTTTGAGGTACCAACTTATGACCATCGATATAGAAAATAGTTTCATTAAATACACCATACCTCAATACTGCAAAATTGATCTAGTAAAAAGTGGATAAACTGCTTAAATATAGTGCAATGATTGCAATGTAAATTGACTATACGATTTTTACCAACTAAAATTATCGAATATTAAAACAAAACTTTTGCATCAAATACCTTTTTTTTCTTTGACGATTGTTTGGCGCCTTTGTTTCCCATAATGAAAATATTTTTTCAAATTAATTTTTATTTTTCACTATAAATTTATTCAATTAGTCATTGAATGCACAACTATGTTAATTAAACACTTGAATAATACAATTGTTTTGTTTTTTTGTTTGGTTCTAAATTCTCCAAATATCAGTCAAGGTAATATGTATAGATGATTTTATTTAAAAATGTAATTTTCTTAAAAAAACAAAAATCACACAAAAATTTTAATAAGATCACCGTCCGTTTTAAAATATTTAAACAATAAACTGGCAAATTAAAAATTATTTTGTATAGAACATTTAAAAACGGAAAAGAGAAAATTAAACCGAACAAAATAACGAACAAATTTCAATTTCATATGCCGCCAATAAAAAAATGCATACAAAAAACAGCGACAACGGCAAAAAATTTAATATATTTTTTTTTTATTTTTGTTAAATTTTAAAATATGATCGAATGTGGAAGACGTCAGTAGTCCATCAATAAATATTCAAACTAAACTTCTACATACAGATGGCTAAAAAAAATCAAAGAATAATAAATGAAGCTCTCTAGAGAAGCTTTTTTTTTCATATGGGTTTTGCAAAGATTACATTTAATGACTGGTAGGTGCTATGACTACTACTCTCCGTTGGGTTAAATTATGGTAGACTACATAAATGACTGTCGAAAAACAAAAGAAAGGAAAATCATTTAGTGTAATAGTAATTAAAAAAAATACGTTAGTGTATTTTAAACTTATCGAAAACGAAAAAAAGTAGAATCATTTCACTTTTTTTGATTTGTTTATGCCAAAATTTTGTATTTAAAACTCAAACATTTTACTTGTAGTTGTAGTTTGAAAGCAAAATAATTAAAATAAACAAAAACAATTGAAAAAAATGTTTGTTCTCTTTAAATGGTTTATTGGTTTTGTTCGACAATTTTAAAACCAAAAAATAAAAAAGCAATTACTTATGGAGACCGCTGCCTAATTAACTTTCCCTAAAAACAAATACGGTTGTATTCATTATATTGCTAACCTTAAGATATCAATGTTTATAGTTAACATAATATCTGTGGACTTTTGGCAAAAGCACATATTTGAAAAACATCCATTTTACTGGATGGAGACCGAAAAAGACAACTATTGCACAAAACGGTTTGTATACATTTTTTTTACCAACTTTTAAAACTTAAAATGTTACAAAATAAAGAATTGTTTTACATTTGAAAATCTTATTTTATTCATAAAATGATATAAATGTCATGTTGCCAGAAATTTGCAAGTGCGAAAAACGAAAAAAAATACACTCTGGAAAGTGTGAATCCTTATGAAAGTTGTTTTATCAATAGAAAATTTAATAATTAATAGAAAATTTGATTATTTAAGTTTAACTGCTTTGTCAAAAATAATTTTCGATTTAAAAAAAATGTTATGGAACTTTATCTAATAATATATTATCAATACGGGGGCGGATCGATAAATCCGTGACTTTCCGAAATTCCTTCGTAGTTTTGCTGCTCCCATCAAGTACCACCTGTTAATAGACTACTGTCAAATTTACTTTGCTTTCAACAGCTGTTCAAAACATACAAACTTGTGGAAAAAGGCGAATTATTTTTTGCGAAAAGAAACCGTCAATAAAACCAACGAAAAGCTTGATAAATACTATGGGGACTCTGCACCATCGATTTCAATGGTAAAAAGTGGTTTACTGACTTTCGTTGTGGTCGCACAAGTACAAATGACGCTGAACGTTCTGGACGGCCAATTGAGGTCAATACACCCGAAAATGTAGAAAAATTCCACGATATGGTGTTGGCCGATCGAAGAGTAAAAGTGCGTAAGATTGTTGATGCATTTCATAAGGCAGTGTGGTTTCGATTTTAAATTATCAGTTGGATTTAATCGTGTGACGAGTTCAAAGGATTGTTTGGAGTTGTTTAACCGCAATTCGAATGAGTTTTTGCGGCGTTTTGTAACTGTGGTTGAAACATGGATCCATTACAACACTCCGTAAACCAAGCAGCAGTCTAAACAATGGATTTTTCCGGGTGAACCGGCTACAAAGAAGGCCAATGTAAGTTTGTCGGCCAATAAGGTGATGGCAACAGTTTTTTGTAAACTAAGTTTATGCAGTTTGTAACGTCAATACTGATTTTAAAATTTGTTTTAATTTATTATTTAATTTCAATGAAGACCAAAATTTTATGTAACGAAAAGTTGGTCCGACAAATTTATGTAAATAAACATGGAAATAGCAATTATTTAAGAATGATGTAAAATCCAAAGAAGAAAGACTGGATATAAGTCTTTCTTCTTTGGATTTGCTTACAATAATTATAAAATAACCTCTTAGATTTGTTAAGAGGTTCATTTAAATAATAATCAGTTCTACGCAAATCTATATAAAAGAACCTATCATTAGTTCTAAAATTTCTGAATTTTAATAATTCAGGAAAAAATATTTCTTCGAGCTTCTAAAATTTTTTTTAAAAAATGTATTTACAATTAAATTCATATGTTGGGCGAGAAAATTATGAATATTAGGAAAATTACTAGTTACATGAGACATTCAAAAAAGGAAGAGCGAACTTAATAAATTTATATTGTATACTTTCAACGTGGCTAATATGAATATTAGCACTGGGACTCCAGATAAAGGAGGCATATTTCAATCTTGATCTAATAAAGGAGATAAATTAAACTTTTTTTGTGAAATGGTCAAAATGTTTGCCGGAATTTCGACGTATGAAAGCAGATAGCAAATAAGCCTTAAGAATAATAAAATTCAAATGACTACAAAAAGAAAGTTTAGGATAGCTTTTCATTCTGTACTCGGAAAATGAACATCTATGGAACGTCATACAGAAACATTGACCAATATTTAAAGATAAAACCATTACATTCCGACTACATAATTACCCTATCTAAGTCATCCTGAATCTTTAAATCTTCAGCATACATTAGGAACTCAGAGTTTTTGAAGCAATGAAAAATGTCATTAATAAACAAAATAAATATCAATGGGCCCAATATACTACTCTGCGGAATAGCAGAAGAAGGAGTAAAAGAAGTAGAGCAGACTCCATCAACAGAGACAACTGCATATCTGTCACGTATTTAAGATATAATAATATATGGTGCCTTATCAAAACAATTTTTTAATATGGTATGAGATATTAGTATACATATATGATTCAATATATGGTCCCAGATCAGAAATATTTTTGATATGAAGTAGAATTATATGTGTTTAAAAATATTTTTTATATGATATAAAATATAATTATGCATAACAAATTTGAGATATAGTTATGCATGATTCCAAATCAAGAGTATTTTTGATATGATAAGATATAATTAGATAAAATTATATGTTGTTGCATGTCAATGGTATCATATAAGATATAATTTTTTATAATAATCTATAGAAATTAGATTCCATACAATATTCCATATACCAGAGTAAAAAGAATTGATCCGAAAAGTGGCAGATCCAATTAGATTCAGCATTATATTTGGAGATTTAGAAGGATCTAAATTGATCCGAAAAATGGCAGAACAAACTAGATCCAGCAATATAATATACATGGAAAAAAGTTTATTAAAAAACGTATATAAAAATTTAAAAAATATTAAAATTCTAAAAAACAGTGCCTTCGCCAGGATATGAACCCGGTCTGGTGGAGTTGTCGTGATGTAAGCTCTTCTTAATTTTTCGTATTGTATAATTGTGTTATACATGTATGTATATGAAATTGTATCATCGGGACTTAGATATAACATAATTATATATTCGGAAATTTGGGAAAATATCATGGCTGAATTAATGATACCAGATTGGTCCTGATTTAATATAATTATATAACTATAAATAATATTATAATTATATAACTATAAATAATATTATAATTAATTATATATAATCATATTTTATGGACTAAGAAAAAATATGGAGAAATTATTATATTTAAAGTACAAAAAAAAAAAATATATGAATAAATTTTCACCACTTATATCCTGTGTAAAAATTGTAGTTCTTGTTGTCCCGAAATGGTTTAAAATTTGAAAGTTTTGTAAAAAAATATTAATAAGGAAATAAAAATACTCTAGGCCACAAATGATAATATCTAAACTTTTTTACTTGGGTACTGTTTGATCTATTCTGATACAATTTGATCTGCCATTTATGAATCAAATATTTATATTGCTAAATCTAATTTGATCTGACATTTTTCGGATAAATTTAGATCTTACTAATTGCCCAAATATATTGCTGGATCCAATTTGATTGTAATTTTTTAAATAAATTTACCTCATACTAAATTTCCGAACATATTGCTTGATCTAATTCAATCAACTAAATATTATAGCAGATCTTAAAGAATATTAAATTAAGTATCATTAAATATTGCACCAGATCAACATTAATTAATCGGGAAATTAAGCATAATTTAAAATAAGTGGTTTTGTGCAAAATATTTTAAAAATGTTTATTTAAAAGTTATATTGATTACAAAAATCTTGAAAAAAAATTCTCAAGTCGAATTAAGTTGTTTTGACAAATATCCACAGATTTGTATAATTTTTGTTTTTGGGTTCTGTAGGCCGCCATTCTCAATAACAAAACAAATAAAATAAAAGAATATAACAAAACATAAGTAACGTTATTAATACGAGTACTATTTCTGATAATGTGTTTTGATGGAAATTATGACGCGTTTGACTTATTTGGATACAGTGTGTATGTAAATTCTTTGGGTTTACAATAATAATTGTATTGTACAATACCTGCAAGTCCATTTTTAATTCTTACAATCGATGACTAATTTCTTAATTTATATAGAGAGGAAATTTATTTTAAATTAAGCTTTTAAAAGGGTTTACCAATAAGTTTGTAAATAAGAAAAAAATTATATGAAATAATTAAACATATACAGTTTGTATTTTTTGCCTTAAAGCGCCCTCTAGTGGAAATATTGGCAATAGAAATTGAAACTTAAAATGAATCCCAAACAAGTGAAGATATTTTAAAAGTTTCAATTTTGTATTGGGTGTACAACTTAAAAATGCGGGATTCACAACAAAGTTTTTTTTTTGCTTCGAAAGTGTCAAATTTTGTGTCAACAAAGCATAATTAGCGGGAAGTTTTGCTTTTCATCTTGAATTTGAAGAAAAAGGAGCTGAAGCACATCGACTGCTCACCAAAGTTTAACCTGAATATGTTCCATCGATTTTAACGAGCGAGAGAAGGTTTGTGGGGTTGACACGGAAGATAAAGACCGAACGGTCAGCCAAAAAAGTTCAAGATGATAAATTATAGCAAGGGTGCCCAAGCCCTATGCGCTTGACGCTCATTTGTTTTTGTAAAAGCGCTTAGCTTTAGGCTTATGAGTTTTTTTTGTCGTTCTTTACTGTATACTCACAAGTGCAAAGCAGCAACACTTTCGTATGCTTTGCTGGTAAACATTGACGACAGCGATCTTCAATGTAGATTTTGTTTAATGTATGATATGAAATATTATTTTTTCTATGTATGAATTGGTTTTTACAATAAAAAAATATTGAATCAATATTAGTTATTCTTTAAATGTATTGGTGTCTGCTCTTCCATAAGGAACTTTTGGGCACCCCTGAATTAGAGGCATTACTCGATGAAGATTGTTGTCAAATTCAAGAAGAACTGGTTGGTGGCCAACCAGCCAAATCAACGCCAAAGTAGAATATCCATGGCGCCAAGGTCGAAAAACACCCGGAATATGCAACCAAATATGAGGCCATAATATTCCACCATGACACTGCTCGGCCACATATTTCAAGACCGGTTAAAAACTATTTAGAAAATAGTGGTTGGAAGATTTCGATTGATACAGAACGCTCTCACTGAAATACGCTTCGTTATTGGTCTCAAAAAATGAGCAGTTCTTTTGGCGTGGAGTCCATATGTTAAGATGGGAATAAATTTGTACCAAAATTTATTTTATTTTATTTTTATTTTATTAATTCAAATATTCAAGAACCAAGCCCTCTGGGCCAAATATGGTTCGTATACTACTAAAAAAACAATTTACTATATAAAAAAAGTATATCTATATAAAATGCCTAAACTAAAATAATAACTAAAATATAAAATTTAAAATTTAAGGTCCATAATGTAGCAATTAAGAAAAGATAAAATTAGAGTTATCATAAATTAGAGAGGGTGTTACATACCAAAATACTGTACTAATTTGCATTTAAACGTAGCCTTTGAAAAAACGAAATTTTTAAGGTATCTAGGAAGCGAATTCCAATTTCTAGTTATCCTCACATTAAAGGATCTTTCATAAATGGATGAAGTTATACGATGAAAAACTATTTGAGGGTTTCTACTCGATTTTGAGAAATTAAAGTTCTCAACAATAAAACTAGGACAATTCGTCTTAATCACCTTGTGAAATAGCAACAAAATTCTCAATTTTATTAAATATTCAAAAGAAATACCAACAAAATGTAATACAAAAGGAGTGACGTGTTCCCTCATTCTTAATCTATAAACATATCTTATGATACGATTAAATGTAAGATGAAGGCGTCTAAGTAAAACACTATTAGTACCCGTGAACACCTCTAAGGCGTATAATAATTGTGACATAAGAAGACCACTAGCAACACGTTTCCTCACATGTAGAGGCAAACATAAATCTAGAGACCACAATCGCCTTAAGGTAGCATTCACACGAGCACAAACGTAATCAATGTGCTTTGAAAAACGTAATCGATCATCCACAAAAACAAACAAACACTTAATTTCAGTGACGAAATTTATCCTAACACCTCCTAATGATACATTCAAATTACTGGAGTCAAAACCAAAACACATTGCCTTTGTTTTGCCAGGATTAATTTCCAACCCATTAGTATCCATCCATTGAGAAATCCTATTAAGGTAAAACTCAATGTTCGCTTCCAAAACATCAAAAAATTGCATTTCCCCAGAAAATAAAATCTGTACATCATCCGCATATATAAATGTTTCAAAAGAGTTATTATCAATGACATTAATAAAATCATTTAAATACATCATAAATAAAATGGGGCCAATTACAGAACCCTGTGGAACACCACTGGTAACCTCCAATAAACTAGAGTTCCTGTCTCCTACAGAAACGAATTGTGACCTTTTACCAAGATATGAACATATAAGTTTACATGCAGATTTAGAAAAATTAAAAAAATTACATAATTTAGTTATCAGCCTTGAATGTAAAACTTTATCAAAGGCCTTTGATAAATCTAAGGAAAGCAATACACTACATTTTTTCTCATTAAGCTTACGTCTTATTGAATCAGTTAACCCAAGAAGAAGAGTTGTAGTACTATAATTCCGTCTAAAACCAGATTGGTTAGGATGAAGCAATCTTTTAGCATTAATATAAAACATCATCTGATCTTTTATAATGTGCTCAACAACTTTTGAAAGAACGGGTATTACAGAAATTGGACGAAAATTTTGTAAAAGATTTGAATTACCATCCTTTTTAATCGGCACAACACGTGATATCTTCCAATCACCAGGAAATTTGGAAGTCATAAAAATTGTATTTACAATATGAGTAAAAGAAACACAAATATAAGGATAAATAATCCTAAAAAATTTCGGTGGTATACAATCATAACCAGCAGCATTCGAATGTATCCTATTAAGCGCGCAATATACATCATCCGCTATAACAGGTTGAAACTGAAATGAATCTTCCAAGGGAAAAATAAGCTCATCAAAAACAGATGTGGATGGTTCACATGATTGATTAGAAATAAAAAAATTATTAACAATGTCAGGGTCAACATCCCCAACTTTATCGCTCGAATCAATACCACCACACGTCCGCAAAACATTCCACATCTGCTTAGTATTAAGCCCTCCGAAGAGGCGTTCATGTGCCTTTCTTTTCGCATTCCTAATTACAGTTTTGGTCCTATTCCTAATTCTGCAATATATTCTCCAATTATCCGAAGAACTCTCCTGAATATACGCCCTATATGCCAGATCACGTAGAGAGATAATATAAGTAATCTCCCTTGACTTAAACCAGGAATTATCATTAAAATCTTTTAACTTACGTTTAGTTATCGGTACTACTTCATGTAATAAATGTCACAATAAACGCCCAAAATTTGACTAATATCCCGCATTTTTAAGTCATATAACCAATAAAATTTTATTGAAGAATCTTCTTTTTTATATATAAAAATATTAAAATTTTTTAGTTGACAGATTAATTAATTTTTTTTTTTTTTAAATATAAAGCATTTTTAAAAAATTTATATGGCAACCCTGACATAATATTTATAAATAATAGTACTAGACATTATTAAGATTTTGACAGAAACCGGATTAATTTTTATTATTAATTTTTAGAACAGTAATAAAATAAAGCTCCGTATTTTCTTATCAAAATATCTGTCATAAATATAATAAATTAGGCTTCTTTATATTTATAAATAGTTTTAAAAAATGTCACAGCAAAAAGTGAAAAATTAGACTTTTTAAATAAATATTTAGCAACTCTGGATAATAATTTTCTACTATTTTTTCATTTACCATTGTAGGTAGTAAAATACCCGTATTTATAATGAAAATTAAGCATAGCATTAGAATGAGTTTTATTTAAATAAGAAAAAAATTTCATTTCCAATTATAAAAAAGCTTTTAATTTGCAAATACAGGGTTGTTCTTAAACGGAATGCTAAGAAATCATTGTGAATAAATTCTATTCTAACAAGCTCGGGTTCGTGTTCATTTTTAAAAATTTTGGATCGCACTTTTAAGAGCTTCTCGCACTTTTTAAGGGCTTTTTAGAGTCTGTCCAAGTAGACCAGTAACATCAAAACCCCAAAGAGGTTTAATCGAGCGATCTTGCTGCCACTACCAATCGCCAAAACGAGACATTAGGCGACTTCGAAACGCATCTTTCAACATGTCCATTGTCACGCGAGCTGTGTGTACAGTTGCGCCGTCCTGTCTCCTTAGAGTATTAAAAAACGGTTTTCGGTTAACCGGAATTATATTTTGCATTAAATCTGTTTGAACTGCTGTAAACAAATTCAAGTAACGATATTAAATCAAAAATCTTAAAAGATTTGTATTATTTTTAAGAAATACCTAAGAGTTGGCCGGATTAATGTATATTCCTTAAATCTTTAAGGAACTCTGCAAACCAATTTAGTATTTGTTGCATCGAATAAGTTTTGGTAAGATTCTCATCAGATCTAGCGGCTTTATATTCCCTATAGTTTATTCTTCCTACTATTAGTCGACAATCTATTGATTTTTATCAAACTTAATTTTACAAGAAGCCGATTATATTTTAAAATATGTTATGGAATTCGTAAATTGTTATTTTTTATAATAAAAAAAATCTCTTAAATGATTTTTTTTTACAAAAACATTCTAGGAAAAATCCATATTTTGATAAAAAAAATATGTAATAATTTTATAGTAAATTCTTAAAGTTGTGCATTGTTTAGTAGCAAATTTTTATCAAATTTATGATATACTTTATTCATACCAAAAATAAGCACATTCGGAAACAGTCATGTCAAAAACGCCATATTTTAAGTTGAGTTAAGGTGGTTCAATCAATAAAGGCTTTAGGAAATACAATAGACATTTTTTGTTTCAATTCCTTTTAATAACAACTTATATAAAATTATATTTTCATGTCCAAAAAATTTGAATAGAGCTTTCAACCTCCATATACATGCATTTCTAGCTGACAATAGATCCCATTAGAATGCAAAGATTTAGAAAAGCTAGAACCTCTAAGCAGAGCTTTAACAAAAAACCTATTAAAATGAAACACGTGACTAGATAAATTCCTAACAAGCACTATGATATTACTTATGTTACAAAATTAATAATGTAAAATTGCTTTAAATTCAAAAACTGTGTTTTCTAAAAAAAAAAGTTTCATTAAAATTTCTATGAAAAAATTTATAAAAACTAAAAAATAACTAGGGATTTTATTTATAATTTGATTTATTAACGAATTTTGATGATTAGAAACTTCAGTAGAATTAAGTTCTTCAGTCAAAAATATTTAAGACTTCGCTCATTTAAAATCTTAATAGATAACCTCTTTAACTCTAAAGCTTGAACCAGGTAGTGAAATGGTAAGGGGAAACTGGCAGTTCTATCAAACTTTGTGAATTTCGCAAAAAACTATTCAAATCATATTTTTGAGAATTTATTATTGAAATTTTTTTGAAAGCATCTCTTGTTTATTTTTGTCCTACTAGCTGACCCGGCAAACGTTGTTTTGCCATATAATTTACTTTTTGCATGGATAGCTACAGAGGCGAGGGAAGGAGGGTGAAAATTTAGGGTTATGGGTATTTTTTGATGTCTAACAAAAAAATTATGTTAAAAAATGTTTGTAAGAAAATAGGTCAAACATATTCTGGACACCCTAATCACTTAGAAAGAGTGGCGGCCAAGAATAAGAAAGCGGCATGCCACAATTGTTGCTGTCAGAGAAAACGCGCAAACTTTAGATAAACCATCTACACGACCATACGAACAAACCCTAATAATTTAATCGAATTCGGTTTGACCGTTCGTTAGCTATAAAATCACAATACATTTGCAACAATTTTTAATATATAAAGAGTTGTCAGATTCCTCTAAAAAAACCCAAGATTCTAAGGCATGATTCTTTAAAATATCTCAGGTTGCTTTGAATTGTCCTAAACAAACACTTTAAAAACCAATGCAATAGACTTAACTCGATGTTTCAGCAAAATGCAGCTCTTTCTGTTCTTATTGAAGAAATAAATACATTAATTTTGCATTAAATGATTAATTGCCAATTTTTTTGATTAATCGACCCGAATAACCGATTAATTAATGTTTTTCATTTTTCGAATAATGATCTAACCGATTAGCCGGCAGGGTCGAATAATTGGAATTACTTAATTGTAGCAAAGTTAAAGGTTAGTTTTCTTCTTTAAAATACTTAAAAATTATATTTTTTCAAATTCATTTTAATTAAATATGTACAGGTTGGTTGAAAAGTTCATGCGCTCACCAAGAGATGGCTCTGCTAGCTCCAAACTTTTTTTTTCTCAAGTTGGTATAACTGTCCTGAGAACACATGCAAAGTTGCATGTCATTCTGTAAATTCTTTCTTTGTTTACAAGCCATTTGAAGTTGACGTGTCATTGATTTTTTTTTTAATATGGAAAAAATTTAATGTCGTGCAGTCATTAGATTCTTTGTTTTGAAGGGTTTAAAAGCAAAGGCAATTTATGAACAATTGTTAGAAGTGTATAAGGAGTCCTCACCTTCAAAACGCACCGTTGAATTTTGGGCTGGTGAATTTAAACGTGGTCGTACCAGCATTAAAGACGATCCACGCGAAGGACGACCAAAAACTGCAACCACAGCAGAAATCATTGAGCAGGTACATGATATGGTTAGTGAATATCCAAGTTTGTCTAAACGTGAAATTGCTAATGCCATAGGCATCTCAGACGAACGAGTACTCCATATTTTACATGAAGAATTACGTATGAAAAAACTGTTTGCCGCACACTGGATCACAAACTGGATCGAAAACAAATTTCTCAGCGTAATTTGGAGCGTTTTAAGCCGAATAAAACCGAATTCTTGCGTCGTTTTATAACTATGGATGAGACTTGGATCTACCACCATGATCCTAAATTGAAACAAGAACGTTTACAGTGGACTGAAGCTGGTTGTTCAGCTCCAAAGCAGGTGAAGTCACAACGATCAGCAAAGAAGGTTATGGCATCAGTTTTTTGGGATGCAAAACGAATTTTGTTGATTGATTATCATCAGAAAGGTAAAACAATCAACTCTGAATATTATTGCAGCCTTTTGGACCAGCTGGATGAAAAAATTCGTGAGAAAACACCTGGTTTAAAGAAGAAAAAAATCATTTTTCATCAAGACAATGCACCTGCTCACAAAAGTGTTTTGACGATGGCTAAATTCAAAGAATTAAAGTACGAATTGCTTGAACATCCACCGTATTCACCAGATTTGGCTCCCAGTGACTACTATCTCTTCAGAAATCTCAAACAAATCCTTCGTGGAAAGCATTTTTCGTCGAATGAAGAGGCCATAGCAGCCGTAGACGGTTATTTTGCAGAGCTTCCGGAAAACCATTATAAGGATGGGATATAATTATTGGAAGATCATTGGAACAAGTGTATTGAGCTTCTAGAAGATTATATTGAATAAAAAAATATATTTCGTAACAAAAACAGTATTCTTTCATTTCGAGCGCAGGAACTTTTCAACCAACCTGTATGTAGCTTCCATTGCAAATGTAAAAGAGTGGGCTGTGTAATATTTTTCAATTTGGTTTAGTAAAATTTTTTATTTGACAAATATTCCCAAAACTGTAATTGGTGTTTTTAAAATACTTTAAAATTTTAATGATAATTTTTAGTCATCAATTGAAATGAGTTAAGAGCTAACTATATTATACTTTTGCTAGCTTAAGCAAATGTGCGAATACATGTAATCAAATGTGTATGACTATATTGTACTTAACAAGCTTTTCGTTAAGTTTCGTCAAGTGTCATTTGCTTAAGCAAACAGCGAAACTGACCGCACTTTACTTGAGGAATCATGTGTTTTTAGAAAAACTGTTTATGAAAAAAAAACAAATTGCAATGTACGCCGTCAATATTTTTTTAGAAAATTTAATTGAAAATGTTAAAAAACAAACGTGCATGTATAACAAAAGGAGTGGGTTTTGTATTTGTTTTTCGATTGAGATGCAAGCACTGTTGAATTTTTTAGTACTTTTTTATTTATGTTTTCATTTGTTTCTTTAAATTATTTAAAATTAATATAGATTTACTTGTTAGTTGTAAAATATTTATAAATTGAACACATTAAATAATATTTTTCGAAAAGATACATATATTTTGGAAATATAAAAAGAAAACAGTTTTTGCAAAAGTACAAATATTTGCAACTAAGTGTAGTAAGTATTTAAGTTTAGAAAGTACATTGTAGCCACCCAAAAGTCGTCAATAAGTTGATAAAGCATTTGACAGACTTTTCGTTAATTTTTGACAGATGCTTAAGTTAGCAAAAGTATAATATAGTTAGCCCTTTAGTATTACATTCGAAATATAAAAGAAAAAATAATGTAGGATTAAAAAAATTCACTTAAAAAATAGTAAAATTTGTTGTTTTCATAACATTGAACAGAATATTTTTCAATTGATTCCGCAAACATTTGGTGTAAAAGAAATTTACAGCTTTCTACCAAATTTGGTCAAAAGAATCCAACGAGATCGATGAGTTGTATAAAATGGTTTAGAGAGTTTTTATATTTAAAGTATTTTTGATTTCATTTAGTTTTCTTATTCTCCTTTAAAGAAATAAAGAAAGCGAGGTAGAGCCCTCTTATGTTGTTTACATTAAATGAAAGATTGAAATTATTGCTAGCCATTTCCATAAATTGAATTTTCTGTTTTAAAGGGCCAATTTTTATTTAACTAGCTTTTTAATGTCTCAAAAAAAAGCAAAAAATACATGTATTCACATAATTTATACTAAAGTAAAATTTTTATATTTCTAAGAAAATGAATGAAGAAAATCGATCGCTGAATTGAAAATTGCTTACTAATGAGACACCCATTGAATTCTTATTCGAATCAATTAAATCCCTGCGACTAAAGAGATCCAATAGATTTTAGAGTAAATGTAAGTGATTTTAAGGGAACGCATTCAATTTATGAAACTGTGCTGTTATGATCCATTTGATAGAGATTATCAAATAAGACAATTTTATATGAAAGAACACACTTTATTCAAAACAATTAACACAAATGTTTGTCATCATTTTTATACGCCATTATGAAAACTCTGATCAAGTTTACATTCTTTTTTTACTAAAAATTCCTCTACTTACCATATTATCATTTGAATTTAATTCCTTTAACACACAACGATTACCCAAACTTGTATTTAAAGATGATGCAGCGGCTGCGCTGCCGGCAACATCATAAGATACATTTAAATATGTGGAAGACCCGCCACTTAAGTTAGTATCATTTGCTGAAAAACTCATTGTAACTAAACACTTTTGCTTTATTTCTCAAATATATCTGATTGTCTTTTAAGAATTAATATATTACGCACAAAATAATGTCTATTTTTTGTGGATACTCCAAGAAACAAAAGAAATTCTTTTTATTATTGCACCAGTTACTTTTAAATGCTTTAATAAAACAACAACAAACAAATTTGATTTGATGTTTTTTTGCATAAACGCAAAACAGTGGAGCCAACATGGAAATATTAATGGCGCAACAGCACAGTGATGCCAGATGATATTTTCAAAAAAACCTACGCAAGCAAAAAAAAATCCCTTTTCTCCCTACATGGCTAAAAAATTTTCCCTACAATTTTCCCTACAAATATGAATATAGTTTTTTAAATTAATTATAGTTTATAACATTTAAAGTTAAAGTTTGTATATTTATTAGTATTAAAGCAACACAAATTACAGTCTTTAAGGATAAAAAATCAGTCATTTAAAATAACTAAAACAAAAATAACAATTCATTTAAATTATAGATTATTCTATAAAAAAAAAAAAACCAACAAAAAAAAAAGTTTAAGTATAAAGAACATTTGAATTAAACTTTTCAAAATGATTTTGATTGCACTTAAAATCTTTGCAATCAATTTCTTCGTTTTGCAAGAAGGATCTTATTATACATATGGAATTTAAATTATCGTGGCTCAATTTGTTCCTTTTTTTGGTACGAACATCGGTAACTACCGAAAATATTCGTTCAGCATCCGCATTTGCATGAGGTAATGCAAACAGTTTTTTTACCAACTTTGATAAATTGGGAAATATAAAATTGTCATTAAAATTTTTCGCTTGCATAATTTTGCACCAGAATTGTACGATGCCAATTTTTTCAAAAGATTTGATTTCATTTTTAGAAAAACTGTACTCCAGTGATCTCCACTCTTGTCTCAATTCATTTAAATTTAAGTCAAATTTTTGGCACAAATAAAAAAATTTTAAATCCTCCTTATTTTCTCCAAATGCAGCCATAGGATTTAAAAATTCCATTTCTTTAAAAAGAGATTCTGTTTTTAATGGAAGTCGGTTTTGAATTTCTTCCAATGCCTTGATATAAAATTTAAGGCAATCCATTTTTATTTGCAGCATATTTTTTTCGGGCAATTGTTTCAAAAATTCTTCGCATTCAGGTCCCAGAAAAACTTCTTGAATCGGTAATGATACATGGGGTGAACGAACTATGCAATTTGTTTTTAACTCCGTTTTTTTTATACAATTTTGTCCAAGTTTTAGAAATATTTTAACTGACTCCGAATGAAGTACATGGATTAAAATTTTTTTCGATTGAAAAAGTGCATTTAGTTCGTTGAGGTAGTTTAAAGCATACTTTAAAAACAATAAATATGCTTTGTTGCATACGTTACTGAATTCGGCGCAAATCCATTCAGCCGATTTTAATTTATCACGAGCGTGTGCACTTTTAAAGTATTCGATTAGAACGTTCCAATACTGCAGTATACGTTCTATACATTTTTGACGAGACAACCAGCGAGTCTCGGAAGTTCTTAAAATTCTTCGTTTTTCTTCGTTCATCATAACTTGGAACTCCTCCAACTCTGTACACCTTTTTGAGCTACCTGAAATATATGTGCCAATTTGACGAATTAACTCCTCGGGTGCTCGCGGTAGTTCCAAGCATGCTTTGTTAGCAATAAGAGCTGCAGAATGACAAATACATTTGATATTTATACTGTGTGGATTGTCCTCCAAGAAACGGGAAACAAATGAATCGTTTTTACCAAACATGGTATTTTCTCCATCGGAACCTACTCCAACTACGTTGTCAAATGGTATAGAATAACTCAAAATTGTGTTTTTAAACAGTGTGTACAATGATTTAGCAGTACCGTCAGTACCAACTGGTATGAGATCTAAAAGCTGCACAGTAATTTTTTCAGATTCTTCGTCAAAAAATTTGACCAGAACACATAGGCTTTTTTTTGACGATATGTCTGTGCTTCCGTCAACTAAAGCAGAAAAATTATACTTTCTTAATTTTGAAATCAATTTGGATTTTTCCTCTTCGGCTAATATGTTTTGTATAATTTTTGTGCATTTAGTTCTTCCCAATTTGCACTTTTTTAAAATTTCCGAATCCGGTACAATTTCTTTTAACAGGGGTATAAGGTGATCAACAACTTGGAATGCCACATTGTGCTCTGCAAAAAACATACTGATTCGCATTTCAAAATTTTTAACTGGGTCCTCCGCCTTATTTTGTTTGTTGGTAAACATGTCAATCTTTTGTGCATTTTTGAGTGAGACCACATTTTTCTTGTGTATTTTGCTTAAGCTATGCTTGAAAAGCTCCGACTTCCCACAGTTCAAAATTTTTCCACATGCGGAGCACCTGCATTTGTATATGTCTTTTGGTATTACTTCCAGCCATCCTTTAAACTCGCTTTCGTCAAGCCATATAGGGCGAAACTTTTGTTTCCTATATTTTTTTGGGGGGCTTCTGCGGCCATGTGAAGATTCACTTGAAGACATTTTCTGTTTAAAGATAAAACTTCACTAGTCCGACTTCAGAGCATTTAAATTATGCCAAAATATTGCTTACCTTATAATTTCAATTCACAATCCACATAAAACAATTTTTCTTTACAAAGAATTCAGTTTTTTACAAAAAAGAAACAAAACAAACACCTGATATTGCCAATATGACTGGTTAAGTGATGCTAACTATAGTGAAACAATAAACGTTAAAAATTTAATAAAAAAACGCCTGATATTGCCAACTCGTCATAGAAATATTGTTTTGTTCAATTCGACAAAAACATTTTTTCGAGAAAAACGATAAACAGTTTCCGAAGGATTTAGAAAGGAAAATTATAATTAAAAAAAAAATCCCTACTTTTGGTCGAATATGAAAAATCTGTCCCTATTTCCCTACGCTCATGTTTTTAAGTCAAAAAACCTACTTGTAGGGAATTTTCCCTACTTCTGGCATCACTGCAACAGCAAGAAATGTCAAAAATAAAACTTGACATACAGATGGCAATAGTGTTTTTTGCCAAGTGATACCAAGTTTATGGTAAAAGGTACTAAAAGAAAAATTCATCACTCAAATTCACCCCAGACCAGGAGGCCAATTCCGAATAAAATTGCTTTGCGAAGTGAAATTAAGTTATCATTTTTTCACTTCATGTTTTCGTTTTGAGCGACTCCCATTCTCGTTGTGAAGCAAAATGTTGTTAAGATGAATATCTGTCAGTTTTATTTCATTCCACTCCTTCCTTAAGTTTTAAAGCAAATTTTTTTAAAAAACTTCAATTGATTAATTTTTTTTCATTAAAATATGTTATATTACAATTACAATATAGATTAATAAATAAATAATAGGTTTGAAAATGCAATAACAAAATACATGCAATACAAAAACAAAATGCATGTAGTCACTCATTCTTCTAGCGACATACGTCTTGTGGAAACCCCACAATAGACTTCCTAAGTAGTTATAAATATAGCTACTTAAAAATTAAGAATGTATAAAAATGCTGCCTAGTCTTGGAAATTTTTTGCTTTTTTCTTTTAAATGTGAACAAAAATATTTGTCATAAAAATATTTGAAATTTTTGTGTTTTTAATTTGATAAAATATTAAAAACTCCAAAAGCTAACAAATGAATTATGTGTTTGTAAGTTAAGGTAGAGCAGGGCAAATAATATAATTGCCCTAAGTCGCGTTCAAAAAATAAAGAAAAGTCGGGTAAGTAGGGATAGTCGTTTTTTTACAAGTATTTATAGGTATAGATATTACATTCGAAAAAAACAAACCTAATATAAAAAAATGTCTTTATATGCGTTTTTGCTTCTGAAACAGAAACAAGAGCCAATTTTTTTTTTGTTTTGGTTTTTATGTTTTATTTTTTTTGGTAGTGCTGCAAACATAGATTTTTTGAATGCGGTTTGAGCTTTTTTTGTTTTTATAATAAAAATGTAATTATTGTTTTTATAAATTATCTAAACCTTTGAAAATTAAAAATTTTGCAATGAAATTGAAAAAACTATATTAGAAAATATATATAATGTTAAAAAATAATCTGTTTAAAAAAGTCGGTAACAATGCTATTTTCCATATATATTAATGACTTACCTGAATATCTTTCGTATTGTAAGATACACATGTACGCAGATGATGTACAACTCTACTTGAGCAGTTCTATTCAATCTATAAAATAGAATATTGATAAAATCAACGCTGATCTTAATAGTTTATACCGGTGGGCAACAGCTAATGGGCTCTGTATTAATCCACGAAAATCCAAATGCTTGGTAATTCGTAAAAAAATTTTAAATCCAGTTTTCGAACATGATATCGCCATTAACAACGAGAAAATTAACATTGTCCCAACAGCTAAAAATCTTGGTCTAATACTAAATAGTAGTCTAACATGGACAAACCATATTAACACAACAAACCATATTAAGACAACTTTGGGCAGCCCAATCTTTTACACCTTTAAAAATTAGATTGCTGCTGGCCAAATCATACCTGATTCCGGGGTTATTGTATGGTTGTGAACTTTATGCCAATAGCGACTCCGCAAGCCAATCTAAGCTTATCGTGGCGTATAATAGCATTGTTCGTTATGTTTTTGGATTAAGGCGACGTGATGGAACTTCGGATTTCTCAAAGAAAATTTTTGGTGTTTCATTTATAAATCTTATGAAGATAAGAGTACTTCTCTTTTTACATAAAATCATTTACACGCAAAAAACTTTATACCTCTATGAAAAACTTCGTTTTGCTCAGTCTAATAGGGGCAAAAAGATTATTTTACCAAGACATCATTGTCTAGTATCTGAGTGGCAATTCTATATAAATGCAATTCGTCTCTGGAATATGCTTCCACAAAACCAACAACTTAACAGCAACGTTACTCATTTTAAAAAATTTGTTTTTCTAAATTATTCTTGATATTTTCTTACTTTTCCTGTTTGGCTTTAAATATTTTTTTTTTATTATTATTATTATTATTTTTATTTTTAATCTTGTGTAATTTAAATTTAAGCTTTAAAAATATTTTACCTAATTGCAACCTATTCCTAAATATGTTTTAACAATTGTCATTATTATTTTTGCTTGGTAATTCCTGTACTGTAGTTATAAGATTAAATCTTGTTGTGCAGGATATGACATTAATAAATAAATAAATCAATAAATAAATAAATAAATAAATAAATAAATAAATAAATAAATAAATAAATAAATAAATAAATAAATAAATAAATAAATAAAATTCTTGTAAAATAGTGCAACACTAACATTTTATCATGAATTTTTATTTGGTGAGGAGAAAAAAAAATCATATGTTTAAATTTTGACTGATAGTTTTCGCAAAAGTTAAATCAAGGATCGGATTCTGTGCGAAGTAGTGAAAATTTGTATCACTTCACACATTTAGAATCGGTACCCCGCTCTATACCAGACTACATACTCCTCTCAATGGCTCTGACATTTTGCTGTCACTGCTTTGCTGCATGTTTGCATATTTTATTGTTTTATTTGTTTTTTCATTATTAAAATTAAATTAATAAGCAAAAATTTCAGCAAAGCGACGGTAACACGTTTTTAACGTGTTTAGAAACTAGTTTTTAGCTTTTGCTAGTTTTAATTGCCAAAATGGCAAAATCTAGTTTAGTACAAAAACTTTTCAATTTTTGTTCAGTCTAAATTTTTTGGTTAGATGCAAAAGTGTTAAGACTTAATGTTACTTATGTCAAATTTGTATGGGAATGACACAAACCAACGTTTATAGCTTGCCGCATAAGCACAGCTATTTTTTTCCTACTATGAGCAATCAAAAAGCGCTAGATCAGTGAGAAAATCTCTTACTTACAGTGCTAAATTGGCAAATAATAATCCCGCCATTATTTAGAATCTTTTTGGTATCAGTTGGCATCACTGTTTAAGTAACATTTTTTCTAATTAGAAAAATGGCAGTTCCTTTAACAAACTTTTAATAAAAATTGCGAAAAAAGTGTTTTAAATCGAAATTATAAAGAAAAAATTGTGATAAATTTGTGAAAAAGCAACTTAGTTATTTATATTAAATAGTGAAGAGTATGCAAATAATGAAATAAGGTCAAAATAAATGCAAAAATAATATTAAAAGTAAGGTTTAATTCATGCTCACAAGGCATGGGTGCGATTTTTACAAAATATAATGAAACATTTAAGAAAATCTACGGTATTTGTAAGAAAATTAAGAGAAAAAAGTGTTTAAAATTTAAGCAAATGTTTAATATTAAAAAAATATATATATATATTTAAAAAGTGAAAGTTTATTATAGAATTTCTTTAAGTGCCTTCTGAAGGTGTCCACATTGGATTTTATTCATGGTAATCAAGTAAGTTACAAGAAATGTTTTTTAATATATTTTAAATAATTTTCAGAATTACAAAAGAGATAAATATGTATATTGTCTATATAGGACGAAAATTATGCCCTATTGTTTTAAGGCGAACGGACTTATTCCGATGAAGGAATTGTGAGCATTTTGTTATTGTATTGTAACAAAAACAGAACACATACAATTCCTCTGAAGGATGTATTTGTATAAAAAATTAAAATAAAATAGTGTAGGAAAACTTAGAGTTTCGAAGATTGAATTTTATTTTGAACAAATCCCTTAAAATTTAATTACTTTTAAATCAAATAAATTAATTTTTAAACAGTCTAAGGTAATTCATCCTATCGAATTAACTTATAGGCAATTTAATCAATATTTATTTATCTCATTCGATTATATGAATTATTGTATTTAATTATCAGCAATACAATTGATTTTTAACTCAATCAATTATAAATTTGGGAATGCAATCGATTATTCCCTGGTCAATTCAGGAATTCAACTAATTATTATTATTCCATTTTAAATTTTTAAAAATTAAAAATTTTTCTTTTTAGTAGAAAATAAATTAAACGATTTTTAATAATGTCGATTTTTTTGCTTCAAAACTGATACATTATTCCAAGTATTGTCCATCGTTAGCTCCGGTTTTGAGGTAAAGAATAAATCAAGCCAATCTGATACCCTTTTCTAAAGTGAAGCGTATTCCAAAACAAATGGTAGTCAGAAGGGGCAAGGTCTGGGCTATAAAGCGGGTGAGCCAAAACTTCCAATCCACTGTTTTCCAAATAGTTTTTGACCGGCCTTGCAACATGTGGCCGAACGTTGTCATGATAGAAGATTATGGCCTCGTGTCTGGTCGAATATTCTGGTCGTTTTTCGTTGATTGATCTCTTTAAACGAATCAATTGTCTTCGGTACAAGTCACCTGTAATCGCCTGATCCGATTTCAACAGCTCATAACACAAAACACGCTTCTAATCCCAACAAATACAGACCATTACCTTGGCGCCATGGATATTCGGCTTCGGCGTTGATTTGGCTAGTTAGCCGGGCTTTATATATGACTTTTTGCGCTTGGGGTTATCGTAATGTATCGATTTTTCATCACCAGTAACTATGCGATGCAAAAATTACTTCTTTTTGTAGCAGCATTAGCAGATGCAGAATCGCCTTCGGCTTCAGTTCATATGGGACCAATTTTCTTGCTTTTGAATGAATCCCAATGCGTTTGACAACAATCTTCGTCGATTAATGCTTCCACTTCCTCATCTTCAAACTTTGTCACCTGACCAGGGTTCTCCTTGTCTTCTGTGCCGAAATCACCACTTTTGAATCGCGCAAACCATCGTTCATAAGTTTTTTGAGTTGGTGAAAAATAACTTCTGTTTGTAGCTTTCAAGCAGCATTTCCGAGATGCAAAATCGCCTTTGGCTTCAATTCATATGGGACCCAATTTTCTTGATTTTGAATGAATCCCAATGCTTTCAAACGTAGGGAAATGACTTGTTGTGTGACTCCCAATGATAGTGCAAGTTCTTCGTGCGTTTGGCAACAATCTTCGCCGATTAATGCTTCTAATTCCTCATCTTCAAACATTGTCGTCTGACCAGGGTTCTCCCTCACAAATTTTTTTGAGTTGGTGCATGTTGACCGTAAGCTACTACCAACATTCGATAACTTTCAGCAGCCGTTTTCTTCAAATGAAAGAAGGTTAACAGACTTCCCGCAAAACATCTTTCTTAGGCACAAAATTCGACATTATTATAGCGATTGAATAAAATGTGTGTTTATACTTTGGCGTCTATCGAATACTTTTTTTCTGGCACACCTCTTTTTGAGTGGGCAGGGCTTCAAACACAAACATGAATTATCTAATAAGTCAAAAACTTCTAATCCGATCAGGACAAATTGTAAATCATTGGAAAGTTCTCCAATATATCTTATCAATGAAGCATTACATTACCACATGGAGTAATGCATTTTGAACCAGTTAGCTTTCTTAGAGATGTTTAGGAAAATTTTTATTAAAATTCTATTAATTTAAAATTTGTCCATTAAAACAGTAAGTACAGTTTATATAAATGACCATGAATGAAGGCTTTCTTTGCATTGATAATAAATAAATACAAAATAAATAGAAAGAAAAGGATTTCAATCCTTTGTTTGATGTATGACATCAACTTATTAAAATCTGAAAAAAACCTTGAATTTAAAATATTATTAAATCCAAGTTTTAATCAATACTAGCAACAATTAAATAAAAATGTATTATTCAAGAAAATTTTCTATGCAAAGTATTTTAGATTTTAATAAGTTTACAAGGACGGATCAATAAGTCCATGACTTTTTGAATAAAACACAGTTTTTTTTTTGCAAAAAAAAAAAAATATTTTTCAACATAATCTCCTTTTAGCTCATTACACTAAGTCCAACGTTTCTCCAATTTTTGTATCCATAAAATAGGCATTTGTTTGATCAATAATTTTATCGTTGGAGCTAAATCTCTTTCCACCGAGTCATTTCTTCAGGTTTAGAAATAGGAAATAGTCACTGGGGGCTAAATCCGGAGAATATGGCGTATGTGGTACCAATTCGTAGGCCAATTCACACGATTACTTTTATGGTTAATTAAGAGCAAACGCGGCACCCATCTTGCAGACAGCTTTCTTAAATCCAACTGATCATTTAAAATCGAAACCACACTGCCATATGAAATGTCTATGGCATCAACAATCTCACGCACTTCTACTCTTCGATCGGCCAACACCATGTCGTGGATTTTTTCGACATTTTCGGGTGTATTGACCTCAATTCGCCGTCCAGAACGTTCAGCGTCATTTGTACTTGTGCGACCACAACGAAAGTCAGTAAACCACTTTTTTACCATTGAAATCGATAGTGCAGAGTCCCCATAGTATTTATCAAGCTTTTCCTTGGTTTGATTGACGGTTTTTTTTTCGCAAAAAATAATGTTTAATGAGCACTTGAAATTCACTTTTTTCCATTTTTAAAAAAATTCCACGAGGTTGTATGTTTTGAACAGCTGTTAAACGCAAAGTAAATGACGGAACTTGCTCAAAATTTGACAGTAGTCTATTAATAGGTTGTACTTGATGGGAGCGTGTTGCATTTCATATAACTACGAGGGAAGTTCGAAAAGTCACGGATTTATTGATGCAACTTTGCATTATTGCATTATTTTACTTCTAAAGAAAAAAAATTAGTAAACCGATATGGGGTCACTAAAAATACCAAAAATTAAGCTATCAAACAATTTTTCGTTTAGAAATCGGCCCGATAGGTAAAATTTTAACAGTTTATGATTTTACTTTGGATTATATCATAATTTTTTATCTTTCCTTCTGTTTGTAAAAAATTATAACATTTTCTCTAATAAATTCACAAAATTATTAATTTTTTCAGATTTTTAAATCAAATAAATAAAATTTTATGTCCCCAAATTACTCAATCTAAAAAAATGACATTAAATGAATAAGAAATGAGTTAAATTCCTAAATTTATAAGCCGAATGAGTTGAAAATCGAATAAAATCGCAAGGACTGAAAAAATTTAATGACAAATAATGAATGAATTCATTTAAAAATAAATCGAATACGAGCAATTAAGAATTCATTGGAAAAGTTATATTGTAGTTTGAGAATTCAGTCTTTCAAAAGCCATACAAAATTAAAAATTGAATTATTTTCGAATGCACATAGACAGTTTATTTATTTGTAGTTAAAAAATTAATTAATTAATTGATAAAATTTTGTGTTTTAGAAGTCAAAAACTATGATATTGCCTTGCAATAAAATGAGAAAGTGTACTCCAATATTTTAGACATTTTTGCAGCAAAAACAATTTTTATCTCAACTTTCGAAACAAAAATTTAAATATTCTTATACTTACTCTTAAATTCCCAATTAAAAAAACATTAAATTATCAATATTTTCGCAAAAATAACAATTAAAATATTTATTGTAACAGTTTCTGTTGTTTTGTAATTTTTTAAAACGAGCGTCTTTTTTGGTTTAACATTTTTGTTTTCACAGAAATGAATAAATAATTTCATTAAACTAAACTACTTAAAGTAGAAAAATATAATAAATTGTAAATAGAATTTTAACAGTATTTATAAAATATTAAAAATAATAAATTTCTTAACAAAAAAAATAATTGTTAAAATTCTCAACAATTTAAATGATGTTTACAAAATCTTTAAAAAAATCACAAGAAATTTTAAGAATTGAAAAAGCGATAATTTTTTTATAAAATTAAAAAAATTTTTAAAAATTATTTAATTCCTGTTAAGTTTTCTTTAAAAATATTCAGGGACAAAGAAAAATTTTATTACATAATTATTAATTATTTGGTACAATAGATCCATATAATTAATAATTATTATTTAATTATTGATTTTTTGGCAAGTTGTACTTAATTATTTAAATTTAACTTCTAGCAAATATTTCTACAATGTCTACAAAGTTGCTTTTAAATTTTTGTAAAAAATCTAATCTGTCTCTAATTTTTGTAAAATAATTTTTACAAAAATTTTCTTTAACATTTCACAAAATCATTTATAAAAATTTTACAAAAATGTCAGACAATTTCCTTATGCAATATTTTTTCTACTACTTTTTTCTACTACTACTAAAAAATGTACTATTTTTGTAAAACTTTTTTTTCACAAATTCTAAAAAATTTCCTAGATTTATAAATTTTGTTGAGAACTAATATAATTCTAAAATTGAATTGAGTGAACTTTCTACGAAAATTGTATTAGAAAACAAAAAGAAAAAATAATTTTAATAGAAATAACACAACACTTTACCAAAAAGTTTTACGAAAAAATAATTTACAATTTTGATAGTTCTTATTTATTTTTGCTTTTCACTTAAATTGCAGTTAAATATTCACTCAAGTTTTACTTGGAAGAAAATTGTCAAATTTTATTTTTTAATAAGATCAGCAAAAAGTTGAAAACTTGATGTTCTAGACAGTTTCTAGACAATAATTTAAGTTTTGTTACAATTTCGTAAAGATTTTGAAAACATCTTTAATGGTAAATTGAGATTCTAAAAATTTTGTTGATAGGCCATTTAATTGAGCATATTAAAATGTGCTAATTATTAAATTTAAAATTTATTAATTTCTAATTGCAAGGAATTATTGGGATATCTTAAATTTAAATTAAATTTTTCGATAGACTTAGCTAAAATATTCGAATTTAATTGTTGTTGGTTTTACTTTTTAAATATAAGCTTAAAATATATAGAACCTGACGAGCATAGTTAAACTAAAAATGTATATGCTTGAAGCTCTTATCAAAGATGATAAATTTATAAAAAATATATATTGAATCAAATTTCGCTTTAGAATATGTTTTAAAATTCGTATTATAATACAAACACATTTTGTTTTAAAAATAATTTTTTTTAAATAAATATTTGGCAAAAATCAATTATCATATTATTCTGGTTAAAAATTTTAATTAAAAGATGTCATAAACATAATAAGCCTTTTTTTTATTAATTTTTGGTGTTCCCTGCTCATACATATGTATTTAGTATTTATTGAAAATAATATAAAAAATAAATAGGAACAGAGATTAGTAGCACCAGAACAGTAATATTTATATTTATTTTTAAATAAAACAATTTTTTTTTAATTCTTGAATATTTTTAATAAATTTTGTCGCTTACCAAAATCTTCTTTAGACTGCGAAATTAATCTTCTTGATTAAAATTAATGCACTTTGTTAATCTTCAGTTAAACTTGACAATTAAAATATTAACGTTGTCAGTTTAAAATATTGAAGTGGCGCCAAAAGTTATCTGGCATAGGGTTAGGTTAGGTTGAGCTTGCTTGTTAAACACCTCGCATATACCAATTGGATTCCTAGCGTTACCAGATAAGAAACGATAAGTTAGACATAATGACATCCAGACCCACACTCTCCTAGCAAATACCAGGAGCCTTGGAACTCCAATTCCAAAGACGTCCTCCAGATCGCGGAATATCTCAAGCAACTTGCCCTACAGCGCGCAAGAGCCGGACAGTAGCAAATAGTATGCTCCGCCCTTTCCACCGTCCAATTATCACTCGCCAGCTTTTCCGCTCCCTTGGCAAGAACCGCAGTTCAGCAGTGACAGTTTTCTACCATCGCTCCTGGGTAAGGATAACAAAATATCTGCCACCTTATGATCGTAGGACTTCCTCATAATCCTCGACACGCTGCATGGTCGGTATTCCCTCAAACTGCCTCAGATCTGCCCATTACAGTGGAATCTACATCCCGTTTCAAAAACTGGAGTGGTAATCTCGTTACCCGCTGTAAGGATTCCAATACATGTGTACTCTCCTGTTGGTACAAAGTCTATCTAAAGAGTCCTTGTACTTTTGGACAACCGATGACTATGTAAAATCGGCAGAAATCGCTCTTATAGCCGCTTGACTATAAATATAGAAATTAATGTAAGAACGAATCGTCTCAGGGGCAAAAGCAAGGTCAGCAGCCATTTTTGCCGCCAGAACTTCCGCCTGAAAAATGCTGCATTTATCGGGAAGTTTATACGACTCCTCGATAGATAGCTCTCGACATAAAACCGTAGCTCCAACTCCCTTGCTCATCTTAGAACCATCCGTGAAGAAATTTAAGGTTCTATGGTCAGAGCGAAGACCTGCCAACCATCCATACTCCTCCATAGTGACGCGCAGTCCCTCATTGAAGCTTAACCTAGGAATAATGGAGCCAATGGTTCGGTAATGGTAACCAAATTTTTTGGTTGTGACAACAGAAAACCAGTTGAGACATGAGTAATTTGATTGTGATAACAGTATTTCGGTTGCCTCAATAATAATTCGGTAGTCACGGCTCAACTTCGTTATGACAAAACACAGAGTTGCAGAGAATTAGTAGTGTGAATACAGATTAGATTAAAAGTTAGATTTATTGTAGATCAAACATATTAAAATATGGTTTATTCGACTTGTTTAGTGCTCGATTAAATAGTTAATTCGACTTTTGCTAGAAAATTGGGTATTACACTTTTTACACGTGCATACTCTGGCAAGCAAAAATGTTTAAGTATCTAAATTGGGCCGCCTTAAAAGTGCTTTTCCTCTATTTATTCGCCACTATTATACCCAGGAAAAAATTTGTTGTGCCAACCGAATTTTGTTGCAACCTTATCGTTCAGTTGCTGCAACCCAAAATTAGGTAGTCACAACTCTTTTAACGATTCAGTTGGCACTAAATTCGGTTGTCACCTCAAATCTTTTTTCCGTTTTCCAAAACATTGCAAGAAATTTTTTAATGTCCCTGCTCTGGCGCTAAAAATTTGTTCATCCTATTAATCTCATATATGCTCAAACATATTTATTAAGTCTTAGCTTTCTATATTTTTTATATAAATTTATCATCTTTGCTATTATAGTTTTTTATTTTGTTATCTAAATTTAAAATTAATATCTGCTTTCTGCTTAAGATTCTAATAGGAATCTTTTTCTTAAAAAGAAATTATAATGAATAAGATGAATTTTAATTGCTTGATATACATTAAGGCTTTCTTTAAGAAAACCTTATTGTTTTTCCTTGAAAAATCTATTTTTGTTTTCTTCATACTGGTGGAGCATCATCATGATTTTTGGTCGTCCAAATACCAGGCATTAATTGTGGAGGTAGATTAGATTGTGGGGTGGTCAATTTTGTGCTTAAATTATTAAAGATAGGTCCCTTGGAGAAAGCTTTATTATCAATGCCACCATCTGTAGAAAAAGGTATCTGTGTAGCAGTGGCCATGTTATTAGCAACATTTGAGGTATTTTTCTTAGGGATGGTGCGTGGACTAGAAATGAGGGAACTTATTAGACCCCCGACTATAGCTAAAGAAGCAAAAGCTGTTTGTGGCACTAGCTGACCAAAAACTACGGTAGCTCCTATAAATGGAGCACCCAATAGCCAAAAGCGGGCCCAACAGATGGTAGAAAAGGCGCATATTTTCTTTTTCTCGTTACTTACTAATTCAACGGTGCAAGTGGTTAAAATGGACAGTGTACATGATATGGCGATTTTTGAAATCATGGCTGATAACATTAACAAAGCTACACGACCATCAAAATCAACTGCAAATGGAGAAAAAATAGAAAATATTAAAAGTTTCTATATTAAATCATGAACCACTTACTATCATGTGGCACCAGCCAACCCATGTAGGCTATACAACCGGCTATAACATTAAATAGACCCGTCCATAGCCATTTTCTCGTCGTCCTTAGTATAAGAAATAGACCAATAAATGTACCGATAATTTCAGATATACCGGCTATCACAGTATTTATTTGTAAATGGTCACGACTAAATGATCGTATATTTAACAACATGCCATAATAGACAACAATATAGATGGACCAACAAAGATGAACACAAACCATATGTCTAATGGCCTTTTCACCTTTCCATATGGTCCACCAACTGGCTGGAGGAGGAGCATCCATGGCTGTTTGAGCTTGTAGTAGTAATTGTTTATCGATATCATGGGGAAGACTATAGCGAGTACCATTCATTTCAGCACACTGTTAGATAATAGAAATTAATTTATATTTGTATTTTAATCCTGTTGGGGACATGCTAGTACCAGGCAACTTTTATCACCGCGACCGAAGTTTGAGTCTTATATCGCTAAACAAAATTTAAATTTCTTTTCAGACACTGTGACATAAGTTGCCTAGTAATTTAACATTTATCATGAAGAAAATCTTACCTCTATTAATATACTTTTGGCTTCCATAACTCTACCTTTATTAACCATCCAACGTGGCGAATCGGGAATCCATCTACGAACAAGTAATAAGTCAATCAATTTTTTTTAATCTCACCTTGCCCTTTACAACTAACTTACTGCCATAGATATATAAGTATCACAGTTGGCCATGATATGGCCATATATAAATGAGTCCAACTGGAAAAGAAACTAGCCACACCGGGTAACATTATGACGCCTATAGACCAAAATTGCTCAAATAATGTTGACACACAAGTCTTATAAGTGCCACCCGTTATATCGGCCACTGAAATGAGAACCAACTTAGCATTTGTTTGATACAAAAATTTCGTCTAATACGTACTTATCATTCCGCCCGCCGTATACATTTGAGCACAACATACAGCTGATAGACACCTAAAGAATACATGCAATTCATATGATGCTACATGACCCGTTAAATTACCACAAAAGATTTGAGTTACCATGCCAAATAACATAACATTTCGGGGACTAAAACTGAAAAGTTAAACAAAATAAATTGTAAATGTTTATATTTTTTGTCACATTTGAAATATGTGCTTTTTAAAAATTTATTTTTCATTTTCCTTCTATGCATTTTAATTGCTTTATAATTCTCGTTGACTTTTTTTGTTGAATAGTCCCTTCCTTCTGCCCAAAATTGGTGTAGGTTTAAATTAGCTGTTACAATTTTAAAAATCATTTTAAAATATTTAATTTTCAAGACCAATCTGCATTTCTAAAAATTTAATATAGGGAATCCAAACGATCGCCGTTACGGTTGACAAGATAAAAATCAAAGATCCGGAAAACCCACAATTAGCGAAGGTTTAAATTATCGCTTATAATTTTAGAAATCATTTAGAAATCTTCACTTTACAATTCAGAGTGGCAAGATGATAAACAAGTTTTTATTTATTTTTTTTTGTTGCCGCCACCGGGTATCGAACTTTTGATCTTAAGATCAAGATCTTCAATTAAAGTACTTATTAAATAATTGCACCGCAAATCAAAATTTTTTTTTCGTATTTTTTTTAACAAGCAATTTTTCACCGTTTTGAATAAAAATTTTGAATAAAAATAATTAATCATATTAATATATATTAAAAAGATAATAAAAAAAATTGGTTCCGCCAAAAATTAAAAAAAATGGTCCCGCCAAAAAAGCAGTTTACCCTAAAGTGTGGAGTACACAACCATTGTTTGTATAAACTACAATAATTTTTTTTTAAATCGAAAAAAATTGGAAAAATTTCGTTGAAATAAATTTTGCAAAAATTGCTTATTTTTATTGAAAAAAAAAATCGCTGTAATTCGAAAAAGTAATTTTTTATTGAAAAACAAAACCTATAAAATTAAAATAAATCGCTAAAAATATGTATATTTCTAAGCGATTTTTATAAATATTTGAGCGCAAATAACTTATTGTGACTTTCTTGGGTCAAAACGCTGTCTATTTTCAAGATACGGACGATATTCCGAATGAAAGCCATTTTTTCTCTGGGTAAAAATCTAGCCAATTTACATCAAAGGGACAACTAACCTCATACTTTGGTGGTGTGAGGAGGGTGTCCTCTAATACCATACGTTTAGCTCCTATTTTTCTCATGGTTATTTGGGCACAATTGTTTAAAAAACTAAAAAATCGAAAAATGAGACAATTTTTGATAACCCCTAAATATGATATGAGATCAGTCAGAATACCCAAAAAAAATATTTTTTAGTATTGTCTTCTCTACAACATATCCAGATTTTAATAAATTCTAAAGGTTCACATCAGATATTGATAGATTTTATAATTTTTATTTTATACTTACTATTTTAATAAATGATTTGCCAATATACCACCCGTTAATACGCCAAACAAGTGAAAAAATTGCGTTACCGAAACTAATATATCACGTGAACACACCAAATCATATTGTGTTATTACCGAATGAAATTCAGCTTGATGTTGAAAATCTGTACAAGGTATAAGATCTGCTTTAGAATTTTCGGGTTCTACCCATATTTTCGGCTCATCCTCCTGCCGAATATAATTATAATAATGATGAGCATGTTCTTGGGCATCTTTGTAAACATTACAAAAATCTATAGAAAATTCTTGATCTTCCACTTCTTCTTTTTGCGGATGTGATACTTTAATCCAAGCTGTTTGATTTTTGGCTCCTATTGAGGGAGGAGGTTTACAGAAAAATTCACCGTGTCTAGGAGCAGGCGCAGTAAATATAATGCAGGCCATAAACCACGACGAGGGTATCTTACATAAAAATATCAATAATACGGTTCTCAATTGCCATTTACCCCATTCACCGGTAACTCTGCCAACAGCATCTACTTTTGCTTGCATTTTGTTAGAGGGTTTTGGAGCTTTACCTTCTAGCTGATAAAATGAATCGTTGGGATATAGATTATAATTGTGCGAATGTTTGCGTGATGGTGAAGTGGTTTGTGTATAAAATTGATTTGAATACCGTCTGGTCGAATATGAGTTTTCTCTAGTGCGAAATTGATTGGAAAAACGTCGCGGATATGAGTCCTCTCTGGCACGATATCTCTTAAGGTTTGGTTGTGAATTCCTTCGTCGACATTGTTCTTCACTTATACCCAATAACGTTTGTATTGGATGTGTAATACTTTCAATTGATAATTTTCTTGAACTGGGTAGTAGGGATGGTATTGATAATCGTTTGCGACTTGCGTTGTATGTTGGACTTGAATCGGTTGGTGTATTGGGCAGTTCCGGCGATAATCTATTAGGTGATATGTTAATTGAGGTAATTGTATCACTATCAGGTGTTGTTGTGTTGGTGGTTATTGTAGGTGGTGTAGTAGTAGTAGTAGTTTTATCGTTATTAGTTTCGTGGTCTTTGATAGGAAGCAGTGGTGATTCAGCCTGTAAAGAAAGAGAAACGGGAAAAAAGGACAACTGATTAATTCAATTATCTCAGAAAAAATTATAAATTTGGTGTAAATGCATTAGCCATATTTAAGCCAAAAAGAATTTTTAATATAATCGCTATAGAGCCATGATTACTGACTTTTTCGTTCATCAATTTAACAACCATAATGTGCGGGAGATGTGGTTTAAACAAAACGGCGCACAGTGCTTTGTTACCATCTAACGAGTGGACAAAAAAAGAAGGAGTTATCGTAGCTTACTGAAATTTAGTACGTGATTTCAGTTTGAGTTAATTAGAAGATAAACGAAGTTTTAGGAAAATTGGTGCAAGGACACGCCTACCTCGCGTATATCCTGAAGTTTAAAAATGTAAAAACATCTTCAAATTCGGTCAGAACATAACGACAATTGATAATTTTTATTAAAACAAAGTTATTAACGTACCTGCCAATTTTCTTTTCAATCGGAGCAAGGAATCGCTTACCTGTCGTATATCCTTTAAAAAAAATGCTATAAAACGTTTAAAAGTTGACCGATTGGATTCAAACTTATCAAATTAATTTAAATAAATATAACAAACATGTATACAAAAATTCGTTGAATTCGGTTTTATACAATACCCCCCAACATATTGTGATAACTTTAAATAGCGTTATTCCTAAAACATTGTTACTTTGCAGTCATTCAAAGTTATTTTGAACACTAAAGTTGTTTTTTATTACCCTTAAAATACGAAAATTATCAATTCTATTAACACGCATGTTAGAAATCAGAGATAAAATTTTATGAAATTTTTTATTAAAAAAAAAACTATGTCGTTCGCATCACTAACTTAATAAATTTTAATAACGGTAAAGAAAATGTAAATATAATAAAACAAAACAAGTACTGTCTTTGAACTTTTTAAATAATTCTGAAATTTAACCAAAATTAAAATCGATGGTACTTTTTATAACGCATTTATTATTATTGAGCTTCATTAAGATCGAAAAGGTTTTTATTTTTTTAATATTGATTCCCATTTTCATAATTTTTCTTCTCTTTCTATTTATTTTAATATTTCTGTGTCTATTATATGACTCTTTAATTATTAATTATTTTTAACCTTTTTCAAAAGAAGTTATTGAAAAAAGTACTAACGTTTTAAATTAATGAACCCTGGTATGTTTATTTATTTTTGTAACTAATACTGGTAACACTGTCAAATTATATCCATCAATTAGTCTGTTACTGAAAGTTATTTTTAATACTGCTGTATTGTTGGTCTAACTTTACATTTATAAGAAATAATAAGTTGTTTGTTTAATATTTTTTAGAAACATTTCTTTAATTTTGTAATTGTTGAAATTATTTTTATTCTGTTGTATAAAAATTTTGTTTTTTTTTTATTTACAAATCAAAATTATTTTGTTTCCAACATTAAAATTCAAAGCCAGAAACAAAATTTGTTGAAGGTTTATATTAAAAATTATATTTTAAATTTTGATGAAAATTAACTATAGAATTAAAAAAACAAACATGGCATACTTTCATTAAAAAAATAATTTTTGATATTTTTTGTGAAACAATTAAAACTAGAGATTTCACGAATATTCAGTTCCTATTCGGTATTCGGCATGTTTTGGCTATTTACCGAATATTGCTACTATTCATCCAAACACCGAATATTGCCACTATTTCGCCGAATTATTCGTTTTAAAAAAATGTGCTAATATCAAAGATTTTTATTTAAAATAATTCGAAAAAAGCTTTATAATCTTCCTAAAAATATGTTTTTCTATAAATATATTATCGGGGAACTTTATTTTATTTGACATCATTTTGATTTTTAATACTACAGAATTGCATCAAATTTATGAAAAAATCATGAAAATAGACATTTTTAAAAACATGATTTTTTATAATTGGTACTATTCTTCTTATTATCTTTAAGATAATAGTATTAACTTTGAAAAACGTCAAAAAATACATTTTTTCGTAATTATTTGTCATTTCATCAAAGTTTTGTAAATTTTGGGTTTTCAACAAAACAATATGTATGAATTAAAGCCCCAAAAAAAATAAATATTTAAAAGGTTTGTATTAAAATTTACATAAAATTTATATTTTTAGTTTTTTAAAAATATACAATTAAATGAAGTCATTTTTTGAAAAATGACTTCATTTTAAATTTTGTTTGTGAAATATCTTAAACTTTTTTTTGTGTTTAACTGTTTTTGCTTCGAATTCTCTAAGTTTAGCGCCCTCTCGTGGCTCCAAAAAAAGGTAAAACCAAAATATTCTCTTACACGATTTTAAGCTACTTTATAATCTTTCCAAAAATATACTTTTCATCCATATTTATGGTAAATATTTTTTATTTTTTACGTCAATTCAAATTTTGGCATTTTAAAAGTGGTACAAATTTTAGTATAAATTAAGAAAACAGACATATTTATAAACATGTTTTTTTTTTGTAATTTGTGGCAAAAACTTGGTTCTATACTTCTTATAATCTTTGAGATAATAGTATTAACTTTGAAAAACGTAAAAAAATTCCTTTTTTTCTTATTTTTTTTTACTCCATCAAAATTTTGTAAATTTCTATTTTTGAACACAAAAAAAGTAATTTTCAGATCCATAAAAATAATTGTACTAAAGATTTATACTGTACACTATATTTTTAGCCAATTAAAAATATATATTAAGACATAATAAAAACCAAACTTTAAATTAATTTAATTTTTTTTATACTATACCATTATTGTTTAAAATTTTTCAAGTTTAGAGCCCTCTCATGGCGCTAAAATGAGTCAAACCAATTTTTTTTAGTTCCAAAAATATATTACTTATCAATATTCATGACCAACATTTTTTTTTGATTTTTGTCTTTGGAACAAAGCACTGTACAGCGCAACATGTCACACACCTCGTGTAACAATTGATTTATTGAACGAAACGTTTGGTAACCGCAAAGTTTTACGTTTCGGACCCGTAAATTTGCCACCAAGATCGTGCGATTTAACGCTGCTAGACTATTTTCTGTGGGGATATGTGAAGTCGCTAGTCTACGCCGATATGCCCGAAACGATTGACCATTTATTGCCGATATACGGCAACAAATGTTGGAAAAAGTCATCGAAAATTGGACCTTCAGGACTACATCTGAGCCAGCCGTGGCGGTCATAAGCCAGAAGTCATATTTAAATTATAATCCCAGAGGATTATCTTTCGAATAAAGTAAATTTCATGTCAATTTAAAAAATTCATCTTTGTTTTAATCCATTTCAAAGTTTTATACCTGTATAAAAAACATCCTCAATCATTCAATGTTACACTCATATATATCTATACACGCAGAGAAAAAACATGGTTGCAATATGATCACTGCTACTATATTGTGCTTGCTGCAATCGGATATGGTTGTATCAACCAAGTAATTGGTTTTCTAACCATCAACATGGTCGCTACCATCATTATTTAGTAAATATTTTACTATTTTATGATTGGCACCTTCAATTTTATATCATGATTGGCTGCAACCATACTGTGGTAACAAAAATTCTGACTATGAAAAAAATATGATGATTATGCAACGATAAAATGCTGGCAACAATCAAAGAAAGAAAAGTTCTCAAAGTCTATGATTTTTTCCTTAACAATTTTTCTTCAAAAAGTCCTTAATATTAAGTTTATTTTAGAAAAACATTTCTAAAGGAAGTATTCTTAAATTTAAAGAGCTTTTTAATAGTTTCTAAGAACTTTTCCACTAAGAAATTTTCTTAGATTATGGATCATATAATATAATATAGTTATGAGGGACCATAATATGATAACATTTTGAGCATCTATGATTACGTGCGAGATTATTATGATAAATTCAATATAAAATGTTTATTTAGGACCATAATATGTTAATTTTTGAATCATAATATAACTGTAGGGACTATTTTATGGTAAAAATATGGTTATTTTATTATCATAATATAGTACGATTATGGTTGGCACAAGCATAAACCCAAAAATATATGATGCTCTTCGAATATGATTGACCCAACTATGTTTTTTCTTTGCGTGTACCTGAAAACAACGAAGAAATTTAAAAATAGTGTAAACTTTCGTAAATTAACCATTTTTCGTTAATTTTATAAGAGTTTTTTATATTATCATAATCTCAGCAAAAACGTGTTAATGACATATCATTACTTTATACATTACTTTGTAATAAGCACTCCTTACATTAAGCATTATTTTCAAAATAGAAATAATAATAAGTCACCTATAATGAGTCATTGTCCATTGTTTAAACAACTTCATTTATATATATGTATTTTATTAATTTTTGAATTAAAAGCGTTTAATAAAACAAATTATTATGTAAGTGAACAGGAAAAAGACTACAAATTAGTTAAGAGTAGTGTCGAATTAATTTATTTTAACTTATTTGTCTTATAACACATATTATATAATTAATTTTGGTATTCAGATCACGAATATGACAAACATTTTAAAATATCTTGGGGCAAAAATCCAGTAATAACTGTAGTTCCGAAATATCCTTTTTAAAAAATTTTTCAAAATTGTAGAGATTGAAACTTTTGGAGACCAAATTTGGAATCAGGGGAAAAATCTAATAATGTAGAGATTGAAAATTTTGGAGACCAAATTTGAAATCAGGGGAAAATATCTAATAAAATTCACTTGAATTACAATGCGAATAAAAAATTTTGATAACTGAGCAAAACCCTTCTCTTTTTGGCCTTTGACGACCCATGGGATACATATGTTGCAAATTGTATCAGTATCCTGTAATAAATGAATTAAACCAATTCCAAAAATCTTAATGTTTCTAGATATTAAAGAAATGGACCATGTCCTAACAAAGTATTGACCCCCTGTGTTGTCCAATAGGATTCGAGAAAATGTATTTCAAAAATTATGCAAAAATATATAATTTTTTGTTATGAATTTGTGGTGATCCTATTGGATCTGAGACCATATTGATCCAAATAGTTAGTATTGCGTGAAAGCAACAACTATCATCTGTCGATACAACCCACATTTAAGAAAATCGATTAATTAATGGGCCAAATACGACAAAAACTAAAAATGGGACATTTATCAAGCATTGGCCGTCAAAGGGTTTATTTATATATTTCCTTTTGGAAGAAAAATTGGGATTCACAACACTGCATCGTATAACCTTGTCGCTTACTCAAAGTTAAATTATAATTGGTTACCAGGCATTAAAAAATAATGTGTTACTCAATTTCTTACAGAAAATAACCAATTATTAATATACATACGCGAAACCCACCTTTTGGGACATTCCATATAAAAAAAGTTAGAATTATAATATAAAGGGTAATACGTGAAAACCTTGGAGTTTAGATTACTAGACTCATTATTTGGTAAGGTGTGTTTTTGCTGGGTTACTTTCATATTTGTATGCATAAGCGTACGAAATTAATCAGAAGCTTAAATAAATTTTGTCTGGTTATATAACAAATTAATCTAACATTTTATTTTATCTTTAAAGTAGGTACTAAATAGTAAATTATGGTTTGGCTTAAATAAAATCACAAATGAACAACTAATTTGTTGTTCTACAATGATATTTGTAACAATAACAAAACAAGCATTATATTTCTTCTATTGTTTCTGTTTCTTTGTTATTGTTTATATTAGATTTTATGTTTTTTAACAACAATTTTATGATGGTTGACCAAATATTTGTTTATTTTTTTAATATTTTTATTATCTTGGCTCATTGTTTTGCATTCTTTTCGTAACTTGAAAGCCGTTTGAAGGGAAATTGTTAAAAAAAAATAAAACAAAAACAGCCAGTTTTGCAGCAAGAGTAAAATCTATTAATTTTGGTAAATGACAACAAATTTAGTAAATGGAAAATTGAATTTAAAGAGATTTAATAAATATATATATATACCATACTTGGGATTTTTCATTGGCGTTGGCAAATTTCATTAGCATTAGTTAAATAATGCTTACGCCAAAAAAATTTCATTACCATTTAATGGCAATGAAATTGTCTGTACTAATGCTTTAAAAAATATTTACAATTGATCAAAAAAGCATTTGTTTACAAAAAATGGGGGATGTTAAAATTGCTTTATATAGGCTGTTTTTTTTTCAAATGGATCCCTCTGGATCTCTCCCGGACCTGGTCTATTTTTATTATCGCAGTATATTAACACTCTAGAAGGGCAAAAGTTTTGCCCGTTTTGAGCTAACTCGATTATTTTTCGAGGTATTCGGCTGTTAATTATTTATTGCAATAAAATATAAAAAAACATTCCATTAATCAATGAAATCAAACAATTAAAAGCATTATCATTATTAAAAAAATGGTAATGAAAAAATTTCATTACAATTGATATCAACGCAATGCTAATGAAATCATAAATTAATTAGTCTATTCAATTAATTAGTCCCATGTATGATATATACTAAAATAAATGTATTAAATGATTATAAAATGAATTTATTAGCAAATAATAATACCACTGTACAACAATTTCAAACTTTTTCCAAAATTACGGGGTTCCGACGATTGATTCTTTTTAAGGAGACAAAAAAAATATACGTGTGTCGGCGTTTTGATATATCACATCGGAATTTCATTTTAGAGGCGGTCAAAGTTTCCCAGTTCTTGCAGCATATCGGTATATAAAACTATGTTTTGTTTACTTGTGAGGTGTAGGGTATGTTCAGCAACTTTGTAGATAATGGTATGGCAAATATTTTTGTAGAACATATTAACCCTCTAACTCCCCCCCATAATGGCATTTTTTGGCTTTATTCTAACAAATTGTAAAAAACACGCCAAAAATGGAAAGGGCGGGGATGAAATGTTGTAAAAAAATGTTGGTCATAAAATTCTACTATATATATCGGAACACACCAAATCCCAAATCCCAAAACTTGACACAAACACCAAAAACCAATGACATTAAAGATTGCTCATCTGATTTCTGATCAAATTTTGGGATGACCTACATATTATAAGTCAGATTTTGAGATAACCAACATAATTTGTAGGTCATCCCAAAATGTGACCAGAAATCTGATGAGCAATCTTGAATTTGATTGGTTTTTGATGTTTGTGTTAAGTTTTGGGTTTTGGTGTGTTCTGATATATATATTTGGTGTGTTGTTTGAGTTTTGGTGTGTTCTGATATATATAGGAGAACGATGCGATATGTATAAGATATAGAAAACTCATAAAGGGTATGGCAAAAATCGTAATCTGATTTACTTTTGGCTTATAACTGATTATGTTTATTCGTACTTTTAAATGTTGTTTCAATTAATTGAAACAATTAATGACCGACGTTAAGCACTAAACTTTGGTTATTTCAGAATAGAAAATCTTGTATTTTCATTTTTGCATATGAAAACAATAAACTCACAAAAAACATAAATGAAAAATAAAAATAACCAATGAGTATAATTATCTTGGAGGCCTTCTTACGCCAAAAATGAAACTTACAAAAACACGTACAAAAAAGGAACACTCAGGCTAAAAACGTCATCAACGCTACCTGGAAAACCTTTAACTCGAATCCACAAATTCATCTCAGACAAAAATGGAAAATGAAGAGAGAAATTCGGTTGAGGAAGGATTTTTCCTATATGTTTACTTCCCTCTGTCCCTATATTTGATTTAATAAAATATTTCTCGGGGAATTTGGAAAAAAAACTTTGTGATTAATTTTGTTAAAGTTTTTGCTAAGACGGTTCAATTGGCCTCTGAAATGTTTGGAAAGTTATTTAATTCCCATTAAATATTAAGTGTGACTAACTACAACAAATTTGTTGTAGATTTCTTAGTTTTACTTTTTAAACTGCATTTTAAAAAATTAGGAACTTATAGTTTTAATAATATTATTTTCTTAAGGATATTATGAATGCTTTTGTGTTGATCAACATTTAAAAAAAATTTTAAAAAACATATTTTTGAGACATTTTTGTATATTTTGTTTTTCAATTTTGATTAATCTTGACATTTTAATTGTTCGAAAAACGAATAACCGGTTAAAAATAAAGGAACATTCAATTATAAGTTAGCACTCAGTGAAACACCACTGCTTCGTTTTGGTTCAGTCAGAAGACTATTTCTTTTTTTCCAAATCAACTTTAATCTAACTTATAGGAATAATGTACTTAATGCTGCGATAAATGAACGCATGTTGGAATATGCCAGCAAGGCAAACTCACACGCTAAAGATTTGGTGTGTGTGGAAAATCATACACAAGTATTGTATTGGATTACCATTTTATTTACCCTATTGAGGGTATGGTAAACATGACATATCAAACACACTACATTTATTTTTCTAAGAAATTTTATTTTAAAAAAAGTTACTGTCATTTACGGATTTTTTCAGTTTCATACATTTTCTTCGGAAATTTAGGCTTTATTTGTTTCCGTTACACTTATTACAAATTTAAATTTCGTTAGCTGTCTGTTTCAACAAAAAAATTTCAAAAAATTCCAATTTTGTTTTTTATTTAAATTATTTGTTTATAACAAAATTATTTCAATTTGAATTTCAAAAACTTATAAACATACACACATAAGGTCATACACACAAAACGTGTTTATAGACTGTGTGAGTATACATTTTGAAAATTAAAAAGCAAACAAAAATAAAAAAACCTAAACATTTTTAAATAAATGAATAATCATTTATTTTAACGGAGTTGTCAGGTAAAATTTCAACATTTATTTTTAACTAAAGATTTAAAAATAAATAACAAAAACCATTCGATTTAAATGAAAAGTAAGCAGACCAGTTTTTAAATGAAATATAATTTTTTTAAATGGTATTTTCTCTTTTTTTAAAAGCTATTTTAAGTGAAATCACGAAATGCAAGATTGCACGAGCTGGAAAGGCATTTGTTAAAATACGCATTGTTCACCGTGATAGTGTTACCGCCGCCTCCTTCAATATTCGTTTTTGAGTAACTGCATACCACACGGAGCCTTTGAGAGGGTGTATTGCTGCTTCATAAATTATGCGTTGATTTTTCATCCCCCAGAACCGATAAATTTGATTATTGACGCGGCTGCTGAGATAAAAATGTTAGTTCGTTAGTTAGCTAAAATTTCTAAAAATGTATAAATGTGAGATAAACTTAACCACATTCTCTTTTATTAATTTTTGACAATAAAAAAATAACCAGAGGTCACAGTTTTAATATCAAATTTGTATAAGTAGAACATCCCAGGCAGAAATTGTAAACCGTGCCAATAAAAAGTACGTATTTTACCCTGCAAGAAATAACCAAAAGTATAACTAAAATAGTGGTAATGTTGACCTAGCAAATTAATGACTTGTTTGTAAAACTAAACTAAGTTTTTTTGCCAGTACTGTTTTTTACCAATATTACAATCATTTCCAATCTTATTTTTCTGCCTGGGTAACTGTGGTAAGGGTTTAACTCTGGTTACATCTTAAATGAGTTACGCGCCCATAATACTAAAATAGTCTTATTCAATTTGGTTTGACTGTATTAAAAACGTGACACAAATTTAATAAAAATTAATAATATAAAAAAAGCGTTTAAAAGTACACAATTTTCTAAACGTTTATAGGAAAAACGCTGATAAATTGTCAATGACCTTGTTCTTAAAAAGTTATACAAATGTATAAATACCAACAAGGAATAAAAAATTAATTAATTCTAAAGAAAATATAAAAAAAAAAAATAATGGTTGCGTTAAACAGGCACTCAACTACTACCCATCAGCTACTCAGTTGGGTGAGCGATTTAATTACTTACAATGAGAAGCCCCCCAACGTTTACATACCGATTTGGGTGAAACTTGGATGTGTGAAAGACAGTGGCGGTTATAGCCCTTGCTTTTGGTGGGGAAAAATTATCCCCATTACACTAACAAAATTTTAATTTATTTTTCTATTTCTATTAATTTTAACTTTTTGCTTTTTCGCTCTTTGGAGGATTTATTAGAAATTGTTGGCGAATACATTCAAAATAATTGTCTATGATGCCATAATTTTTTCACATATTTTATTCACCAAACCGATAAAATTGGTAGTACGAGTACATATGCGTCAAAAATCTATTTGATTTTTTTTTTTAATTTTGAAGGCAAAAACTTATTATAATATTAAAGTACTTAAACTACAAATGCAAAATTTTTTTAAATTTATATCAATTAGCAATAGAGCAAATAAATATATTATGTACAATTAAAAAATTTAAAATGCAGATTCACTTTTTTAATATATTGATTGAATTTTTTTAAATTTTTAAATTTAAATAATTTTGGATCACAACTTTCACGGTATAAAGGAATCTTTTGTATTTGACCGCTTATCCATGCGGCTCCATAGGGAACTGATGTTTAAAGTTTATTAAGGAGTTAATTTCATTTTATATTTTTTTAATAATTTTTTTTATTTATGACAAAATTTTGAAATAAGGATAAATTGTAAGTTTGTTGTTTGTAAATAAATTAATATGGGGTTTCCACAAGACGTACGTCGCTAGACGAACAAGTGACTACATGTAATTTGTTTTTGTTGAAATCTACCCAATTTATAGTAGGAAACTGTACTATAAATTTGTTAAATTCACTCCCAGTGTGTAAATGAAACAAAATTACTCACATAATGTATAAATTATTTACACACCAAATGTGTAAATTTACATTAAAATTATGTGTAAATAATTTTACCAAATATAAAAGAATCAAATCATATTTAGAATATTTTAAAATTTAATTTTTTCATCAAAATAATAAAATTTACACACAACGTGTGTAATTATAAACACGTAATGCGTATAATGATATTATATTTGTTTTATTGTGTATGAAATAATGTACAAAACAATTTTAAGCATTTGATGTTTATGTTAAATAACAAATAATAATAAACAAAAATTTACTCATTTTATAGTAGTAAATTTACAAACATTTCTTAGAGTGTATATAGAAGATATATTTCCTTTTAAATTGGTTAAAAGCTGCCATACTCATGTCCGATTATGCCAAATTTTTATACAGAGCCTAAAATCTTCACGCCTAATAACTTTGCCAAATTCCGCAAAATTCCCCATAGGGCTTCCGAAATAAATAAATAAAAATTCCAAAGAGCTAATTTTCAAATCATTTTCACTATTTTTTTTTATTTGCGGAACAAGTGCAGAAAAAAGTCTAACAAAGGTGTAAAAAAGTCTAACAAATTTTAATCCCATTTGTATTTAAAAAAATATTTAATAAGAAAACATTTTCCTCGGAACAACAAGTTCTCAAACTAAAGGTTTTAACATATGAATTATCTTTGCTGCTTTGGAATGTCACTACTGGATGATAGTAAGAGATTAACGCCATTCCAAACCATATATCGTAGTGTTATTAAGATATGGCACTTAACATTTAAAATAACTAACTTAGTTTAGAAACATTTCACGTCACAAAGTCTGTTATATTTTTTTTAGATCGTTTGCTGGGGGATATATATTTGATTGCTTTAAACTTAAATGAATTGTTGCGCTTCATTTTTCGTTATCAAAACAAACATACATTTGCTTACAAAAAACACAAAGTAATGTATCTAAAAATAGATTTTCAAAAATATTTCAATTATTACTTTACATTTATAAATCATATATTACGTAATCAATAATAAGTAACTTTTTACTTTATGCTTGGAAATAATGAAAAAGGTAACGACTTATCATTACAAGGTAACGCATGAGAATATCGCACCCATTACCAACATTTTTCTGGGATATCAAGGTTTATGAAATTTAAAAGATTTTTATCCTAAAGATGTATTGAACATTTTTAAAATATTCCTACACCATTAGAAAATAAGGTTGAAAAATACAAAAATGTACATAACATAAGATTTCAAAAATGTTTAATAAGAAATTTTGTATTTATCTTTAATGATATTTGTAAAATATTTTATTCCCAAAGGCTAACAAAAAAAAATCCCTAAAATTGGAGACAAAACTCAAGGTCAGATACATATGTTTATCCTTTAAAGTTTAAATAAAAAACTATATTCCTGTTACCAAAGCAACCACATTTTTATTTACCATTGGCCTTGACCATTCTTGAATAATAAAAATTTTGAAATGAACAATATATTGTTAACGTATGTGACTTTTTTTTTAATAATAAAACAAAAAAATGAGCGTGCCTCCGAACCATTACCAATTACACTGTACAACAATTTTCAAAAAAATTAACATCTCGTAGGGTTTTATGACAGTTTTTAATGTTTTAAAAGTCGCTGAATCCGAAACATTTTTTCGGGTCACGTCAGGTTGTTGTTCTAAGAGGTGTGGGCGGTTGGGGGTTCAGGTCGTACACCCTACTGTTAACTAAGTAAATATTTCCCATTTTAGGGTAAATATATATAACCGATTCCTATTACTTTTTGGAGAGGAACATTTAGTCCTTTGGAACCTATCCCCTCCGGGCCCTCCTTACATCGCACACCCACTTTTGGGTAAGTGCTACAAAATGTTGTTGCAATGCACCGTGCCAAATTTTGCTGCAAAACATTTTCAAGAAGCAGAAATAATAAAATTTGTAATTTTGAGTTACTTGCAATTCAAAATTTTGATCAAATATGTTTGTCTTACCTATTGTCTAACTTATAAAAGCAATTTAAAATTTTGGGTTGTATGGGAGTTGCCACGTTCTATTGTCTTAACTTGTCTGATTTTGATGCAGTGACTAAGAAAAAGTTTGTAAAATATCGCACAAAATTTTTTATTTGAAATCGTTCAATAGAAGGCTTGTAAATTTACTACTATAAAATGGGTAAAGTTTTATGTAATATTACGAAAATTCGGTAAATATGAACACCAAATGCGTAAAACATTTTGCGCACACTTTCATATACAATTATACACACACGAAGTATTTTTAGACACTATGTGTTTACAATTAAACAGATTATGCCTAAAATTAGTATTATTTTGTTGAATAAAAATTTTAGGCACAAAGTTTGTAAATATACTAACTTATAATGGTAAAAAAATTATGACATATTGAAATTGAAAAAAAATGACTTTAAGCTTAAATACTTATTACCTGGAATTTGTATTAAAAAGGTCGAAGAAATTAAACTGAGAAATTGAACTGAATTATCTAAAACATTTTAAAAATTTAAAAAGAAAACTTTAAGTTTTTTTAAATTTATCAATTATTTAGAATTAATTAACAAAAGAAAAATTTTTATTTTTTTTGTTAGTACAATAAATTTATTGTTTTTATTGTGAATTACTAATAAATAAATTTATTGTTTTTATTACAAAACAAACATTTTAGAGCTGTTTAATTTTCAACATCGTAGAAGAAAATATGCGCATTTTTTAGGATTTTTACGAATTATATGTGTACATTTACAGGAAAATCGTGTTTCTTTACGCACAAATTCGGTAAATTTTCTCTTTAATTTTAAAAATTGATTTAAATTTTAGGCACTTTTAATGTAATTTTACCTATTTTGTGTTCATCAATTTACGCATATTGTGTGTACTTTTTTCATTTACGCACACATAGTAAATTTACCAAACTTATATGTTAGTAGGAGTACAGTTTCCTACTATAAGTTAATTTTTAACAGAAATTAATTAGAGTGCAGTTCAAAAACTTGAATTATGTGGGATGTGCGAACCTTCTTTGTACGTTCAGAAAAAGAAATCGGTTCAGCCGTTTGGATCTTTCATTTAAATCAAATGTTGATTTTTTGTAAATGCTGACAGCAAAAACAAATGAATATTCAAAAAAAGATTTGGTAAAAATAAATGTTTATTTAGTTATTTGAATTTTTTTTTTAGTTCTTTTGTTTGTTTTTAATATGCAAAATGTAGACAAATACACAACAAAGACGGTTAATTGAAAATTATTTTTCTTACTAGATTTGGATTTAACACAACAATGCTTATTAGGAAAGATGTATTGTACCCTACATAACGGCTAAAAATCATTTATTAACATAAGCTTTTATAACTTGCTTTCATAAAAAAGTAATCAAACAATGATTGGTTTCATTTTCATTAAGATGAATTGCGCATTTTTGTCGTACACTTATTAATTTTGTTTGTTTTTGTAATACAAGTGCGAAATAATTTCATGGGCGGCAGCTAAATTTAAACATTCATTAACAATACTAAAGTATATATGATGTTTTTAAATTATTTTCGAGATTCGTAAAAGTGAAATTAAATTTTTAAATAATATTTTACATTTACTAAATCCGCGAATAGATTTAGGAAAAAAAAAACTTCTTTTTAGAATAAATATATTCATAAAATGCCTACAAATACATAGACAGCCCTAAAAATGCGTATACCAATGAATGGTTTAAAATTAACAGCACAAAAACTTTTTAAAAAAGCAAAATTTTTTTAATATGTGTGTGTTATGAAAATCGCTTTAAAAAAATATACGCAATTAAAAAAACGCCAAAATTAGAACAAAATTGCTAATGAGAAAAAATTGCTCAAGTTAAAAAAATCGCAAAAATTAAAAACAAAGGCAAACCTAAAAAAGCTGAAAGGAAAATGATCGTAAAAATTTAAAAATTCGTTTATATTAAAAAAAAAGGTTTGAAAAAATAGCAAAAGTTAAAAAAAATAAATAAATAATAAAAATAATAAATAAAATAAAAAAACAAAATTTTAAACATTTTAGCGATTCTTTTAGATTTTTTATCTAAGCGATTTATATTTTTTATTTTTTTTTTGTAGATGGCTTATTTTGAGTTCTTTGAACCAAACCGCTATTCCTTTTTATTTCTCTCATTTAGTTCTCGAAATATGCTCAATATTGCATTTGCTCTCTTTAATGCTTAGTTTTCAAGATAAATGCGAGTGAATTTAATCAAAATTTAGAATATTGGTATGGATTTTAACTTCTGGTGCAAATATCTTTCTCTAGCTCGCTGAGTTTTTGAGTTATGGACGTTAAAAATTTTATCTTAGCGATTTAAAAAAAAAAAAAAAAATGCTTTGTAATAGATGTCAAAACCCACAGCCACTCTAATACAAGTTCCAAGTTCCTTTTGGATTGACTAGATACTTAGACCAAAGATATTTTTTAAGTATAGTGCAATACTAGTGATTTTGTTATATCTATTTAAATATATATAATATTTGTTAATGTAAGAAATGTACAAATTTTTGGCGATTTTACACATGTGCATGAGACCGTACCTCCATTGTAAAAACAACATTCAATAAAGTAGAAGCAACTTTGAGATCAAACTTATTTTATTTTTTTTTTTTTTTTTTCAATTTCAATGTGTTTCTATTTATTTTTAAAATGTGAAAACAAAACCTAAAATGTTGACAAATTATTTTAAATACAAAAAAGTTTATTTTAACTAGAATCATATTTACATGAACAAGTTTAAAAATTAAAAAAAAATATTCATATATGTTGTTATAATTTATTTAGCTATAATTGCTTTTATTTGTGCTGTAGATGTCTTAAAAATATTTTGATACAATTTGGTTCCACGGATTCTTGACCAAATAATTTAAGATCGATATACATGTATCAGCCTAGCTAAAAATAGTTCATTTACTTTGTTTTTGAAAGCTCGCTAGTTTCAAAAAAAAAGGCATGATATAACAATTAATCCAAAATTTCCTTTAAAATACAAAGTTTATGAATTTTGCTCAATAAAAGTAAAATTTTATGAAATCATGAAAAAAATTATATAACGAGAATAAAAATTTCTATGTTTAAGTAAAAACGAAATAGGTTATATACTCAGCAATAGTTCATTTATTTCCTAAGTATTATTTCTTGATTTTAGAAAATACTTAAATATAATAAAACTAAAAATACTTAAGTATAATAAAACTAACTTATGTTAAAAAAATTATAGAACATCTCGTAATTAACTCTCATTTAGTTAAAAAATGAGGAAGTACTTGAACTTAATGTGTGTTAATTTTTTTCTTTTTTTTTAATTCTTAAGCCTACCACTTGTTTCTCAAAAATAAGTTAAGGCAATTATAAACAAAAAGTAATAAATTGTTTCCTACACTCAAAAAAAAAAAAAAAAGACATGAACTAAAAATTAATTCAAAATTTTCTTTAAAATAGTTTAAAATTTTTTTTTTAGGAAAAAAACAAGTATATTTCATAAAAATTTATCAATTTTTAATAAAAACATCCCAGTTTTAAAAAATGTCCATACTTAAATGTAAATAAACTAAGTTTAATTAAAAATAAAAATTTAGAACATAATTTACTCCCATTTAGTTCAAAAAGAGAGAGTACTTCAACTTATTGTGTGTTCATTTTTTCACGAGTAGTAAAATTAACTAAATTTAAGAAAGCCATTTCTAAATTCAGTTTTGTTTTCTAAAAAATAATTCAGGCAATTAAAAACAAAAAGTTATAGATTTTTTTAAAAAAATAATAAACTTTGGTATATGATTTTTTTTTGTTGGAAAACGTTCAAATTATTTTCAAAATTCCTTTCCAAAAAAAAAAAAAAAAAAAAAACAATCAATTAAAAACAAACAAGTTAGTTTTCCTGATTTTCAATAAAAAATAATATTAAAGGAAACAAATTAATGTAACCATTTAAAAAATTCTCCTGCATGATTGTAATTTTTGGTTCTTGATGTTGCGTGAGCGTGAGTTAAACATGGCTCATGTGACCATCTTTAATCTTATCGGTCTTAAATATTGAACTTACAATAGCTTAAAATATATTTTAAAATTTTGTTAGCAAAAGATAAAAAATGTTGAATTTGCCCGTTTATGTAATAAATTTGTTTGCTGACTATAATACAAAATATTGAAAGCACATTACGGCATAATGGCTTTCCTATGATTGAGATTGCGCCTATCAAACTTAATATTTATCGAAGGGATTAAAACAATTATTTTAGTTAATGTCAATTAAAGTTTAAGCTAAATATGTCATAAAATAAACTTATGATATTTTTCTATTTTTCCATAACAACAAAATTTGGTATTTTTGCAACAATTTCCTTTAAGTAGTTAATTTAAGAAGACAAAGGACCCCCAATATTCTTTAGCCACAGATGCCGCGTGTCACTTAGGGCGTCCCTTTTTGTAGTTCTTTCGAGGAGAATTTTTCGCAATATATTACGTTTCAGGATATCCTGCAGTACAATTTTTTAATTTGTTTATTTTTTGCTAATGGAATTTAATTTATATTTTAAGTAAATGAGTTCGGTATAATTTAAATTAATTTAAAGGTAAAAATGTATAGTAAAAAAAAGACACTGGGGAAGTCTTCCGAGGCTAAAAAATACTTACACATGAGTTTAAAGTACTTTAAAATATATGATAAAATACATTACCTTTACCATAGAAACAGATTCTTATCTATTAGATTTTTTTTTATCAAATTTAAGGATATTTTGCACTTAAAGGAAGTGATATTTAACTTGATGTAGAAAATATTTTCTTCTTCTTAGGGAGTTAAGTTCTAGTTATTTGTAAAAAAAATATTTAATGAACTTAAATAAAATAAAATTTTTCTTTAAACCAAGGAAACATTTTCCAACTAAAAGTAAAATGTAAAATGATATATGAACTAATTGAGAGGAAATAGTAAAATTTCTCTATAATCTAGAAATTTTGAATTCTTAATTTAAAGGAAAATTTTATTAAATTTTGGTAAAAAGTGTTTTTGGCACCGTTCTGATTTAATTTTTTTTTTTCAAAATTTGTTAATTTTTCTAGTTTTTCTACAATTTCTAACAATAATTCATCTCATTTTTAATTTGATTTGTGATTGTTTAGTTACACTCAGGATATTATTTCGTTTAAAACAATTTTTAATACACTTTAAATTAATCGAAAGTACAATCAAAAAGAGGATAACTGATTTTTCATTATACTCCGCCCATTTTATTGTTTATTTTCAATCATTGTTTAATAATTGACAAAAGTAGTAAAAACAATCGAAAGTCGTTAAAAATAACCATAAATTTTTTTATACTGGCAAAATGTTAAAAAAAAAACGATTATTGTGGTTTGTTTTTCAAAATGAAAGTACTTTTTTTTTATTTGTATGTAACCTGTAGGAAATGTCGATAGTGAAACTGTACTGATTCACTATTGACTTTGTCACCAGTACTACTGACTATTTTTACCTAGTCAAAGCTCTCTGCTGTAGACATTTAACATGTGCGAATCTACACAACTATTGACTAGGTGTAGACATTGGAACTAGAGATTCACTAAAACATTTTAGTAATTCTAGTCTACACTTTTGGAACTTTTTACTAGATTTCCACACTAGGAAGGAAATAAGTTTAAACAGGTGCATTTATTTTGTTAAATTAGATATTTTATTAATAAAATTGTTTTATAAATTTCATTAAATTAAAAAACAATTTTCGTGCAAATTTAATTTTGAAGTAGAAAAATCTTCAAAAGACTGCACAGAATCATCCACAGGCTCCGTAAAATCTTTATCAGGCTCCACAAAATCTCTAGAGTTGCAACTTTTACTAAAAATTGTTCATCTTTCTCGTTATTTTTATAAAAAAATTATTGTATTTGACAAGTCTTAGGTAATTTCTTTTGCTCATTATATATTTTATTCAAATATGTATATTTACCTTTAAAGTTCATGTTTCTTTATATTTTTATTAAAAACTTTAATTTTGCATGCAGCTATGCATATGTATTTTCAACAAAATAAAACAATAAAAAAAATCAAGAACAAGCACAGCTTTGCAGCTGCAAAAAAGGAATGTAAAAAGTATAGATGCTTTGTGGACATGTCACCAAAAAGTCACCCAAAAAAGTCGACAAAAGTGGTGACTTGTAGACACTTGACCCCAGGCTTCCTACAGGGTAATTACAAAACACAACACACACATATGTATATATTTTTATTTGCTATGTGAGTATGTCTATTTGAATAATTTCTTGTAATTTTTATTAAAATAATTTTGCATTTAAAAAAAAAAAACAATAAGGAATTATTTGAATTTCTATTTTTAGAAACAGAAAACATAAAATTTTATATTTAACAGAAAATATCAACTCCTACTTTAAGTATGTTTTATAGTTTTTTTATGAATGACTGATTAAAATGGTTTAAAATATATTTCTATAAATTTTACAAACTCTACATATTATTTTTTAAATAAACTACAGTCGGTAATAGAGAATATATTGTGAGTGTACGAAAATAAACTTTCAATATTTTTTATTTTTCAATATATAGCGGGCGGATCGATAAGTCCCGAAAAAACCGTCAATCAAAACAAGGAAAAGCTTGATAAATACTATGGGGACTCTGCACCATCGATTTTAATGGATTTTGTGGCCTTACAAGCACGGAAGGTGCCGAATGTTCTAGACGCCCAGTTGAGGTCCTTACACCCAAAACAATTGAAAAAATTCACTATATGGTGTTGGCTGATCGAAGATTGAGTGTGCGATAGATTGTGGAAGACATAGGAATCTCACATGTCTCAGTGGCTTCAATTTTGAACGATAACTTGGGTATGAGAAAGTTTTTCGCAAGATGGCTGCCGCGTTTGCTTACAATCGACCACCAACGGAATCGTGTGACAGCTTAGTTTCCATGGCAAAAATCCATGAAGTAGACCCCTCATTCGCCATATTCTCTGGATTTGGCCCCCAGTGACTATTTCCTATTTCCAAACCTAAAGAAATGGCTCGGTGGAAAGAGATTTAGCTTCATCGATGAAATTATTGATCAAACAAATGCCTATTGTATGGACCTCGAGAAATCCTGCTGTTAAACGCAAAGCAAATGACGGAACTTGCCAGTAGTTTATTAACAGGTGGTACTTGATGGGAGCAGTGTTGTATTTCATATAACTATGAAAAGTCACGGACTTATTGATCCGCCCTCGTAATACCAACATAAGTTAGTATATTTACAAAATTTATTCGTAAAATTTTAATTTAACCAAACAATATCAATTTTGGACATAAAGTGTTTAATTTTAAATACAATGTGTTTAAAAATATTTTTAATGTGTATTATTGTATTGTATTATTGTAATGTGTATTATTGCTAAATTTTCATAATAGTCATAGTAAATTTACAAAAGTTGCCAGGTAATAAAAGATTTTGTTGTGTATACAAAAATTGTCAACATTTTTGACAGTCTTTATATAAAATAAATTAATTTTAGTAAATCTTTTAATAAGTTATATAAACAATCGTTATAAGGCAATTATTATGAAAAATTAAAAAGAAATAAATGCGTAGGCTTTGAAAATGTTATAATTTTATTTTTATTTTATTATAACTGTATCATGTAACAATGTCGTGACTTATTATATTTCAATAGCAAAACTTTGATTTGTTTATTTTTATTTGTAAATAAATTAGTTTATACAAAAATACTTTTTTTTTGTATGAAAAACAATTATATAGCTTGTGTATTTGTCAATAAAAAACTAGTAAGTGTTGAATAGTTTTTGAGAATTTCTAAAAATTTTATTCCAAAATTTAAGTAATTTGAAAAATAAAAGGGTTGGAAATTTTAAATCATTTAAAACAGTTCTTTTTTTTATTTACATTAACTCTTTAAGGCCTGTTGACTGAAAGTCCCTTTAAAATTTAACTAACAGTTAAATTTAAATTGTATATAGGAAACAATATCAACTGTCTTATTGTCCCATATAACGGGATATTGTGAAAATGAGACTAAGTGTTAAAACAAAATTATACCTTGTTGACATTTGACATTTTTTGCTACATTTGTGTATTACGTGTTGAAATGTATTTGAATTTTTTGTTATATTATGACACATTGCCTTAAACTCTCTTTAGCACTTTTGGGTTTTGAATGACATTTAATATTGACAATAAAAATGTGTACATACAAATAAAAAAAAATCAATAAAACAAATCTAAATCCATAAAAAAACGTTTAATAAAAAAACAAGTGTTTTATTTGTTACGATTAAATAAAACAAATAAATCTTTTGTTGCTTTTGCTTCGTAATTAAATTGCTTTAATTTCAGAGTCTAGTAGTTATTTGAAACCTTAAATAAGAACTACGATAAACCAAAATATGCTCCAAGTTTTTATAATTGGTCACACTGGGCGTATACGTGTTGTGTAATTTATGTGGGCAATTAATAATGATCATACGCAATTGAGTTCTCAAATTCGCTATGTGACGTTATATCGCCAAGTAAAATGCAAAAAACTCCACTAACACTACATTTATATACGATGCTCTACTATACTCAAACAAGTAAGATTTTTCATACGAGTGGGGCAAAAACCATCATCTGATTTTCTTTTGCTATAACCTTTTTTTAAAGTGAAAACTGATTTGTTTTTTCAACTGATTATGATTATTCGCACTTATAAATTTTGTTTTAATCAATTGTGGAAAATTTTGTCCCATAAATGACCGCCGTCGGCTTTGATGCAAATTTGGGCTCTTTTGATTAAATTTTGCATAACTTGGCCCAGCATTTGTGGTGTTACGTTGTCAATTTCAATTCGCGTGAAGTTCTTCAAATATTCCCAGAGGAAAAAAACTGACACAGTCAAGACAGGAAGATCTGGCTGACCAAGACAAAGCACAGAAAAGTGAGGTTACACGCTTTGAAACGGCATTCTTCAGAATGACATGTGACCCCATCCTGTTGGAATCACATGTCCTCCAAATTTAAATCGTCAACTTCTGGTTAGAAAAATTCAGTCAGTATAGCCTAATAGCGGTCGCCGTTCACAAAAAAAGCGTAACCGTTGGCTTCTTCGAAAAAAGGTCCAATCACTATGTGGTGTCTTTGAGAGAGTGTAATGGTACTTCATGAATTATGCGTGAATTTTTCGTCAGCTTGATCGCAGAATTTTGCTTTGACGTGTCCACTGAGATAAAAATTGGCTTTTTCGCTCAAGATCAATTTTGATGAAAAAATATCTATCCTGTTTGCGGGTTCCTCAGACGTACTGTCTACTTTACGATTGTCAAAACCAAATTGGCATAAGATGCCATTTCCCAAAATGACAGCCCTTCCAATAGAGCGATATTTATTGCCTTACAGAAAATTTTAAGTTAAAACCTTGAATACACAGAATAAAATTACAAAATTCTTATTGTAATATTGAACATCTTTCATAGAATATTTTTGTAAATACAAAAAAAAATATTTTTAAAAAGGCACCAACAATGGAATTTGTAAATACGATAAACTTTTCACACAATTTTAAGTAATTTAAATTAAAAAGTAAATTATTAAAAAATTCTTTGAAAATAAAAATTTAAGTTACAAAAAAATAACAAAAAGTTTTTTTCTATAAAAAATTTTCAATATTACAAACAGTATTTTGTAATTTTATTCTGTGTAGGCACCATTACAATATTGATAAATAAAATTGGAATTTTTTTAAATTAAATTTTTTTTATATAGAAAGTGTTGCCTGTCAGTCCGAAAAATAGCCTTATGACAGAACCCGTCACAAAAAAAATAAAAAATGTGAAGGTAAAAAAATTTAAAAATTCGAAATTAAAAATAATAATATAAGGCAAAATGGTTCTCTTTTGTAAATGTTATACAATTCTAAACTCAGAAAAAAAGTTAGTAGAAAAATTTGTAAACCGTTTTCAATCCCAATCTACTATTTTTGTACTGATTTTTAGTAAAAAAAATATTATTTAGTAAATTTGTTTGCTATTTAAATTTTAAAATTACAGAATATTTACAAATTTTTGTTGCTAATTTCAGAAATAATTTTAGAAATTTTTGAAAACCGTTTGCTAAAATTAGCAAAAAAATTTACTAGTTTTACACTTTTTAAAAATTAGTAAATATATTTGATATTGAAGGAAATGTTATTTCTAATAATTAAAACTTAGGCTTACAAACTTAAAGTGCTACATAGGTTGAAAGAAGGGATCGGAAATGAAGATGCTTTTCACAACTGACTCATATCCAAAAATAGGATATCCACTTAAAATAGCATTAAAAAGTTCTAAAAAAATTAATTAGAATCCTAAAATTTTTAACCTAAAAATATTTTTCAGTACACGAATTAGCAAAATAAAAACAAAATGATAAATTCGTTTATATTTTAACTACTTTTAATTTTATTTAGAATAATTATTTTAGTTTTCTTCGATCTTCTCTATTAATATAATATTCTTTATTGAGCCAAAGATCCTTTATTTATAAAAATTCAATTATAAATCTTTATTTATCCCAATATTTCGTCACCACATTGGGTGACTTCTTCAGGGGAAATTGTCTTTTTTTATAATTAATAAATTAAAATTATAAAATGAAAACTTATATATAACAAAAAAATAAAAGATTAAAAATATTTTGTTAAATAATAATTACCCAATTCAATTAATATGTAGATTGATAAGACAATGTAAAAAACAGAATAATTTAGTTACGGGAACAGTTACTGAACCTAAAATTTATAAATCTCTAACTTATGTTCCTCTTATATCTGAAAGATTAGAAAAATCGAATATTTATGATAATAAGAAATATATAGTAGCACATAGAACATATTACGTAGATTATTTAGCAAAACGAAAGATAAAATAGATAAATCTGAAATGTCCAATTTAGTTTATAAAATACCTTGTAGTGGAAATGATAATGAGAATTGTAGTAATGTATATGTAGGTACAACAAAGAATAAATTAAAAACAAGAATTGCAGGACACAGATCTGAGGGTCAATTCTCGTTCTGTGATAATGTGAAATGAAAAAAAACTTTTCATTTTCGTTTTCATAAGCACTTTTCACTCGAACTTTTCACAAATACATAAATTGCGATTCTCGTATGTATTATGAAAAAAATGTTTCATTCGCACTGTACTCATGAAAATTTTGTAACTGTGCTATCCAAAATTTAAAGAAAATGTCAAAACAGAGAAAAACGTAAACAAAAGTGAATTAAGTTCGTAAAATTTATTTTAAATAATTATATAAAAATATCTGTATTAATTGTATTATTGGATATTACTCAAAGAATTCCGGATGAACAAAGGTAAGACAATGATGTTACAAGCATTTCATTGCAGTAAATAATTTAATAATTTATAGGAATTTTTTGAGAGTGCTGTGACACATATTTCGTGCTGACCACAATCCATTCGAGATGACAACCGACAAGCACTTCATGGATTTATATCGGCTTACTTTAAGTGAACTATATTTGGTGCGCATATGAAGTCTAATATTACTTAAAAAAAAATTTCATAAAGAATATAAATAAATAAATATGCCATAATTTTCCCATTTTTCATTGTCCTTTTGGGTCCCACTAAAACTGTTAAGGCTCGCCGCTAATTCGTTACACTTTTCGTCTCTAAATTTGGCACCATCTGGAGTTACAAATCTGTAAACATGGGATTAATAAAAGTGTGATTATGGTTATTAAGCTACTTACTTATCGTTTGCAATGTCCACATGCTTTTTTTAATAATTAATTAAATACTCCTTTTGGCTTTCGCTGGCACGCTTTCCTTTTACAATCGTCTCCATGTTTATTTCACTTATAAATAGTCTGTGTAAACAATTTTTTCATATGAAAATATTTTGACAGTTGTTTGCACTGTTACACAAAACAAGAATCGCCAGTGCTGTGCAATCGTGAAAAAATCTTGTTTCGTTCCACTTTTTTTTTCATATGAAAACGTTTTGATATTTCTTTACATTTTTTCACAGAACGCGAATCAAAAGTACTATGAAAACGTGAAAAAACTTTTCATTTCACCGTTTCACAGAACGAGAATTGACCCTCTGATCAAAAATACAGGAACACTACTTCTACACAGAAAACAGCATTATCATTACATTGCACGAATTTTAATCATTATCCTGATTTTGATAGGACGTCAATTTTAAACACGGAAAATAATTACAGACGTAGATATATGTTTGAAATGTTACAAATTATAAAGGTACCATCTACACAACGAATTAATTATAAAACAGACATAGCAAATATAGCACAAAATTACAGACATTTAGTTAATAAAAACTAGGATAAATATTATTATGTTAAATGAAATGTATATAAAATATTTTTGTTCATGTAATATTTTAATTTTTCAAATATTGTTATTTTTGTTTTCTGTGATATTTTTATTTTTTAATATTGACAAAAAATTATTTTTGATTAACCGCCTTTTTTTAAAAAAATTGTTATATATAAGTTTTCATTTTATAATTTAAATTTATTAATTATAAAAAAAGACAATTTCCCCTGAAGAAGTCACCCAATGTGGTGACGAAATATTGGGATAAATAAAGATTTATAATTGAATTTTTATAAATAAAGGATCTTTGGCTCAATAAGGAATATTATATTTATTTAGAATATTAAAAAAATAATAAAATAAAAAAAATGTTGTTGCTCAAAAAAAAAAAAACTAATTTGTGATTTTTTCCCCTAAAACCCCATACACACTGATACCTAAAATACGTATTTTCGTTTTTTTAACTTTCAAATTAAAAAAAAGTATGAATGGGGTATAAGGCAATTTTAAAATAAATTATCAGCTTTAAAGTGCAACAAGTGCATTTAAAAATAATTCATTTAATTTGTGCATTTTTAATAATTTTTTTTATAAATTAAAATTTTTCCATATTTAACAGTTCATTGAGTTAAATTCACTATAATTTACCAAAAAATTTTGTTAATTAGAGCCAAAAAAAATCTGTAATGGCAACTGAAAATTGTGCTGTTCTTGCGGGAAATTTTGCTAATTTGAGCCATGCGGTATTTTTTCCTAATATTTCTGCTGACGTGTAGTACAATGAAATTAGTAGAGATTTAAAATCGGTTTGCTAAAATCAGCAAAAAATTAGCATAAACAATTAGGAAGCGCTACTAAATTTTAGTAAATTGCTGTGAATTGTAAAATATAGAAAAATCCCAATAAACATTGAAAAGTTAAATATTAAAGTGCTTGAAATATTGCTTGCATAGTTCTTTTTTTTAAGTCAAAATCAAGTTCATAAATTGTTTCATGTTTTACGTTTATTGTCAATATTTTAAAATTAAAATTAAAACATTTTTTCAAATTTACAATTATCCTGTGAAGATTTTTGTAATTTCTTCCATGGATTTTTAAGAATAGGTAAGCTACTTTTATTTCAGGAAGATTCTACAAATTTCTACGCTTCTAAATAAAAAAAGGATTAGTGAAAAAAATATCGAAAGTCAAAAAATCAAAATTAAATATACAAAACTAAAATTATATAAATGTATGTGTGTTAAAATGAGTTAATAAATTGTACCAACACCAATCAATATCGTGTTTTTATGGCTTTGTTTAAACTTGAATTTAGGACTTGAAAACAAGTGTTATTATCCTGTTGTTTGAACTTGAATTGAACTGTGATTCAAGGCATGAATTGAGATACATTATCACTGTAATGTTCGACTTGAATTCCAGTGTCCGCTTTGCTGGACACTGCTATTGAATTAAAGCGTAATTAAAGTATAAATCAGAGCTTGAAATTGCAAAACATGACTTGAATAACACTTGATTTTAGCTTTAATTCCAGCAAAAATGCTTATTGGGAATTTAATTTAAAAAAAATTATTAATAAAATTAACTTCATTATTTTTAGATACACTTGTTACACTTAAAAGCTGCTAATTTCTTTTGAAATTGCCTTTCGAATTCAAATATACAAATTTATATTTTTTTTATCGAACAACATTTTTTTTATTTATTTTTTTTTAGTATTTTAGATAAAATAAAAAAAAAAATCAAAGGCCTAAAAAATAGTTAAAACTTTCATAATTTTTGTTTTGAAATTATTATATGGATTTTAAGCTCAAATTTTAATTGGGCTGATTTTTAGAACTAAAAAACTTTTTAGTGCTATTTTAAGTGTATGTCCTCCTTTTGGACATGAGTTGGTTGTGAAAAGTATTTTCACTTCCGACCCTTTTTTTCATCCTATGTATCATTTTAAGGCAATTTAAGTTTGTAAGTATTTTCACTTTTTTTTTAAAATGAGTACTTTTTTTTTTTGCTAATTTTAGCAAATCGGTTTTCAAAAATTCGTAAAATGATTTCTGAAAAAAAAAATTGTAAATATTCTGTAATTTGTAAAATCTAAATAGCAAAAATATTTACTAAATAATAATTTGTTTACTAAAAATCGCTACAACAATAGTAAAGTGGTATTGAAAACCGTGGAATAGTATATAATCCAAATAAAATGTGGTAAAATATAAAAGGCTTCAAATTTGGCAACATTGTTATTAAGCAAGATTTAACGTCCTCCTTGGTGTTCCCACGGCTCTTAACCCCGACGACCTGAAATAACATAACAGGGAGAAAACTAAAAAACTTCATCACTTTTGCCAACTCTCACGCCATATTTTAAGCTTTTCATTTTTCACTACCACACATCTTTCCTTTATCTTCTTTCAAAAAAAAAAAAAAATCAATACATTAATAAGTAGGAAGAGTTTTCTGAGTGTTACTTCTTTAAAAAAGTTAACACAGTCTGAAACTCAGTGTAAAATGTTTAAACATTTTATCTTTCAATAGTAAAGTTTATATTTTATAGTTGATCTTTTTAATACTCATATGTATAAAAATGTATCGTTAGTCTGGTTCGAGATCATAGAAATTTTTTTTCTCAAATGAAATAAAATTTTCTATGATATCGAACCAGACGAAGAATACATTTTTATACATTTTATCTTTCATAAAAATTGAAAATAATTTAATTTGTTTTACATTTTTATATTGAGCTCTACAAAACCCAGATTTTATAGAATTTAATTTTAACTATAACCGCATAAAAAATTGGTTAAATGGTGGGATTAACCGCGGGTGCGGTTATGGTTTAAACCGAAATTTAAATTCTAGACAACATAATCTATTGAATTTTGCAAAATTTGGGACCCTATGCTAAACATTGGCCATCCTGCCGAACAAAAATGGAATAAATTTAGTAAAATTTAATCAATGTTATTGTTGAGTCAACATACATATTATTTTGAGCATACGTATGTATACAAGTTATTAACCATAAAAAGCAAGAGTTCAAAGATATTAAGACACATGCAGAGTTCATAAAAGGATATTTGCAAATCACATAAGGCTTAAATGTTGTGGTTAATGTAGTAGAAAGAAGAAAAAACAAAATCAATTAACCCAAAAATGTTAAGAAGGGTATTGTGGGTTTATAATTTCAATGCGTGTGTACTCTGATGTCATAAATTGAAATCAAATATATGTTACACTCGTATATCGTACATACTCGTATATAAGTAATTTATTTTTTGAGCTTAAGATTTGTTTTTTACAAAAATTTATTATTTAGTTTCTTTTAATATTTCGCTACACCGTTGTGTAGCATCTTCAGGAAATAATAATTATGACAAATTATAAACAAAATGAAAGTTTTTAAAAAAAATTTAAAAAAGTCTGTCAAATAAATATTTCCTAGGTAACAAGATACAGTACCTCAACTAATTGATCACATGTTGATAGCAAAAACCTAAAATCGTTTGCAACTTTATTGTTTGTGATGTCAGATGGATATAACTTAACAGGGAAATATGACTGATTGAAAGTAAATAACAACACCAAAAAAAGTTAGATTCTTCTTTTTTATTTTAAAGAAATTGCTTTAAAAATTAGGCAAACGAAAATAATCAATTTGTTGACATTGAATTTTTTTTTAATTTAATATTTAATATGACCGCCTTTTGCTTTCATTATCGCTTCTATCCGTTTTGGCATAGACTCTTGTAAGTTTCTACAGATGTCTCCACGAATGTTTTGCCAAGCAATTTGAGATTTTTGCCATAAACTATCGAGGTTAGGGCAGTTACTGGATGTATTAGAAATAGCACGCTTGACCTCAACCCATGCATGTTCGATTGAGTTATGGTCTGGGGATTGAGGGGGCCAGTTGAGTACTTCAAAACCATGGTGCTGGAGCCAAGCTTGAGCTACACGGGAAGTGTGTTTCGGCTCGTTATCTTGCTGGAAGATGACGTCCGACACACTTTTGCCCTTGCCTTGCTGAAGAATATCTATGTATTGGTTGGCGTTCATTCATCCGGAGACTCTGATGCACTCTCCCACTCCCTCCATTCTAATACATCCCCACATTAATATGCTACCTCCGCCAAACTTCACTGTTGGTTGAACAATACGGCTAATTAACGGCTTGCGAGGTTTTCTCCGTATCCACTGCCGTCCATCTTTTCCGAGACGGTTAATTTTAGTTTCGTCTGACCATATGACACATGCCCAGTCACTTATCGTGTAGTTTTATATTTTTTTTGCGAACTAAAGTCTCAGTTTTCAGTGTCGTTTCGTCAAAAGTGCTTTTTTACTTTGACGCGTCCAGGTAAGTTATTTTTTCGCAGTTTTTTTTCTAATAGCTTCAGTTGTAACACTTATTTCTTCGCTGTGGAAAATATCGCGTCTTATTTGGGCGGCATTTTCATAAATACCAAACTTTATTTGCCTCACAATATGTCTTTCCAGTGCGGCATTTAAAATTAGCTTCCTTCCAGGCTTGTTTTTTGAACCTAATGGGTTGCATTTCTTCCGAACTTTGGATACCATGCCAACAGAAACACCTTACCGACTTGCTATTTCCCGGTGTGTGATGTTTAAATCTATCAATCTCCTTATTTCTTCAAATTTATTGGAACTTAGGTTCTTCATCTGTGATTAATACAAAATTAATAAAACAACAATAAATGGAAATAAGAACTCACATTAGATAAAAACTTGATTAGGGAAATTAACAGCCAATCAGTGAATAAAAACGGTCAAAGTCTGAATATTGCTAAATTAAGTTACTAACTATTCCCTGTTAGCATCACAAAGTCAACTAATGCATCTCATTAATTTGTTTGCATTTTTAAATATTATTTGAAAAGTAACAGGATATTTCCAGCAACTCACTGCGAGAGAAATTTTTAATAAAATTAATTTGCTTTTAAAAATACCAACAAAGTTAAGGTACTGTATATACTAGTAAGCAAAAATTCTTTGAACAAAAAACATAACAAACAACAGTTAATAATAAATAAATAAATAATTAACAATATAAAAACCTAAATCTATTAATATAATATTTGTTATAAATTAATATACTATTTATTTATTTATTTTATTTATTAATCATATAATTACAAATTATATGTTAATACCCTAACCAAGCACTAGCAACAAAGGCCTTCGGCTCGTTGTAGCGAAAACAGACCAGAGCCTCTGGTGGGAATTGAACCCACGACCCCCGCACTGATAAGCTAGCACGCTACCAACTAGCCTACCGGGGCGCTCAAATTAATATAAAATATACTATTTCTTATGTATTAAATATCTATAATTCTGAGCTACATGTAGCATTTTCAATATCTGCCTTAAAATTAATTCTATGAGTTGTTGGTGTATTAATAATCTGTAACATTTATAATATATAACAACGTTTATAATTATGTTCTGTACTTAAAACCAATACATTTTTAATATGTGGATAGTGATTAAATATCGAACAATGAGAAGATAATGCTGTTGACATCCCCAGAAGAAGTATGATACAGTCAAATCACGAGTGGACAAAATAGAAGGATTTATCGTAGCTTACTGAAATTTGGTACGCGATTTTAGTTTTTTAGAAGATAAACGAAATATTAAGAAAATTGGTGCAAGGACACGCCTACCTCCCATATTTCCTGAAGTTTAAAAATTTAATAACATGTTCAAATTTGGTCAGAACATAGCGACAATGGATAATTGTTATTAAAACAAATTATTATTTTTATTAACGTGCCTGCCAATTTTATTTTCAATCGGAGCAAGGACTCGCTTACCTGTCGTATATGCTTTAAAAAAAATGCTATAAAACGTTTAAAAGTTGACTGATTGCATTCAAACTTATAAAATTAATTTTAATAAACATAACAAACATGTAATGTAAGTCATTATTCTATTGTAATATTTTCAAATAGCTTACCATACATAAAATAAATACATAAGGATACTAGAATAATTGGTTTTTAATTTGTATTAATAGTACGGTAGTGAAAGAGTTTTTTAAATATCATTTTCCCACTATTACATCTTAGTTATTGTTTTTAAAAATGCTTTGATTTTTCATAGTTTCATAGTTTTTCATAGTTTATAAAAAATCATAAAATCTGCAAAGGAATATTATTATTCTACGATTAATGCGACACAATTGTTTAGTAAGTTGATGAATCACTAACAATTAATTTGAGAGTTGAGAGAAATTATGTTAGGGTGCTGCCAGAATTAAACGAAAAATTAACAATCTTTATTTTACGATTATGCATAACATTTTTTAATAAAGTTTCAGTAGGGATTAATTAAGAAATTTTTATAATTTAATCGTAATAAGAAAAAAATATTTTGCTTCTTATAGTTAATGCTTAAGTCGTTTTTTTTGTAATAAGTAAACCTTTTTTAAATTTTTGCTTTATTTAAAATACATTTTCTTAAATTAACGTTCAAAATCCTTTCCTTCTGTTTTTCTACTTTTTCGCTTATTACAATTCACTTGAGCATTACTACCTAATTAAAATTATTTATAATAACATTTAGGGGTGTTGTTATTTCATTTTATATTTTTTGTTAGCACACAAACTTAATTTTATGTGTGAAAAAAAAAATTAATTTCAATTAATATTATAATGGAAATTGCGTAAAGTAATTAACTTTTTACTTTTTATAAAAAGTTTAAATATTTTTTGCGTTTTAGAAACGCAAAATATTAAGTAATTTAAGTTCAAATAAGGACAAAAGATGGGAAAACGTGCACACTAAGAAAACATATTGCTAGAATGGCCATATTTGAAGAGCATCATATATTTTTGGGTTTATGATTTTGACAATAATTTTATTAAATAGTTCTGAATTTCTTTTTTTCTGATTGCCAACTTTCGGGCGGTTTATTGTAGCACTAGGGAAAAAACTTATCTAATTAAGCTCAAATTTGCACGACATAAAGGCTTGATACTGTGCTGCAATAATATAAATAACATTGTTCTACATGCCCTAAATTGTTAGAGTTCTAAGACAGTCTTCAAAGAATGGGTAGAAGAGTCAATAAGTTTATGTCGGTTGATTTGGCTTAAATTTTGCAACATATACATGCAGAGAATAAACATGTTTGCAACATTATCACTGCTACTATATTATTGCTGCATTCGGGTATGGCTGTTTATAAATATCTTCTATCAATAAGCGACCATATTGATGGTTAGAACCTATTTATAAACTAATAACTTTATTTTTATAGAAAATATTTTATTATTTCATGATTGCCACTTCCTATTTTACAACATGATTGGTTGTAACCATATTGTGGTAACAAAAATTCTGACTATGCAAAAATATGATAATTATGGAACTATAAATTGCTGGCAACAATCAATGAATAATTATAAATCAAATAAAACATGACTTTAATATTTTCAGTCTTGTTTTCATAAACAATAATTGTATCACTTTAGTCACCCATGTAAAAATAATAATATATAATCATTTTCCCCTGGGGGGGTTTTATTTTCGAAAACGCCTTATACATATAACATTATAATTTACACTAATCCATTAATTGTCATAAAGATTCTATATAAAATTTTTATATTTTTCAATTCTTTTAAATAAATACAAAAATTAATTTGAAAAATATATGTATATGTTTATTAATTGATTTCTTGTAAAATAACAACTTTCTTGTTAAAAAAAGTACTCAGAATATTAATAAAATAGTTTTTTATAAGGAAATGTTTGTAAAGGGTGGTTAAATTTTAAGGGCCGATGTTGAATGTGAGCCACACCTAAACGTCAACTTTTTTTCTGCATTTCATTTGACATTTCTCAATTTCAGACTAACTCAATTTGAACTATGGAAAGATACACAATCGAGCAACGCGTTAATATTATTCAGGCTTATTATGAAAATGGGCGTTCAAATCAAAATGCATTTCATGCACTTCGTGATTTTTTTTTTGGTCAGCATAACCGACCAAATGTGTCCACAATCGGGAGAATTGTAGGCAAATTTCAGCAAACCGGGTCTGTGAAAACACCTGTGCATGCTCGCCCAGTTCGTTATGCGTGTCATGAGTGCGTGATAGTGTGTCATGAGGTCGGCCAAGCATTCACCGTGAATGGTGTTCGCTATCGCGAGATGATAACGAACTTATTGTGGCCAGGAATTGAGGATATAACTTTGGACGATATGCAGTTTCAACAGGATGGTGCCACTTGCCACACAGCTAACGAAACAATGGCTCTTTTGAGCGACAAATTCAATGGCCGTGTTATCTCACGTGGTGGCGATGTCAATTGGCCGCCAAGATCATGTGATTGGACACCGTTGGACTTCTTTCTTTGGGGTTATTTGAATGAAAAGGTGTACGTCGATAAGCTCATCTAAAGGATGAGATAATTCGGCACATAAACGGCATAGAACCTCAATAATGCCTCAGCGTCATCGAAAATTTGGACCATCGGATGGAGGTATGCCGCCGAGGTCGCGGAGGCCATTTGCCCGATATTTTGTTTCATACATAATTGAACCATACCATATTATTATAATAAAAATAAATGACAATAATTTCCTTAATAATTTGTGTTTTATACAAAACCAATATCGGCCCTTAAAATTAAACCACCCTTTAGAAGCCAAGAGTTGTTTTGTACGAAACAGTTTCTTATACAAAATACAAAATTTTTAGAAATATTTCGGCTGAAAATATTTTTAGGATCTATTTCCTTAAAGTAAAATTCTCAGATTATGCAAACATTTCCATTGATATAAATTTATATATTCATAAAAACAATTTAATTCTAAAAATTCTTAGATTATGAGGATTTGTCATCATAAAAAATACTTAGATTCTAAGGACTTTTTCAAAAAGAAAATTTTTGAGACTCTAAGGACTATCTAAAAAAAAAAATCTTCAAAATTTCTATAGAAGGTAACAATTTTTCTATTAGAGAAAGGCCATAGAGTCTATATTTTTTCTTATTAAAAAAGTCCTTACAATTTAAAAATTTTTTGCCGTATTTTTCTTTACACGCAAAGAAAAAACATGGTTGATATAATCACAATCGCAAACTATCATTAATGGTTGTGGTTATGATTTTGTCAAACACGTCTTAAGTAACAATATATGTTCAGATATAATATTTATGGCTAATTTTTATCTCAAACATATTATTGTTTTCACAAAAAAAAAACGCAAACGATCTTTCAAACCATGTTTCAATATTTCCCAATACCATGCAAAATGTCTATGTTAACATGTTATATGGTTCTCACAATAAAACAAATAGAAAATGTAATTTCAAAGATTTATTTTTTATTAAAGAGGTATACATATATACCTTAAAATATAAACTAAACAACTACATTTATATATGCACACATGTGTTGTTTTTAGTTTAGTGTGCTTTTAGTATAGCTGACACTGTTACTTTTGCAATGCCAGTTCTATGCTTATTTTCGATACACTTTGTCTGGAGTGCCTCCTGAATTTCAAGTAATTGCTTTATTTCCTAAAACAAATACAGTTTTGTAAAAATTAATTATTATTATCTATTATATGCATATGTACATATATATGTATGTATAAATGTGCATTAGTACTTACTTGTGTTGAAGGTAGTTTTTCAGCTTGGTATAAATTGTCTCCATACAAAACGTTTCCTGCGACAATCTCATATGTTTGCAGTTGGGAGATATTGTTGTTCAAACTCACTTCGGAAGAATATTATGTGTTATCTGCTGGTGGAGGATTTTCTGTTAAGTCCACAACTTCTTGCGTCGAATCACCGTATAAAAATTCTAAGTCACTGTGACAATTTAATATTGAAATACTTGGAACAGTTTCGGTAGAAAACAATATAAACATTATATTTTTGTTTGATTTATTAATTATTTTACTTTTATATTTATTTATTTTACGCACTAATTACTTTTGCTTTCAATAAATTCTTAGATTTAACATGACGCATCAACCACTTTTTATATTTTTTCTTTTTGCTTTTTATGGCGAGACAGATTAACACAAAATGACATTTAAAGATCTTTGTATCATGTGAATCGCTGGGGAACGGAAAATGACGCGGCAGAAAATTTTATTTTTTTTAAAAACACACACTGTTTATTTTGACAATAAATGTTTGCTCATTTAGAGAATGTGTTTAAAGGCAAACATAATTTTTTGTAATAAACATACACTTTTGTGTGCAACTAATATTATGATTTTAATTGTATAGTTGAAAACATATATATTATAGTAGCAATCATTTCACATAAATTAATATTTATGGTGTAAAACACCATAAAATATTATTATGGTGAATTTAAAAATGCTTAAGACAAAAAATTTTTGTTCAATTTATTCTAGGGCTATAATAAATTTTTTAGGGTAAACATATTAGGCTAATATGAATAAATATGGTCGTAGTGACGATTCCTTAATCATGTTTTTTCTCTGCGTGTAGAAAATTCCACAGAATCAAAGAAGTTTTTTTAACAAAGGCCTTAATATCAATTTTTTTATAGGAAAAACATTTCTTAAAGAAATATCCTTAAATTAAAATTTTTAATAGTTTCGAATCATAATATAACTGTAGGGATCATATTATGGAAAAATTATGGTTATTTTATTATAATAGTACGACTATGGTTGGCACAATCATAATCCCAAATATATATGATGCTCTTCGAATATTATTGCCCCAACCATGTTTTCTCTCTGCGTTTAAGCAATAACATGTCTGATTTTAATAACATTATTTGAGTTCTTTTGAATTAGGGATATTTTTCTAAAAAAGTAGTTCAAATACTCACAAATTGGACTTGAGCCGTGAAGTGCTAAGGTTTATATGTAGTTAATTTATTTTGAACCAAATTGTTGTTGAATCCGTTTATGGTTTTGAATTTTTGATTAGTTTTCTCAAAAGTAGTAGAATTTTGAGCGCTTCGTCTTACGATTTTAGACATTGTACCATAATATTCCGTTCGGTTCGTAGTGAAAATTGAAAGTCGTGGTTAAAAAATGCAAATTTAATGATACATATATTATTTTCGAAGCATACTCTTGACTTTGGATTGAAATGATATGCATGTTTTTTTTATTCAAAATTGTACATAAATATATTTGCTTAATGTCTAATTTAAATATAAAAAAAAAGAATTCAAAATGATAATAATATGATCCTAATGAAATTAGTATTATAGCAACGATCATAATATTTTTCCAATGATCATATTATGGTCAGATGCAAAATTTTGTGATCATTAAGAAATATATTATGATAATTAGGAATACACTATGATTAGTAAGAACATATTATGATCATTTTGTTCCGCGGACTACAAAACTTCTGTATTGACTCTCTTCAACAATATTTTTTCTATGATCAGTACCAAAAATTTTTTTATAACACTAAGCACTTTTATTTACAATTAAGAATCGTTCTATTTTAAGGTTGCTTGACAATTTACATATTGTAATATAATGATATCCATAGGAAAGATAAAATTAAAGCAAAGTATAACTTAACTGCTGATGCCAAACTATAAGTATAATATTTTACTTGCAATATATAAACATTTATTTTTTGGTAATGAAAGTTTTGGTGGGAGGCTTAAAGTAATTTAAATAATTGAATTAGAAAAAAGGTTTTGTTACTTAATGTTACTGTCAAAATATCCTTATCATTTAAAATAAAACTTTGAATTATTATTTATTTTCTTTGTTTGCTACTTTCTCATTATATTGCTGTAGTAAACCTAAAATCAATTATGTCTTATCTTTTGATTTGTATGTGTACGTGTGTAGGTATGTATTTTTGATTTATATTTTATAATTTTTAGATTCTTTTGATATTTAAGAAAACATATTTTTGTATATCTACCACAAAAAGAAAAAAAAAACACAAATTTGTCGAAACAGCAAATATTTTTTGTTATATTAGATTTTATCATAACAATAAATTTTGTATATGCCAATCATGTAAATTTTTTAATTTTATTTCGATATAAAGCTCACAAAAAAATATACGTAGAACGACTTATGAAACAATATTGTTTAGAAATAATATGTTAAAGTAATAAAAAATTGCAGGTTCCAATAAATTTTTTTATTTTATAATAAATTGTTCAAATATTTTGAAACGGGGATTCTGCTTTATGTAGACAAAGCTAATAACACAGTTCAACACAAAAAAAATTATGGGATTGCGACAATTGATTCTTGTTAAGGAGACCAAAAAAATATACGTGTTTCGGCATTTTTACATCGGAATTGCATTTTAAAGGCGGTGAAAGTTTCCCAGCTCTGGCCTGTTCTTGCAGCATATCGGTATATAAAACCATGTTTTCTTTACATCTGAGGTGTAGGATATGTTCAGCAACTTTATAGATAATGGTATGGCAAATATTTTTATAGAACATATTAACCCTCTAACTCCCCCCCAAATCGGCATTTTTTGGCTTTATTTTAGCAAATTGTAAAAAACACCCTGAAAAGGGGAAGCCACCAAACCAAAAACCAATCAAATTCAAGATGGCTCATCAGATTTCTAGTCAAATTTTGGGACTCCTTAACAAGAATCAATCGTCGAAACCCCGTAATTTTGGAAAGAGTTTGAAATTGTTTAACAGTGTAATTACACTGAAAAACTCAAAAACTAGTTCCAATTACAAAATTGATTACATCATTTACTATTTTAATTAATATTGTCCACGTAAATAATAGTATTGACTACTATTAATTAAAATATCATTCAATTAAAGTAGTAATTATATCAGTTAAAACATTAATTAAAAATTTTAATAATTTGTTTATAATATCTATATAAAATACATGTTTAAATATTTGAAGTACTGTGTTTTATTTAACCATACAGTTTATAAAAACGAAATATTGAAAAATTATTTACTAGAATATTTAAAATCCATCTAAAATATTAATTGATTTAATTAAATATTTGTCTTAAAACAAATTTTATGTTAAACAAATCTTCAATTAGATATTTTATAATAATAATTCTAATTTCTTAATTTTTAAATGGATTTGAAGATGGATTAACATAATATTTTTTAAGATATAATATTGTGTTTTAAATAAAATATTCCATTGCATATTTCGATTTTATAAAACTGCGGCTTTTGGAATAAATACTATGTAGATCTAATTATAACATTTACACACACGTCATTCCTTACTGTTTTTGTGACAAAAGGGCTGTAATTGACGCATACAATTGTTTCTTGGTATTTTGGAACATTTTTATTTAAATTTTGTTTGTTTTTTTTTAATGGATTTGCAGCTTAGTTATTGTTAAAGAAATAAGAATATACAATTCCTTACACACACAAAATTATATGGTTCGGTGATTTTTTTTTAAAACTAAAAAATTTGAATTACATATTATTTCATCTTTATATGTATGGGGTGGGGGAAAAAATTATCATCTGATTTTCTTTCGCTATAACATTTGTTTAATTTGTTTAGAGTGAAAACTCATTTGTTTTTTTAACTGATTATGTTTATTGGCATTTATAAATTTTGTTTTAATAGATTGTGTAGAATTATATCCGACAAATGGCCGCCGTCGGCGTTTATGCAAATTTTTCGTTATTCACTATAAATTTCGCACGTGTCTAATTCGCGAATGTTCAAACGAATCTGACATACAATGTCATTTACAAAAATGGCAGCACTTTCCAATAGGGTTATTATTATTGCCCCACCTTGCATAAACATATTACATACTTAACTTTACAAACAAATTTTGTAAACAAATGTCATAACTTTAAAAAAAAAAAAATGTAATTTAGCAAACATTTTTCTTTAATAATAAATGTATGGTACTCATTGAAAAGGAAAGTACCCCAACCTAAATTTTCTAATCTTGATGATCAAGATTAGAAACTGGCTCGGCCTCTGGGCCAACTCGGAAATTTAAAGGGTCATAAAGGGGTTACAAAATTAATTCATTTAAATTCTCAAAAGGAATTTTCGAGGGACTTTAACTGGTACATTTTTTCAGGACAATTTTGCTTTTTTAAATTTGCTGTTGTAAAATTTTCCCAAATTTTGCAAACTTTATATAAAGAAATAAACTGACTGCCAAATTCACTTATTTAAAATTAAATTTCATTAAATCCCAGAATTTTCGCCAAGCACTTTTTTGGTACTTTTTGAAACAACTTGACAAAGCTATGCTAAAATATGGGCATTATGTACATGCAACTTCTTTATTTGATACAATTATTATTTTAATGCAGTTTTATATAGAATTTTTAACCTTTCCGACATGCTGCTAAACAAAAAATTCAGAAAAAAAATTTCTGAATTTTATTTTTCCCGTATTTTATATGTAAAACACAATAGTAAAAATTTTAATACAAAGATTTATTTATTTTTTTTAAGGTATTAGTATTTGTTTTTTTTTATAAATCATGATAAGAATAACTGAAGCGTATGATTGATTTTAATTAATTTCTTAACACTCATACGCTTCGTTGAGTAATTGTATGATCTTTGCGAAAGACGTAGTATCATATACAAGATATTGATTACCTAAATAAATGTGAACAAATTGTTATAAAGGGTGGTGATCTTGAATGTGAATCACTCCTAAAAGTCAAGCTTTTTTCTGCATTCCATTTGACATTTCTCAATTTCAGATTAAATCAATTTGAACTATGGAAAGATACACAATCGAGGAACGCGTTAAAGTTATTCAGGCTTATTATGAAAATGGGCGTTCAAATCAAAATGCATAATCGACCAAATGTGTCCACAAACGGGAGAATTGTGGGCAAATTTCAGCAAACCGGGTATGTGAAAACACCTGTGCATGCTCGCCCAGTTCGTTCTGCGGAAAACATTGCTGTTGTTCGCGATGGTGTGTCATGAGGTCGGCCAAGCATTTACCGTGAATGGTGTTCGCTATCGCGAGATGATAACGAACTTATTGTGGCCATGAATTGAGGATATGACCCTGGACGATATGTGGTTTCAACAGGACGGTGCCACTTGCCACGCAGCTAACGAAACAATGACTCTTTGGCGCGACAAATTCAATGGCCGTGTTATCTCAAGTAGTGGCGATGTCAATTGGCCGCCAAGATCATGTGATTTCACACCGTTGGACTTCTTTCTTTGGGGTTACTTGAAAGAAAAGATGTACTTCGATAAGCCAGCAACAATTCAAGAGCTAAAGGATGAGATAATTCGGCACATTAATGGCATAGAACCTCAATTATGCCTCAGCGTCATCGAAAATTTGGACCATCGGATGAGGTGTGTATCGGCACATTCAACCATACCATATTATCATAATAAAAATAAATGACAATAATGTCTTAAATAATTTGTGTTTTATTGAAAACCAACATCGGCATCGGAGGACTCATGTACTTATTGTACTTAGTGGTGTGTCCAGGATTTTGTTTCGGCGAAGGAGCAACATATTTTTTCACAATTTTTTTTTTTTTTTAAAGTTTGTAATTTAAAAACCTAAAATTTTTTGACCTATTTAAATCGTTTACAGCTTATAAATTCATATAAGATTTTTATTTAAATTTTTTTGTATCACATTGACTGAGATCTAATGTGTACATTTAATATAAAATATTAATATTATTAAAAAGTGTCAACAATTTTGTCTGGGTCTACCTCATTAGAGTCAATGCAGAAATCTTCTTTCCGCTTTTATGTCGTTTTGATAAAATTCTATGAGGCTACATAACTCTTTTGACTATATTCTTTACCACATTTTCATGACCCGAAAATCTATTTGTCATATTTAAGATTATTCTATATAAATATGGAACGAATAAGACTGATCTGATACATTCCGTTGGTATTTTTGTGTTTCTATCGATCTTCGTAACTCTGGCTCTATACCATACACCTTTAGAATTCAGTAGTATCCATATAAATAACAAACAAACTCCTCCTCAGCATTTCTACCCACCATATCAATTACTAAATTAATATGCTCATATAAGTAATTTTAATTAGAACACTTAAAACATTAAAAAAACAGAAATAGCCATTTACAAGAAACGATATTTAATTTAAAAATCGTTCTACTTAATTTTCATTTAAACCAAATGGATTTTGTTATTTATTTTAAAATATTGTTTAAACAACTGACACATCCGTAATGATTAATCAGTAAAAATAAATGTTAAAGTTTTACCTACCAATTCCTTAAAAAATAAATGACTTTATCATTTATTTGAAATTGTTTACCTTTTTTTATTTGTTTTACAAAATGTATGCATGCCTAGCTATAGACACTTTTTATGTGAATGTGTTTGTGTATGTATGTGTGTTTATAAAGTTCTTGTATTTTGAATTGAAATAATTTTATATATATGCAACCAATTTATAAAAAAAAAAAACAAATTGGAATTTTTTTTAATATTTTTTTAATATTTTTTTTTAAAACAGAGTGGAAACAAAATTTAAATTTGAAACAACTATAACGGACACAAATAAACCACAAATTTGCGTTTTGTGGCAAAATTTTTATTAAATTTCAAACAAATGGAAACAATAAATGAAACTAAAAAATATCGGTAAATGGTAGTAAATCATTTCGAATAAATGTATTAAAAAGTTAAAATAGATATTTCTTTGTTCCTTTATTTTAAAATGGAACGGAAATTTTTTTTATTAAATTACAAACTGTAAACTAAATAATATTGTGAGTGAACATTTATTTAAAAAAACGGCATTTTCATTAAAAAATAGTAATTGTAAAACAAAAAGTCAAATTTTAAATTAAAAGAATATTGTATCAAATTAAGAAGCATCATTCAAAATTGAAATATATGCAAAAATATGATATTAAACAAAACCAAAGGGTCATTCTATGGATATCACAGGTATCACGTTTCTGTGCTGTTTTGGTTTTTCAAAATTCACGGTGTATCAATGCTAAAAGTTAGATAAATACCTCATGTTTAAACTAATCTAACTTTTTAAGGAATTATTTTTACAAATTGTATCTCATATGAAAGCTTAGGTCTTCTACTTTTAGATTATTATTATGAAAATAAGCCGTTTATTTACAGGAACATTGCAAAAATGCAAAACGCTATTTATTCGAGAATATTACAAAAACACGTCTTCGATTAAAAAAGTGAACAACTTTAAGCTTCGATACATCGTAAACTACATCGAATTTTAAAAAACAAAAAGCAGCACAATTATGGGAACGTGAAATAGCCACGTCCAAATTTTTAGCCAAATCCAAAGACCATTTCAAAACGATTAGATAGTTTTAAAAACTTTTGAAATAACTACAAATGCAATTTTGAAATCATCAATTGCAATTCAAAAACGTCAAATTTAATTAATAATTGTTGAATTTCAATAATTTTTTAAATTGCGTAAATTGGTATTTTTAATTTCAAATGATCTTTTTGAAGTATTAATGGCGAATTTTCGTGAATTAATTTGTAATTTTTTGAATATAAATTGTGTTTTTTTATTTCGGAATTTTTTTTTTAATTTAATTAAAACTGTCATTTTTGGGCAATTTTGTCTACATATGTATATGAGTTATTTTAAATTTTAATTATGGGAACATTGACTTAAATATTTTCCTTTTATAAAAAAAAACTTTGGCCTTTCGAATTTTATCTCTATCTCTTAACTTCTTGTAATGAAAACGGCGATCCTACGGCGATCCTACGACGAACGAAGCAAATACAATTTGGGCACCTTTGTACATAAGCTGGTTTCGTATATGGACTTCGCCGGAACGCTAAATATAGAAATTATATTGCATACCCTGCTCTACCTTTATTAAAGCGGGGTTTATGCCACAACTCATAATAGGATCTGTCTAAAAATTAGTCAGATAGCCAAAATCTTTAACTCATTTCGTCTGATACGTGCAGAAAATCCGATTACAAATTTTGAAAGTCCGATTGATTTGTTCGTTTTTTCAAATATTTCATAAAATTATGAGAATCATTTTCTAAGAAACAAACAAAAACGCAAACAAAACAGCTGTGAAGTAAATTGGCGGAAAAAAAAACCAGTGAATAATAAACAAAAACTTGTTTAGAACAGCTGTTTTTATCTGATTGCATAACATTTGCATCTGAAGGTTTAAACACACAGCGGCTTACCAACAGATTTTTTCGACAAGACCCAAAAGCGTCGGAATTTTAGAGAATCAAAAAGGGGTTCAAAAATTGTATATTTTTTTTAGCATTTATAGTTATTTTAATAAAAGCAACCATAAGTGTGGTGACATTGAAAAAAAGAATTTTTAAGGGCTTTCTACTGGTATTTTTTCGGTAGAATTTTCCTTTTTTGTAGTATTTAGATTGCGGTACTTTTCCTATAAGAGCATGTGAGAAACACAGATTGCACATATTATCTTTACTCGTTTTATGATTTTTGCTTATAAAAAAATTAATAAAATACGGCACATCTGATGAGAGAATGATACACAAAAATGAGAGATTAAAAAAAAAAAAAACGTCGTAAAAATAAAATAGATCTATCTCTAAAACGATATATTTTGCTGTTTTACACCGACTACCACGCCCATTTTCAACAAAACTGAAAAATTTCCATGATGAGGTTGAAGAAGTGTATATTACAACCGAATTACAAGGTGATAACCGAGTTTTATGTTTTCTCTATGTACAATTTTTTCTTTTATTTTATACTTTTGTATTTTATTCCAATTATATTTTAACAAAATTTTAATGTTTGTGCCTCAGCGCCAAAAAATGGCTTTATAGAAGCTAGTAGGCAACTAACAATTGGGTCATTCCATGTCATGTCAAACCGCACAGCATTCGGATTTGTCATCTCCGACTTTAATGAAATTCGCCACAAATATTCTAAATGGGTAGTGTTTATTAAACCATTAACCCTTCGACCCCAAACCCTTTTGGGTTTCGAAATATGACGTCATAAAAATTGGCAAAAACGTCAAAATATCGAAAAAGTGTCCATACAAAGTCGCCCATACTATAATAATAAATAAATAAAAAAAATAAGTAAGTATATTAAATTTATACTCAAATATATTACAATTATTATTTAAAATATAAATTAAATTAATCGAAAATACAATCAAAAAGAGGAATAGTGATTTTTCATTATATTTAGCACATTTTGTTGTTTATTTTCAATGATTGTTTAATAATCGGTAAAAGTAGTAAAAACTATCGAAAGTCGTTTAAAATAATCATCAATTTTTAACTGAAAAACGTTAGGAAAAAACATTATTGTTGTTTGTTTTTCACAACACAACACACACACAGATGTATATATTTTTATTTTCTATGTTTGCATCTGTAACTGATTTGTATTGAAATAATTTTCTATTTAAACAATCTATTTTGATACAAAAAACTAAAAGGAATTATTTGAATTTCTATTATTAGAAATAGAAAATGTAAAATTTTACATTCAACTAAATGTATTACCTCTACTGAAAGTTCTTATTTTCATATAGTTAAAAAATATATTTCTATAAATTTCAATTAATTCTTCATTTAAAAACAATGCATAAATTACTTTTGATGTAAACTAGAGTCGGTAATGCAAAATATATTGTGAGTGTATGTAATTTATCTTGCTAAATATTTTCTTTTTTTTAATTTTAAAGATTTTACAGTTTTATGTTGTTTTTATAAACATCGAAATTATTCCTGAATGTTGCTTCCATTAAAAAAAGCGTATTATGCACTACACAGGGAAAACAAATTTATTACGACAACCGATTTTTTCTAACTATATAATTAGGCTGCATTCACCGATACTTTTGTTTGTGGCGTAAGCAATTTTAGTTATTATCCCTGCGGGAAAACGACATATCCCAGGACACGTCACGTGACCGGTTCATTGTCATAGGGAGCGGTCAGGGGACCGGTCACTTTAAAATGGGCTTGTCCTAGGAGGGGGTCAATAGCCCTCTGGGACATGTCGCAGGACTGACCTAAAAGAACATGTCATGACTTTTAAACCGGTCACGTGTTAGGTACTTTAGAAACCGGTCCTCTTTTATCACGGGACAGGGCCTAATTCCCAACTAACCCCTTTTTTCCCGCAGGATATTGAAATATTATTTTTCAATTGGCCAAGGAGTACATTAAATTGCATTAACCAAATAATTCGATTGATGCCACCAAACCATTTGGATTGTCAGGAATGCGGTTGTCTCTATGGATTGGTTTTATCTGTGTAAATTGCCTGCGGAAAAAGGATATATCGCAGGACACGTCACGTGACCGGTTCATTGTTATAGGGACCGGTCACGGGACTAGTTTTTGAAATGGGCTTGCCCTCTGTGACATGTCACAGGACCGTTCTAAAAGAACATGTCACAAAACTCACTCCAAAGGACTTATCACAGGACTCGTGCTTTGAAACTCACCATGTGATAGAGACTTTTAAACCGAGCATGTGGTAAGTTTTTTGGAAACCGGTACTGAAAACCGGTACGTGATAGAGACTTTTTATACCGATCACGTGATAGGTACTTTTGAAACCGATCCTGTTTTCACCTACCACAAGACAGGACTTTCAGACTTATCACGTGATAAGGACTTTTAAAGCGTTCACGTGGAAGGTACTTTAGGAACCTGAAACTGGTCCGCAGGGTTCGGATATTATATATTTGTGGTGTTCATACTATTATTCTGGTGGTGTTCACTGTTAAATAAAATAAACGAAGTTGATGGGAAGTCCCTTATGTAAATCCGGTAAAAAATAAGATTTTTTTTGTTAAGGCGGGGAAGTAAAGGTTGGTTAACATTTCTTAAGCCCTATTTCTATAATAAAGAACTCAAAATTTAACGGAATCTGCGTGATGTCATATGACATCAATGGCCGGGAATGAGTTAATATGAGGGTACATTGTATTGTTTTTGCAGGAAAAGAAACGTCGTTTTGAATAATAACATATTCATAAAATAAATTGACAACTGGAAATACATTTGGGTTGTGTTTTATACATTTATCTAAAATCAAATGTGATTAAAGTTGTATAAAAGTCCAAATTTAAAAATGTATAACTTTGACTTGATTTATGCTTAATTTTTACTTTAATTTCTTTATGTGTACTATTCTTTGTTATAAATGTTATAATTATATAAAAACCTTAAAAATTATCTTAAAACGAAAAAATTTTAAACACATCCTTATCATATATTTCTTTAAATTTTTCTTTTAGAAAAGAAAACAAATAAGGAATACAATTCTTAATACATATGTAGATATTATTGTTTTCTAGAACGAAAATAATACAGATTCACACATCAAAGTTTTTGTCTTCCTTTTCTTCATAAAATTTAATTAAAGGCAAAAACATCCTTTTTTCTCCACCATTCACAGCAAGTACGCATAAATATGCATAAATAACAGAGTTAGTGAATGTATGATGACATAAATATAATACTAGGGGGTTATTCTGCAACTGTTTGAAAAGTTTTCAAGTTGAAATATGCAACCGAAACATTTTTATAACAGGACAACTTACAAAATATGAAATTTATTTTTTACCCAGGTGAAAATGTTTATATATGGTCACATATGGCTACATATATGGGTTCATATATTATTCAATATATGCTTGGATCCGTAATTTGAGAGTATATGGTCATATATGTTCATATATAAGTTCTTTTCTATATCCCGGTATACTAAAAATGCTTTTTTTTATTTTTAAACAAAAATATTGCTTTTTTTATTAAAATTAAATGAAGTAAAATTAAATCAACATTAAATAAAAAAAAAAAAAAGATATTTTCATGAAATAAATTTAAGGTAAAAAAACACTCATAAATTTTGGGAAAAGACTACCAATATTATTTTTAGATTATAGTATCTTCATTTTATATAACAATTCAACTTTTTTTGTTATTATTAAAAAACAGTATTAAAAATAGAATAAATAAATAATAAAAAAATAAACAACAAAGTATGAATTGTTACATTAAATGAAGAGTTGTTCTTGTTGTTCTATAATCTAAAAATAATATTAATATTATTAATAATATTAATAATAATACCAATTGGTAGTTTTTTGCCAAAATTTATGTGTGTTTTTTTACTTTAAATTTGTTGCATGTAAATATCCCTTTTTTTCGCACATAACTGTATGTTTAAAACAGTACCCAGGTGAAAATGTTCATATATGCTCATATATGACCACATAAATGGGTTCATATATTATTCCATATATGCTTGGATCCGTAATTTGAGGGTATATGGTCGTATATGGTCATATATGGACATATATGAAAGTTCATATATGGTCATATATGCGTACTTTACCTACATGACAGTATATTAAAAAATACTTTTTTTCTTTTATTTTCCAATAAAAATATAGTGTTTTTTATTAAAATTAAATAAAGAAATAATAAAATTTTTCAGTTCAAAACAAAACAAATATTTCAGTTCAAAACAAAACAAAATAACAAATAATTTTTGTAAAAATTATTGTATCCCGGTAAAAATTTGCATATATTGATCCATACAGGTTCAATATATGTTTGTGCATGCTCATAAACATGCCTGTATGTCCTACATAAATATATTAATCATCCATATCTGTCCATGTGTGTTAATGCATGTGCATTAATGAATTTTGAGTACATATCTGCATGCATATATATGCAGACATTTATGTAATTTTTATTTTTTATTTTACCTTTTTCTTTTATCACTCACTAATTTATTCCTTCAATTCAAATTCAAACTGTATCTTTATTCGGTAAAACAAAGGTTTTCCCTCATGTATGGCAATATCTGATAAAAATTAAAATATATTACCCCATATATGGAATAATATATTTACTCATAAATAAACATATATGGCGTATATGAACCAATATATGGACCAACATATGCAAAATATTACCATATACTGCATATATGGATTCATATATTACCATATATGAACTTCATCTTTAAATGTATTGGCCCATATATGCTTCCATACATGACATATATGTTCACATGTGCTCATATATGAAAACATATACGATCATATATGAAGCCATATATGAACATATATGAACATTTTCAACTGGGTAGGTAAATTTGTTTACATACTTTGGGTAAATTTTACATTATGTGATTCCGTCTGTCCTAAAAATGGTAGTAGAGTTGCATTTTTCGACGTGATAACTCTTAACAAAGTTACTTACGTTTTCTTCTAGCGTCGTAATATAATGACATCAGTTTCAAGAACTGACATATACATATCGTCAGCTTATTATTGTTTTGATCTATACGCCAAAAGGTAGTTATCGACAAAAACGATAAACAAGGTTTACATTTTTTAATTTTTGTATGCAAATCAGGCATTTATATGGAATATTAAAAAACAGGTTTCGGAATTAGAAAGAGGTTATTTAGAGGATATCTAACTCAATTTTCTTTAAAATGGTCAGTGGGTCAAACCAATAGTAAGCAGACGAGATGGGTAATTGACATAACGGCATAATAAAAAGCAGAAGGTACAGCTACAAATAAAAAATTCTAATTATCCAGGTAGGGTATTATATGGACGAGCCTGCCGTTTACAGGTTGGTTGAAAAGTTCCTGCGCTCGAATTGAAAGAATACTGTTTTTGTTACGAAATATATTTTTTTATTTAATATAATCTCCTACACGCAGAGAAAAAACATGATTTATGAATGGTCACTACGACCATATTTATTCATATTAGCCTAATATGTTTACCCTAATAAATTTATTATAGCCCTAGAATAAATTGAGCAAAAATTGTTGGTCTTAAGCATTTTTAAATTCACCATAATAATATTTTATGGTGTTTTACACCATAAATATTAATTTATGTGAAATGATTGCTACTATAATATATATGTTTTCAACTATACATAATATTAGTTGCACACAAAAGTGTATGTTTATTACAAAAATTTATGTTTGCCTTTAAACACATTCTCTAAATGAGCAAACATTTATTGTCAAAATAAATAGTGTGTGTTTATAAAAAAAAAGATTTCTGCCGCGTCATTTTCCGTTCGCCAGCGATAGTTAATAACATGTGTGAATATAAAATAATAAAAACATTTTTCGGAGAGCAAAAGGCCATGCTGCCTTGCAAATTTAATTATATAAATTATTATACGTTTATTGAAGCAGGTAAGTAATTTATATACATATAATTAGAAAAATACATACCTAAATTCATACATGTGTATTTACGTATAAATTACATTGTCTTTCTTGCAGCCAAAAAAACATACAACATTAAAAACGCTATTGAAATTTTGTCGCAGAATTTTGTGATAAGCTCCAAATTTATTCAATAACAGTCCAACAATATATTAATACAGTCGATTTCATAATAGAAATTAAAGGTACGTTTGTCTTTGACTTTATGTTACAAGTCTTAAGTGCGGGGCAAAAAATACTCGTATGTTTGCAATTATATTTTAATGTATATATGTATAAATATTTAATAAAAAATAAATCTTTGAAATTACATTTTCTATTTGTTTTATTGTGAGAACCATATAACATGTTGACATAGACATTTTGCACGGTATAATAATATGTTTGAGATAATAATTAGCTACAAATATTATATCTGAACATATATTGTTACTTAAAACATGTTTGACACAATCATAACCACAAACATTAATGATAGTTTGCGATTGTGATTGTATCAACCATGTTTTTTCTTTGCATGTAGAAGCTCAATACACTTGTTCTTATGATCTTCCAATAATTTTATTCCATCCTTATAATGGTTTTCCGTAAGCTCTGCAAAATAACCGTCTACGGCTGCTATGGCCTCTTCATTCGAAAAATGCTTTCCACGAAGGAATTGTTTGAGATTTCTGAAGAGATAGAAGTCACTGGGAGCCAAATCGGGTGAATACGGTGGATGTTCAAGCAATTCGTACTTTAATTCTTTGAATTTAGCCATCGTCAAAACACGAATTTTTTCATCCAGCTGATCCAAAAGGCTGCAGAGTTGATTATATTACCTTTCTGAAGATAATCAATCAACAAAATTACTTTTGCATCCCAAAAAACTTATGCCATAACCTTCTTTGCTGATCGTTGGGACTTCACCTGCTTTGGAGCTAAACAACCAGCTTCAGTCCACTGTAAACGTTTTTGCTTCAATTTAGGATCATGGTGGTAGATCCAAGTCTCATGCATAGTTATAAAACGACGCAAGAAGTCGGTTTTATTCGGCTTGAAACGCTCCAAATTACGCTGAGGAATTTGTTTTCGATCCAGTTTTTGTTGAATTGTTAATGTGTGCGGCACTAACTTTCCAAACAGTTTTTTCATACGTAATTCTTCATGTAAAATATGGAGTACTCGTTCATCTGGCGTTTGTTCAATGATTTCTGCTGTGGTTGCAGTTTTAGGTCGTCCTTCGCGTGGATCGTCTTTAAGGCTGGTACGACCACGTTTAAATTCACCAGCCCATAATTCAACGGTGCGTTTTGAAGGTGAGGACTCCATATACACTTATAACAATTGTTCATAAATTTCCTTTGCTTTTAAACCCTTCAAAACAAAGAATCTAATGACTGCACGATATTCAATTTTTTCCATATTAAAAAAAATCAATGACACGTCAACTTAAAATGGCTTGTAAACAAAGAAAGAATTGACAGAATGACTTGCAACTTTGCATGTGTTCTCAGGACAGTTATACCAACTTGAGAAAAAAAAGTTTGGAGCTAGCAGTGCCATCTCTTGGTGAGCGCATTAACTTTTCAGAATTACTTCTAAAAAAAGCAATGATCATACGGATACTTTGGGAGCAAAGTGGTTTGTAAAATAACTTCCAATTTAATTTTTTCCATACTAATTAAGCGAAAAATCGCAAATTTTTAAAATTTTCATAAAAAATTTAATAAATTCCACCCTAATATCTGTACGTACAAAAAAATCTATACTTAAATTGAGTCATATCTCTAGTGTTGTTTACACCTCACACGCACCAACATGAAAAACGTCAGCAACAACATCATCATCCTTACTAACATTATCATCACCAACAGAATGAATAATACATTTTAATTGAAAGGGTGAGAATGATGAAAATTCCCTTTAGAAATACTTATTTCTCTTATTGTGACTAGAAATAAAAACAAATATTAGTTAGTAATGTTTATATAACTATTGTTTTTTGGTGTTTGTGTTGGTCGGTCTGTGTTTAAAAATCAGGAAATTAAATGAAGAATTTATACGAAAATTCTTAACATATCCAGAAAATTAAATTAAATAACTTGTATATAAATCACTTCTTCCATTGCATAAACGTCTTTCTTTACGTTTTTTTTTTTTTTGTTTTTTAACAACATCCAAAGCTGTAATAAATATATGCTAATGAAGAGTCCTTTTTCACAAGTGACAAATTTATATCTTTATGGAGGTTGTAAGGAACGAGCTGACCCAGCAGTCAGAGGGTTGTGCAAAAAGCTTTAGTATCAGGATCGGACACGATATTGAATATTTAAACGCGCCTCGACGACATTGCGGCGAGTATTTTTATTTTAACTTTAAAACTTTTTTCACTAAAACGTCGGACTTTTTCGCCTAAATCGATTTGTCATTTTGGGTGCAGATGATAAGCTGTCGTTGCTTATTTCTTGTCCGTTGATAATTATATATTTTTTTTTATTTTACGGTGCAGAAAAACTTCCATTTAATTATCCAGGAAAACTTTAGTAATGGGTGCCATAAACTCATGCATTATCTTGTAATGTATACTCCTTACCTGTATCATTACTTTGCAACATAAAGTAATGAGTTACCGACATTTGAATAAACGTGTAATGCATTACTTTGTTATGCATTTTCCTTGTTTTCAGCATTATTTAGAAACATAAAGTAATAAGTTTACGATATTTTGTTAAATTACGCCTTACTTTGTAATGCTTACTCCTTATCTGCAGCATTATTTTTAAACATAAAGTAATGTGTTACCGATAATTGATTACATCAATTTTTATTTAGAAAAAAACCCCTTTTGATCAACTTCTTGCTTAATAAAAACTTATCTTTATTAAAATCAATTTTTATATATTTTATCAATATTGCTGTATATTTTTGTTAATAAAAATCAAAGGAATGAAATTTTAATAAAATGCCAATGAGTTTGTTCAAACCTCACATGCGTTATGATACATTTTTCATAGTGATTAATAAATTTTAAGTAGAAACTAAGTTAAGGAGAACTTTTTATCATTGGTTGTAATTTACATTATATTTAAAATAAGAACCATCGTTGAAAAACTCTAATTTGAACAACTTTTTATTCAACAGTTTGTCAGCTTATTATTGGTTTGATTCATAAAGAAGGTTTAATTTTTTTAATTTTTGTATGCAAAATTGCCAGTTAGATTAAAGTCTATGCTGGATACCTCAGATAAGATACGGAATATCGAGTGACAGGGTTTCGAAATCAGTAAAAAAATACTTACATTATATATAATCCATTCCTTTTTGAAAATGGTCAGTAGATCAAACATATAATCTGATGAGTTGTAGTATTTTTTTTTTACTTAAGTATTCTTTTGCAGCGTAAAATTAAAACAAGTGTTATTAAATTTCTACCAAAAAAATAAAATTATGTACTAAAGAAGTAAAGCATGATCTAACCCATTAAACATAACATTTACGTAACTACCCAGCATTACCAACTAATGGGTAAAGTAATGTATAGCCATAGGGGCCGATGGATTACTTTACACCTTACTTCATTGATGAATTTTATAGGCGATGAGCCTCAAAGTAATGTATATACCCATTACTTTAGAGGTGATAATGTAAGGGGTTACATATTACGTTACGGTTACGAGAATGGAAAAAGTAATGTGTCTAAAAATAGATTTTTAAAAAAGAGGAATTTTTATTTAAAAAAATTATAAGTAATATTTAATTTAAAATATTTGTAATTAAAAATAATGTGGTCATGATAGAAATTGAACAAGGGAACTCTGGTTGCCAAGAACTCTACCCACTGAGCTATCGACGCGTATAGTATTTGATTGCTTTAAACTTAAATTAATTGTTGCGCGTCGTTTTTTCGCTAGTGTTGTCAAAACATACATACATTACCCTTTTGCTTACAAAAAAACACAAAGTAATGTATCTAAAAATAGATTTCCAAAAATATTTTAATTATTACATTACATTTATAAATCATATATTACGTAATCAATAATGAGTAACTTATTACTTTATGTTTGCAAATAATGAAAAAGGTAACGAGCTATCATTACAAGGTAACGCATTACCAAAACATTTCATCCAGTAGTAGTGGTATGTACACTTAAAGTATGTTGAAAGTAAAATACAATTTAAGTGAAATGCGAGTTCATTTAAAATTCAGTTTGCTGGCATTTTATTTAAAAATTAAATGCTTATTGAGTTATTTAAAATTGTTTCAGTTTTTTGTTAGGTTTTTATTCTGCAAAAATGTTTACACATACACAACAAACATAACTTGTCTGAATAGATTTTTATGTGTATATTTTTGTGCAGTGTATCAAGTTCTTACAATTTGAGCTGAAATAATATTGTTTCAATTAAAAAAATATATATTTTGGTTTTGAAACCGACAGGAAACAAAATTTGTTATCCTTAATAACTGTAACGGTAATATGTAATCCACCATTTTTTTTTAGTTGGTAGACTTTAATTAAATTTTAAACAAATGAAAAAAAAAACTAAATGAAATTTCTAAAAATTCCGTTTGTTGTGGTGTAATGGTTAGCGCGTTGGCCTGTTACACAGAAGGTTGCAAGTTCGATTCCCAGCGACGACAACATAAATTAGAATAATAATATGTATGAGTTTTAATCTCTCATACGTATCGCAACGTCCTCCTTCGGGTTTCCAAAGGACTTAACCACACCGAAGTAAAATAACATAACATAGCTATGAACCAAAATACTTCATCAATTCCTCTAAGAATTATCATCTCGCGCAATTACGATGTTGCCACATTTGAAGCCCTTCATCTTGCACCACCTTTCATCTTTGCTCTATCCCCATTCCAAAGAAAGTAACACATTAATTAATAGGAAGAATTTTCTGAGTGTTGCTTTTCTTTCCAAAAAAACAAATGTTTTGCACAAATTAAATAAATTTGATTTTGCATTTGTTTTCAACTTAATAGAAAACTTTTTAATTAGTGTCCACAAACAGTAAACCACAAAGAGTTTTTAATTAAAATAAAATAAATACACACATCTACATATTGATGTTCATAAGTTGACAGCTAGTAACAGACAATATTTTACAACTTGAGTTGTTTAAAATTGAGTTTTGATGGCCGACCCCACAGATCAACCTGGGGTAGGGCACATCGAGCATGTGAAGGTTTTGAAAGCTTGACATATTTTGATTTATGTACTGATTAAGATAAAATACATAACATTTTTTTTCAAATTATTTTGTTAACTAAAGTAAATTTTAGTGCAATACCTGTTCAGGCTTAAAATTTGAACTTTAAAAAATTATATTGTAGACATCTTTCGGCCAAAAGGTACCAAGTCCTTTTTGGGTCCACACTAAAAGTTTCTTTCGGAACAAATATAATACTTATATATGTTATAAAATATATTATATATATATGACTACCCCACTGTGTAATAGAGAAGTAATTAAGCTTGAATATCTCAAATTGTGAACAAGAGTTAGTTGTTAAGTATCAACTTATGACCATCGATATGAAGAGGTTACAAAATAAACATATGTGTTAACATAAGTTACGTAAGATTTTTGTCACGGTCAAATTTTGTAGTATCCTGCTGAAAAATAGGCCATTTGGGACCTGCCCTGTGGTAAGTGACAACAGCACTGGTTCCTAAAGTACTTACCACGTAATCGATATAAAGGTCTATATCACGTGGTGGGTCTGAATGTACCATTCCTGTGGTAAGTCACAACAGGACCGGTTTCTAAAGTATCTATCACCTGATCGATATAAAATTATCTATCACATGATGGGTCTGAAAGTACCAGTCCTGTGGTAAGTGACAACATGATGGGTTCCTAAAGTTCCTATCCCGTGACTGAAAGCACCAGTCTTGTGGTAAGTGACAACCGGACCGGTTCCTAAAACACAGAAAGTACCAGTCCTCTAGTTAGTCGCATCAAGACCGGTTCTAAAAACACCTATCACGTGACCTGTTTTAAAGTCTATATTACGTGATGAGTGAAATTGCCAGTCCTGTGGCAGTTGAAAACAGGACCGGTTCCTAAAGTAATTATCACATTAACGATTTACGCTATTTCACGTGACTGCTCTGAATATTAGCAAATATGAGGGGTACGTACCACTGGCCGGCTTTAAAGTGCCTTTTAGGAAAGCCTTTCAAGGGATAACTCTGACTGAACTAAAAAAAATAGATATAGAATAAAAAGTGGTTAATCATGTTTTTTAATATTATTTTTATTTCTTTTTAATTAATTAAACAAATTGGTATCAAATTTAAGGTATTTCTTGTTGACCGTCTTCATATAAAAACAACTCTTATTTTTTGGATGGCTGTGTTCGTCCGACTAATTAAATAAAATTATTTTCTGACAGCTAATTGTGTTAAAAAATAAAAAGTTTTTACAATGTGGAATTAATGTTTTAATGGGGTTTTACTACACTATTTGGAATTATATTTTGCAAAACCGTCCCATTTTTTTCTATGACACGTTCTTTTGAGTTAGTTCAGTGACGTGTTCTTTTATGTCAACTCTGTGACATGTTATTTTGCTTCATTTAGGTGACGTGTTCTTTTGCGTAGCTTCTATAATATGTTCTTTTGCGAAAGTTCCAGGATATGTTTCTTTATCAGTCCTGTGACAGTTCTTTGGGGTTAGATGTGTGACATGTTTTTTTTATACCGGTCCTGTGTCTCAGAGGACAAGCTTATGTTAAAGTGACCAATCCTGTCATATAAAAAGCCGGTTCCGTGAGCGGTCTCTATCACAATGAACCGGCACGTGATGTGTGAAAGGTCGCTTTCCCGCAGGGAGGTTCTTAGTGTTATAGACTTCCTCCTCAAATACATTACAGACATATTATTTTGAGTGTCACGCTGAACACAAAAATTGCAAAAATATCAATATCGGTTTGGACAGTCTATCGTGTCAAAATGATGTAAAACTGACAAATTCCAATATGAGGTTTAAAAAAATACATACTCCATTAGTTGTGTAATTTATAGATAATTTTCTTACGTGATCAAAAATCTAACAAATCATTTCCCATTTTTGTTAGAAAATTGTTTGTCTTTCTTTGCACATCAATTAACTTACTTAAACAAGCACTATTTTATTATATTTTGTGCTATTTATCAAAATATATCCACACATTACACCAAAATATTGTTTATTGTTATTTATCCTTATTATTAAATCCTCTGCGTATAAATTAAAGAATGCAAAGGGAAGTGCGCGAGTAAAAAAGTTGATCTGGCGCAATATTTATTTATATCCAATTTGATATTCTTTAATATTTGTTCTAATATCTAGCTGATCTTATTCAAATTATGGAAACTAGTTTATAAAAAATAATACATATTAAAATAAATTAAAAAAAATAAAAATTTGAGTCTTGAAAAATAATCGGCAGGATTTGAAACCGGACTACCAGAGTTGAAGTCAACTGCTTAACTCACTCAGCCATACACTGCTATACATAATAGCTGACTTATATATAAAATATATATTTTTATATTCATATAAACTTTTTTACTCGGGTGGTCAATAACAAAAATATATTTTTTCCAATCATGTTGATAACTTTAACTATACTTTTGTTGACTTATACATACTCTCTCCTTCATACATATTGTTGTTAATACATTTTATTAACCAATACACACGCATAATCGTGTCAAGTATTAGCTGATGTTTTTGTAAGAAACATGTGGTAAATTAGAGTACCCAGCAAAACTTTGGTAATGTGTGCGATATTCTCATGCGTTACCTTGTAATGATAGCTCGTTACCTTTTTTATTATTTGCAAGCATAAAGTAATAAGTTACTCATTATTGATTACGTGATATATGATTTGTAAATGTAAAGTAATAATTGAAATATTTTTGAAAATCTATTTTTAGATACATTACTTTGTGCTTTTTTGTAAGCAAAAGGATAATGTATGTTTGTTTTGATAACACTAGCTAAAAAGTTAAGCGCAACAATTCATTTAAGTTTAAAGCAATCAAATACTATATGCGTCGATAGCTCAATGGGTAGAGTTCTTGGCTGGCAACCAGATTTCCCTGGTTCGATTCCCATCTTGACCACATTATTTTTATTTGTAATAATTTTTTTAAAATTAAAATTCCTCTTTTTTAAAAATCTATTTTTAGACACATTACTTTTTCCATTCTTGTTACCATATAAGTAACCTCTTACAATATCACCTCTAAAGTAATGGGTATATACATTACTTTGAGGCTCATCGCCTAAATGATGTAAGGTGTAAAGTAGTCCATGGGCCCCTATGGCTATACATTACTTTACCCATTATTTGGTAATGTGTGGTTTTGCTGGGTAACTTTGGTATTTTCTCAAACCCATTGTACAGGGTATGTATATATCAGTGTGTAACTAATAATTATACACACAGAAAAAATATATTTTAACGTGAAGCAGAAACAACATTAAATTAAATAGAAACAGCTTTTAAATCAAACTAAGTTTGTTTCCTTTTTAATTTAATTATGTGTCTACTTATTTTTAAAATGTAAAAAAATATATCTAAAATGCTGCCATATAAACCTAAATAGGAAAAGGTTTATTTTAACTATCATACATCATCATCATAATTACTTTTTATGAGATTCACACATAATTTAAATAAGTTTTTAAAGTAATACAAAATTAATTAAAATATTATATTAAAATTGATTTAACCATGATTTTTTTCTTTCTGTGTACAACATATTTCCATTGTCAAAGCAGTTTTATGGAAATGACTTATAATGAAGGTATACTAGAGCAATTTTCAAGAAACTTGATTATATTGTAGCAGAAACAAAACGGAGATATATGTGAATTATTGTAGCTGTTCAATCTTATACTTAGGAAAAAGATTATTATATATGTATATAATACACCATCACTGTCCTCTCAATTACCTGTTTGACGCCAATTTTTCTTATAGTTACTTGGAAATAAATATAGAATAAATTAGAAATCGAAAAACGGGTATTTTTTTTTAGTCCACATACAGAAAAATAAAGTGTCAATCGAATTAAATAGTGTATTTTTGTTACGGCGACTAGCAAATTCGCGGAGCACAATCATATTTAAATGTGATTGCTGAATATTTTCGATGTTGCAACCAACCGTATTTGTCTGTAAAAACCAATATTGAGTTGTACCATTTCATTTGATATTTCTCAATTTCAAACTAACTCAATTTGAACCATGGAAAGATACACAATCGAGCAACGCGTTATAGCTATTCAAGCTTATTACGAAAATGGGCGTTCAAATCAAAATGCATATCGTGCACTTCGTGATTTTTTTGGTCAATTAAATCGTCCAAATGTGCGTACAATCGGAAATATGGTGAAAATAATTGAGCAAACCGGGTCTGTAGGAGATGTGAAAATACCAGTGCATGCTCGTACAGCTCGTACTGCAGAACATATTGCTGTTCGCGATAGTGTGGCTGAAGAGCCGTCCACCGTCAACTCGTGGTCGTGCCCAACAATTGCACCTCTCACGCTCGTCGTTGATGAACATTATGCATAAGGACTTGCATTTACACGCTTACAAGGTGCAACTGACTCAAGAACTAAAGCCTCTTGACCAATGGTCAAAATGGTGGCAATAAATGGCAACAGTAGATTATCAATTTTCGAAGAAAATCATTTGCAGTGATGAGGCACATTTTCACCTCAGTGGAAGCCAAATTGCCACATTTGGGCGAATGATAATCCAAGAGTGATTGTCGAAAAACCAATGCACCCACAAAGAGTGACTGTTTGGTGCGGTTTATGGGCTGACGGCATCATCATTCCAAAATGAGGCCGGTCAGGCAGTTACTGTGAATGGTTTTCGCTATCGTGAGATGATAACTAACCTTTTATGGCCCGAATTGGAAGATATGGATGTGCACGATATGTGGTTTCAACAAGACGGTGCCACTTGCCACATAGGTAACTAAACAATGGCTCTTTTGCGCAACAAATTCAATGGTCGTGTTATCTCACGTGGTGGCGATGTCAATTGGCCGACAAGATCATGTGATTTGACATCGTTGGACTTCTTTCTTTGGGGTTATTTGAAAGAAAAAGTGTACGCCGATAAGCCAGCAACAATTCAAGAGATAAAGGATGAGATAATTCTGCACATTAACGGCATTCAACCTCAATTATGCCTCAGCGTCATCGAAAATTTGGACCATCGGATGGAGGTGTGCCGCCGAGGTCGCGGCAGCCATTTGGCCGATATTTTGTTCCATACATAATTGAACCATACCATATTATCATAATGAAATTAATGACAATAATTTCCAAAATAATTTGTGTTTTATTCAAAATCAACATCTGTAAAAATAGTATTTTCAAAAATAATATAATACAAAACTAGTAAAAATGCCAAATACCGCTTTACCGATTTTTAATATCATTCACAATATTTTTGTTACAAACCCAAAAATCATGCTGACTGCCAAATTTATTGCCTATCGAACTTTTCAGTTGTGACTAACGAATTATTATTGTGGCAACCGAAATATTGTTGCCTAAATCAAACATCTATTGCCTCAACAATACTTTGGTAATCGAAAAAACTTGAGGTGAAAAAAATGTTGAGGTGAATTTTAAATATTCCTAGCAAAATCTCGGTAGTAAAGGGTATCCTTTGCTCATTGCTTTACTTTGAAACCAAAAGCAATACATTACAAATGTTGTGATACATCACTAATAAATTGAATGTTGTGATATAAAGAGTTACCGACATTGATATCAATATAACACTACTATTTATAATGATGGGTTGCTGAGCTTTTAAATAGTGTGAGTTATTGTTCATATAATATACATACTCGTATATAAAAAAAAATTATACATTTTTTCATTATTTACTCATGCTCTTAGTTTACTTTCATTTTACATGACTTATTTAACACACTACAAGGGTATATTTACTGGAGCCTCTAAGTTAGACTCTAAATATATAAACTTTCTTTTTAATTGGATAATATCACTCTAAAATTAAAAGTTTTGGTGAATATATTCTAAATTAATAGCATTATTTGATAAAACTTTATTACTTATGAAATTTTGAACTGCTAAATAATCCCTTAATACGGTTCATTGATAAATAATTAGAATAAAAATGTGCAACACTATTTCGGGTGTTGATGATTTTTGTGACAGTACAATAATAGTTTAGCATAGTAGGACCCCCAAAGTCTTTGGTGCTGTATAGGTATGGTCAAGTTTTAAAGCAGCTTAAAGTTATCAATGTATGAAATAATTCGGTAAAATATATAATTTGATATAATTATATATATTCGGGACAACAAGAAATATAAATTTTTCTTAGGATATAAGTGGTGAAAATTTATATATATATACATGTGACTTGCTCCATGAAAAGGGACCTCTGCGCCGAAAAGAAGTACTTCGTTTTTCCGTGTTTTGCGCATGGTTATGCAACACTTCCTTGAACCTGATCATCTGGCGATGTATTTCGACTCTCTGGTACTTTGTACGATGTTCACTATGCAGTGTTGCCTCTATGAAAAATATTTCTAATTTTGTTTTCAAAATTACTAAAGCTGTTTTATTTCTTATCAAATTATCAATGTTTTGGATTTAAGCCGATAGAATTGAATCTATTATTTATTATTATTTAATTTATCTATTATTTAATTATTTAATTAAGCTGATGTGAAAACCAGAAACAAAGACGGAGATAAACAATCTATAAAGAAACGTGCTACAATGGTGAATAAATCGGAAATGAAAATAACAAAAATAAAACTGGAAGAACTTCCTAAAAAAAATCAGACAAAGGTGAAAAGCAGCAAAATACAGAAGAACCACCAAAAAAGCGTGTTAGGAGTAAAAAAGAGTAAAATTTTGATATTTTGTAATTTTGTACCTTTGATATTGAACTTTTTTTAAATTTCAAATATTATATATATTATCTGTTTATATCACATTTTTCAATTTTTTCATTAATTATGTTCATCTTTACAGGTGATTTGTAAAAAAACTGAAAGACATAGAAACTTGCGGTTTGCGGCATTTGAATCACTCAAAAAGTTAAAAAAAAAATTTTCGGCGCAGAGGTCCCTTTTCGTGGAGCAGGTCACATATGTTATACATATATAACATATATATATACATATATACATATATATAGTAGAGATACTTTTTTCAATAGCCTTTTTTTGACAGATCACGTGTGAGTCGTGTCATGCTGTCATGTTATTATACCCTCCACCATATATGGTAAGGGTATATATCAGTTTGTCATTTCGTTTGTAATATGTCGAAATATAGGTTTAAGACCCCATAAAGTATATATATTCGTGATCCTTATGCAATTTTAAGTCGATTTAGCGATGTCCGTCTGTCTGTCTGTCTGTTGAAATCACGACGCGAAGACGCAAGCGGGGGTACCTATTTTATTGAACATCCTCCCGAGCAGTTTGGTATTTAAAATGAGCAAAATCGGTCAAGCGGTTCAAAAGTTATGATTGAAAATGTGAAGGTACCTCTAAATTTTCCATACAAATTTGTACAATTTTTCTGTATCTATTTTTTTTTTTCTGTTAAGTAAGTAAAAATGTTATTAAGTCTTCTTATTGTTCGATTACATTTATTGTCTTACATACTATGCTAACTAAGTTAACGTAAAAATTAACAATGTCAAAGTCGCTAACAGAGCAGACCTCTGTAAATAACATTGCTAAAACTAAATAACAAAAGTTCGTTACATAAATTGACAAAACATATTCATATTACAGTTCATGCAAAATTTAGTATATACGTATATACGTATATCATCTTCATCCCCTTTGGTGGAGGGTATTCAAAGATTCGGCACAGCCGAATTTTGCCCTTTTTTACTTGTTTTTTTTGTTTAGTATTGTTTGGCATTTCATAATGGAAAGACTTACGCCTGAACATCGTTTACAAATCGTTTAACTTTATTACGAAAATTCACGTTCTGTGAGGAATGTGTTTCGTGCACTTCGCTCAACATATGGTCAACATAATCGGCCTACTAAGCGTACTATTCGCAACACCATCACCCATTTTGAGTCCCAGCATTCATTAGTGGATAATATTCGACCGAATAGACCACGTCCAGCACGCTGTGAAGAAAATATAGCGGCCGTAGCTGAGAGTATACACGGAGAGTATACACGATATATTATATATAGTTATATAATTATATTAAATCAGGACCAATTTAGTATCATTAATTCAGCCATGATATTTTCCCAAATTTCCGAATATATAATTATGTTATAGTCTAGTAAAGTCAACCATTATGTATAGCAGTGTGTAAATGACAACTCCGGCAAACCGAGTTCTAATTTAATTTTTTTTTTTTTTAATTTATTTTTTATTTCTTTATATGTTTCTTTTAAAACTAGTTTCCGTGTATATTATATTGTTGGATCTAATCTAATTTTTCGGATAATATTACTTTATTCCTAAATATATTTTTGGGTATAATTTGATCTACCATTTTTCAGATCAATTCAGATCCTTCTAAATCATCAAATATATTTCTGGATCTAATTTGATATGCCATTTTTCGGATCAATTTAGATCCTTCTAAATCCTTAAATATATTGCTGGATCTAATTTGATTTGCCATTTTTCGGATCAAATAAGATATTAAGGAATATAATATTGGACATGAATAAATATTGTGCCAGATTATTTTTTTTACTCGGGTATGTAATATAGTACTAATTAAATTATATCAAGTAGTACTTTCATTGTCAGTATGAGATATCAACTCATGACCATCGTTATGAGTTATTTTTTAATTTTAAAAATTTTTTGGTCTTGGGTAACACTTTTCTTTTTTTAATTTTTGATTTCAATGATGAAAATTTTTTGAGTTTTGACCCACTCTAATTTACATGTCCTGCTCGTGTGATAAATACATGATTTTTAGTGTACGAAAAGATTGTAATCATTGGTCATAAAAAACTCTTGCCTACAGAGATAAGTATACCAAATTTTTATTTAAAATAAAAATTGTATAAGTCCTATTTTTTGAACGACCTTGTTAAGTTGTACATTTACTTTGCGATTACCAAACAATTAAGTAATCAAAAATATAATAAACTATGAAAAATTTGTGTCTACTACTAGGGCGGGTCAATAAGTCCGTGACTTTTTGAATGAAACGCTAGTTTTTGGATAAAAAAAAATCATTTCATTTTTCAACATGTTTTTTTTTTGAGCTCCATAAACTGTGTCCAACGTTTTTCCAATTTTTTTTATCCCTTCCAAAAAATAAGATATGTCGAGGTCAATAAAATAGGTATTTGTTTGTGAGATGATTTCATCGTTGGAGTCAAATCTCTTACCGCCGAGCCATTTCTCCAGGTTTAAATCTGGAGAATAGGGCTGATGGCGGAAAAATTCGTAGCCTAATTCATGTATTTGTCCCATGGAAACGAAGTTGTCACACGATTGCGTTTGTGGTCGTGAGATGTGAGATGCCTATGGCTTCCACAATCTCTCTCACTTTCAATCTCCGATCGGACAACAGAGGCCTCATCTGGGCGTCCAGAACGTTCGGAATTTTCCGTGAACTGATCTGACACCAGATATGATCCCATATGCACAGATTTGCTCATACACTCAGAAAAAAGACTGAACTATAATGAACTAAACTGTAGTTAAAAATGAACTAAAAAAAATTTCGTTGAAATAAGTAAAATTTTACTAAGAGTTGCGAAAAATAACTTAGAAAGAGAAAAATTTCTTAAATTTTAGTAAAAAAAAATAGTTCATAAACTAAGAAATAGTTCAAAATTTTACTTAAATTATTTTACCAGAAAATAGTAATATCTTTATTCCATTGAGTTAATTATATCCATGTGTAAAAAAAATTGTAGACTTCTAATACTTTATTCCATTAAATTTAGTTCACCACGTTGTCTATGCCAAATTTTAATTTAAGTTTAAGTTACATGATTCAAGTTCATTAATTTACCAAAATGAAGTACATATTTTTACTTAAGTAGTGAAAATTTTACCATTTTAAACAAACTAAGAATTTAGAATTTTTAAAAGTGTTTTTGGTATTCATATTTAGTAAATATAAACTTAAAATAACAAAGTTTATTATGATTTTTCTATTATAAAAGTTTACATGAACTAAAAACATATTTTTATGGCAAATTTTAATTTAAGTTTAGGTTACTTGATTCAAGTTTATAAATTTACCAAAATAAAGTACATATTGTTACTTAAGAAGTGAAAATTTAACTATTTCAAACAATCCAAAAATTTAGTATTTTTAAAAGTATTTTTGGTATTCATATTTAGTAAATATAAACTTAAAATAACAAAGTTTATTATGATTTTTCTATTATATAAGTTTACATGAACTAAAAACATTTTTCTATGGCAAATTTTAATTTAAGTTTAGGTTACTTGATTCAAGTTCATAAATTTACCAAAATAAAGTACATTTTGTTACTTAAGAAATGAAAATTTAACTATTTCAAACAATCCAAAAATTTAGTATTTTTAAAAGTGTTTTTGGTATTCATATTTATTAAATATAAACTTAAAATAATAAAGTTTATTTTGATTATTACTATTATATAAGTTTATATGAACTAAAAACGTTGGTCTATGGCATATTTTAATTTAAGTTTAAGTAACTTGATTCAAGTTCATAAATTTACCAAAATATTATGAATTTTACTGTTATCTAAATTTATATAAAAAAAAAGTAGAAAGAGTTTTGTTCTAATAATCTATTTCTCAATAAACCGGTTTTTATGTATGTGTTGAAACTGCAAAAAACACATTAAAAGAAAAGCAACTAGAAAAGGAATACAGTATGCAAGTTTTCGTTGACAAACAGTGTTGCTAGAATGAATATTCAAAATTTACACACAAGGGTATATAAAATTACCCAAAAATAATAAAATAAAATAAAAACAATGACTTAAAGAACAATTTTGTAACATTTGAACTCGGAAAAGAATGATAAAAAATATAGACATTTCTCGAAATAAATAACTATTTATTATTCAAGAATATTCCTTTATACTATCATATTTATTTCACAGTGCTGGAGTAATCCATGCTGCAGGGAGTGCGAGTGAGGAAGGACGAAAATCCACCCTGCAGAGTGGAGTACGCCAGTATTTTGAATATTGCTTAAAACTAAAAGAGTTTATAATTAAGAGTCAATTACGATTCCTAAATGTAAATGTAAGCGTCTTATTTTTCGATGACAATTTTTTAATCATCTTTCCAAATATTTTTTTTGAATCAATCCTTTAAAGAAGTGTAAATTACTAATTAAATAAAAAACTAATTAATTTTCAATCAATTCACGTTCCTTTTAAATTTGTTTAATTTATTATAAAACGCTATGAATATATTTGTGAACTTTGAGCAATTCATGCATTAATTTTTTTCCCATGAAATTTATTTGATTTACAGATTTGAAAATTTAATCAATATCCTAATTATTGGATTTCAAAATTTAAGTAAAAATATTACAATATTATATAATGAAAGAGTTAATTACCAAAAAACTATACATAACAGTAATTACCCACGAAGTTAAATATTACCCGCGATTTGGGAAATTACTCAAAAAGTGGCAACATTTTTTACATACACAAAACAGGGATGGAAAATTTGGGAACAAGTATACTTATAGGAACCTCACCGACATGGCCGAAAGACCCATGTCGGAGTTATTTCTGTACAGAATTTAGAAATCGACTAGGGTATACCTTTTTCATTTATGATCGTATTGGGACAATATGTACACCATTGGAAAGGTAACAAAAATATATTTTAAAGTACCAATACTCCACGTTATATTTTTGTAAAACTTTTGATATTGTGCAAAAATCACTTGTATGTAGTTATGTCATATTTAAAGGTTGTACAATATATTGCAAAAAATCAAAACGCGTTTGATTATTATTGTAGGTGCTGGCCACATTGCGGAACTTTTCTATCGGTCAACATAGAAGACAACAGTTGTGCCATATTTTGTGTAAAAGTATTGTACCTTGTAGGCCAAAGCCACGATAATATTTTTAAAAATATTTGCAATAACATTGCAAGATTTACAGGTACTTTTTTTGTTATCCCTATAACGACACGTTGACGAAATTTTCATTGTTTTTGGTATTTTGTACATGAGAAATACCTTTGATTCGTACCAAAGAATTAAGACATTGATAAACAATTTGAGCATACCCGCCCCAATAAAGTGTATAATTGTTGATACGAGTAACAGGTATTTCTCACATACTACTATCTAAATAATTAAGTTTGATCTCAAATATTTTCGGTGTTTGAGGTCATAAATGAAAGCTAAGGTTTGACAATATATCAATAAACAAAATTTTATTTTTATGAAACAAAATCCTTTTTGTAAAAACAGCAAAACATCGAAATTCCCTCACCGCGTCGCAATAGGTTAAAAAAACTGAATATAAAAAGTCATCTAAAAGATATTTTAATAACCTTTTCAATGATGTAAATATTGTTTCAATCCAACCATAAATGACGAAGATACAGCCAAGTCCATTTTTGAACTTTGAGCCGAAATAAACCGTGATATAGGTGTTTTAGACCCTCTGACTTTCAAAATGAAGTTTTATCCGTGGTAAAAGTTTGGAAGTATTCGGTGGAGTATTCATGAACTGAACTTTAGTTAAACTTTTTATTGACATCGAAAAATTCTCCCATTCCTGACAAAAAAAAAACACAAAAAACTGTGTAACAACTACACAGATTTAATGAAACAAAACAGTTTGCAAGCTTTGGTTGCACTATACGTATCGTGCGCAAGTGATTTAAAGTTTAAAAAGTGACGTACAGTCTAAAAAATATTTAAACTAATTAAAATAATTGTTTAAAGTGTTTGTGTATAAATTGGTAAGTAAATAACAAAATAAATTATTAAAATAGTGTTTAATTCCTTACATAAATTTATTTACTCATAAATACATTATATGTAATTAAAAGAAAAGTGTAAAAAGTAAAAAAAATTATAAAATATGTGTGTATGCATGTGAAGGTTAGCGTCCTTTTTTTAGTAAATAGTTTTTGAAATTTAGTTTAGTAAACTAAATGTAAATGAAAATTAATTTACAATTTTACATTGAAACTTCATAGGAGTAAAGAATGAACTGCAAAAAGACGCTAAGCTACACACATATACATATTTCCAATACACAATTTTTCTCACTTATGTGTTTATATGTGTGAAAAAAATACAAATATGCGTGTAAGTATTTGTAGCTTGGCGGCCTCTTAGTTTAAAGTTTTTCAAATTTAGTTTAGTAAACTAAATGTAAATGAAAATTATTTACACGTTTGCATTGAACCTTCTTAGGAGTACCGAATGAACTACAAAAAGACGCTAAGCTACACACATATACACATTTCCAATACACAATTTTTCTAAGGAAATTTTTTAGTTGACATTTTCAAAATGTAGTTTAGTTAACTACAATTTTTGTGAAGACGTTTATTGATATTTTTATTTTTAGTTCAATTTAACTATAAATTTATCAATCTTACTACATATATCTTTCTTTGTATAGTATAATAAACTAAAATTGCTCACTTTATACATGTGTGAAAAAAATGCAAATATGTGTAGCTTGTCGTCCCTTTTAGTTTAAAGTTTTTCAAATTTAGTTTAGTAAACTAAATGTAAATGAAAATTAATTTACACGTTTGTATTGAAACTTCGCATGAGTAAATAACGAACTAAAAAAATATGCTAACCTACACACATATACACAACTAAAATCCACTATTTTTCTTAAGGAATTTTTTAGTTAACATTTTCAAAATGTAGTTTAGTGAACTACAATTTTTGTGAAAAGGTTTATTGATATTTTTATTATTACTTCAAGTTAATATTTAATATATAATATATAATATTTTATATTTAATATTTTATATTTTATATTTAATATTTGTTATTTAATATTTTATATTTAAAATTTAATATTGTATATTTTCTAGTTTTCCTTCTAATTGAATCATTAAGTTATAAATTAATATTTTTGAAACATTTTGTAGTCATCTTATGGATTCGGAAAATTTATTGGATCTTCTAAAAAGCCTTAATGGGGAGCAGTTTTACGATATATTTAAAGGTGATATTTATTTAACTATATCGTAAATAGTTAAAATAAATTAATTTTAAATCATTTTTTAGACCATAATATTAATGAAGATGCCTTAAAATATATGAACTATACTCATTTGGACACGGTGATCCCAAGAGAACTGTTTGGAAACCGGATCATATTTGAATATAATTTAAAAAAGTGGCAAGTTGAAAAGGTAATTTAATTATAAATAGGAATTTTTAAATTTTATATTAGTTTAACGACAAACATACTTTGCAAATTATTTATTATTTTTTTAAAAAGAAAGTTGTTGTAGGTGATTGTAAAAATTATTACAAAATGTAGCATTCTAGAACAATGTATTTTTATTTCAAATAGGGAATAGACTATAATATGGCGCAAGTTCCTACTGCTGGACCAACCTCAAAACTATTTGTAGCAGATAATAATGGTGTAGAGGTGGTTAGTTATTATTTATATTAATTATATTGCATTTTATAAGTTAAATTATACGTTATGTTATTTTGAACATAGATGTCGATTGAGAACATACTCAAAAAAACGCAAAATGGGAAAACGGTATTAAAATATTATGAAAATAACAAAAGCCTTATAACGCGTTACCGCAAAATAATCGCGAGTTGCTTGGTAGAAAGCATTATTGAACGGGATGTATCAACTTCGCCAAATTATTTTGAAAATTTAGCTGAAGAAATTGTCAAACTTTTTCCAACAGAGAATAAAGTAAGATATCTGATTGCTAACAATATTTACGTTGTATTTTTTTATACGTTTAAAAAATATTTGGAGGAACTATATTACTTTCATATAAAAAACAGAAAACCAGGAGGTAATCTTTACAGTAAATACCACAATGCAATATCTAAATTAAGAAAAGAAGGCGTACTTGAATACCCGTTGAAAAAAAATTGCATTCCAGATCCCATTTTAAATGTTGATATTGTGTGCGCAGGTAAAAACTTTGTGGTTACCAAAGTAACTATTTGGGTGTACTTAAACGAATAAACGTTAATTACATGCTTTTTAATTTATTCGGCATATTACAAACAAAACACTATTTTAATAGAGTTAAAACAATTTTCTACTTATATGTATGTATATAATATTAGCAGACGAAAATGAGATCTCCGATAAAGAATGGCTTAAGTATAATATTGAGCCTATTGAAGAAGTTTTAAGAAAATGGCAAAACACCCAACGTATCCGAAATAGTTACCTTAAAGCAGACAATAGTTTGAAAGAAATTTTTGATGAATGGCCTTTGTATAAACAATCATTCGGCAATAAATTAGTCAGAAACTTATTCAAACTTATTTTGCAGTATTTATTAATGTTTTTTGTTATAGGTTTCAACAGATTTTGGTTACGGTTATCCCACAAAAGAACATTTACTTTTTCAAAAATGGGAAAACTTTTGCAAACCAATTTTAATGCTAATTGAACGTCAAGTAAAAGATTTACAAAGTTTGGAGATCTTAAAAGCGTTAAATGAGAGTCAATTTAGTTCTGGTAATTTCTAAGTAGAAAAGACTTGTAGAACTAGGTTATTTTAAATATCGGTAGATTTAGATAATTTGGATATAATAACCTGTAGTTTTCGTAATTAATGTATTGTTAAATTCAAATCTTGTACGTCCTTTAATCGGCAAACCGTTCAGTAATACTACAAATTTTTAATGAAAAGACGAAAATTCTGCTATTGAGAATATGTATACATATTATAAAAGAAATTTTCTTGGTTTATACTGTACTTTTAATTTGTTGAAGATCCGATTTCTGTTCGAATTAAAAAACTATTTAAAATAATAATATTTCGAAATTTTATTAGCAAAGGTAAATAATTTTTAAGTTTGCGCTTTAACATAATAATGTTGTTTGTTCATAAGAATGTAAAAATTAAACTGCATTTTAGACACTTAATGCAAATACGTATAATACACAACAAACTCAGTGCATCGTAAGTCTATTTTAGTTCAAGTTTTTTAAAATAAAAGACTAAAAAGCTTACTTAAATTGAAATTTTATATTTTCGCACTCTTTTGATAATGAAACATTGCATTTATATTTTACATTTTTGTAACAATTTCCTTTAAGTGGTCAATTTGAGAAGCCTAAGGACCCCTAGTGTTCCATAGCCACAGTCGCAGTGAGTCACCAAGGGGTCCCTTCATCGTAGTTCTCTCCAGGAGAACCGTTAGTTGATTATGAGAAGGTTCTGACTTTGTCACAGCTTATTATGCCTCAGGATTTCCTGAAGTACATTTTCTAAATCATTTACCTTATTGCGAGTGAAATTATATATAGTTTTTGAATACACCTATTCATTTAAAATTTTAAAAAATACAAAAAGTAAATAATAAACAACAATTTCAAAGAAAAAATATATATTTTTAAAAGTTATTTCTGCTTGTACGCTTAAGCAAAATGCGTCAATTATTCTGATTTTAGCACGATGTAAAGGATGAGTAGAGTTTGAAGTTGTTAAACGTAGATATATATTTATATTTTTTTTATATTATGTATATTTATATATTATATATATTTATATATATTATTTATATATTTATATTTTATATATATTTTCGATCACTCAATGCCAAGACAAGTATATGTAGTGATATTGGTGTTGAAACTAGTATGTTTTGTAGTTTTAGGCCGAGTTTTGAGGATGCGAGTTAAACCTGGTTTAGGTAAATTAAAAAAATTTAACCTGAATTTATAATCAAAATATTGCAAGCAGCTTATTTTTGTTTTGAATTTCAATAAAACAAAATAAACCCCATTTCAAAAGCTTTTTGTTCTAAAACTGCGTGAAACAACGTTTGAAGTTAACACACATTCCAAAAACTCGGCCTTAAAAAATTTTATATTAATAAAAAACATTTTTTAATTTTTTAGATATACGAAATTGCGTTATTTTATACCTTCTTCATGCATTAATAAAACCAACAAATAGAAGATGTACTTTTGTTGATGGAACCAAAAAGCGTAAATATATTAAATCATCAATTACAGATTCCAGAAATACGTTTTTATTATGGGCCCCGACTAGTGTTGAACTAACCACAAAGATAAAAGTTTTAATTGATAAACTTGTCGTAGAAAAAGAAACACTTCAACCAATAATTTGTGCTATTGGTTCATCAATACTTGACTTAAAGGATTTTTTTGTTTATTATGCTAACACGTTTTATAAAACTGAAAACATTATATCTAGCGTAGATATAGCATTTAAGTTGTTTCATGTTTTAAACTTAAAGTACCCGGAGGATTGCAAATCGATTTGGCTTTTTATACAAGCTTATTTTTATGAAATACCGTTAAAAAATTCTGAAAAGAGCGCGTTAGTATTAGCTGTTTTAAATGAATTGGAGTAAACAAGGAAATAAATATATATATATATATATATTTCTAGTCTAGAAGACACATAATTATTATTTTAATTTAATTCTTATTTTTATTAATATCCTTCAACTAATTACTTTATTTAAGACATCAAAAAAATTAAATATATTTTTTAAATTAAAACACAAAATGAATTTAAATTGTTTTATATGTAAAGAAAATTTTACAGATTTTAAAAAGCTTTCTTGCCATTTGAAATATTTCCATCAATTGCAATCAAATTATATTTATGAATGTGGTGTTCCTAATTGTGTTCAAAAATTTTCTAATTTTAGCTCATTTTCTCGACATATGAGAAATGAGATAAGAAAACGATGTGAAGGTGAAGAAATGGGTATCGGTTTATTAGACAGATATGATGCCAGTGAAGAAACAAATAATGTTACATGCTCAAAAAAAAGTACTTCAAAAATTGATCAACTTTCTGAAACTGATATTTTATGTTCATATAATAATACTTCTAAATCTGATGTTCTATTTCCTGAAACAAAAACAAACAACAGTTTTACAATTAATGGTAAACAAAAAAACACAACATTGTCTGAATATTCTTTTAAATTGTCTTTACTGAATTATTCAAACAAAAACTTTCCAAGGAAAGAAGCTAAAGTTGCTCAAAATAATATTAAGCAAAATATTACGCATCCTATTAGAGATGAGTTAAACAAAATATTAATCGAACTCAAGACAAATACTTCTGAAAATACGGAAAACAGTCTCCGTGAATTAATATCATTTTGTGACAAACCATTTGATGGATTTGATACCGAGTACAAATTTTTAAAAAAATTAAAGGATATAAATTTGTATGAAAACCCAAAGGTAATTCACATCAACAATACCATATCCCACACTTTAGTAAATCAAGTCAACACATTAGATGAAGTTCATACAAAGGCTGTTCTCTTTCCAATCAAATTCAATCTCAAGCTTTTCTTTGAAGTTTCTGGCATTTACGAAGAGTTCGAACAAAATATGCTAAATCTATATAAAAGCGATGGTTTAAATAATTTCTGCAAAGGTAAAATTTGGCAAAATAAAATTAAACAATACAACAATGAGTTCGTTATTCCCTATTTCTTATATTTCGACGACTTCGAAATAAATATGGTTCTCGGATCTCATAGTTCAAGTCTTTTGGGTGTTTATTTGTCTTTCCCTACAGCACCAGACCATTTAAAGTTCAAACTAAGAAACATATTTATTGTTGCATTATACAAATCCTGTGATGTTAAAAATTTTGGGAATGAAAAATGTTTTTTTAAGATTATTCAAATACTAAATGATTTAGAAAAAAATGGAATTGATGTTATAACAAAAAATGGAAAAAAAACCATTCACATTTCTTTAGGTCTAATTGTGGGTGACAATTTAGCACTAAATACCATATTAGGATTTTCAAGATCATTTTCTTCAAAATATTTTTGTAGAACTTGCAAAACAGCTATTTCAGAAACGAAATTTAGTACAGAAAATGAAAACTTAAGAAATATGGAGAATTACACCCAAGATGCGAATTTAAATGATCCTCAAAATACTGGAATACGGGAAATTTCAATATTCAATAACATAAATAAATATCATGTAGTGGAAAATTTGTACGCAGATTTACTACATGACGTATTTGAAGGAGTATTAAAGTATGATTTATGCCACATAATTTTGTTTTACATAAGAAATAAAACTTTTGATTTAGAACTGTTTAATATCCGAAAGCAAAATTTTTGTTATGGGGAAGTGGATAAAGGTAACAAATCACCACATTTTGAAATTAAAAATCTTAAAAAATTTAATTTAAAAATGTCAGGTAGCGAAATGATGACATTTGCACATTACTTTCCTTTAATGATCGGAGATTTAGTTGATTCTAATAATGATGTATGGAAATTCGTTATAAATTTAGTAGAGCTATTAGACCTTTTGCTTTTATCAGAATACACAAATTTAGACATCCAAAACTTAAAATTTCATATTGATTATCACAACACAAATTACACAAAACTTTTTAACGACACATTAAAACCAAAACACCATTTTCTTAATCACTATTGTACAATTGTAGAACACTCAGGACCTTTTAAATATTTATGGACATTTGGCTTTGAATCAAAACATAAGCAACTTAAAGCTTATACAAAAAATATTACGTCAAGAGTTAATACACCATTATCACTTGCAATTAAATTTGGTATTTCATTTGCTGAAAATATAATGAATTTTGAAAAAAATTATATTATCTTAAGTAAAAGCAAATATATTGCTTTGCAATCTCCATTTTATTCTGAACTAGCTAAACATTTACGTGAGGAAGAATTATCTAATTTGAGTTGTTATTTGAGCTTTGAGCGTTGTGGAACATTGTATACAAGAGGATTTGTATTATTTGATTATATCCCGGATTTTGTAGCATTTAAAATACAAGAAATATATTCTTTAAATGGAGAATTATATCTGTTTTGCCAAAAAATCAATATTATATCGTATGAAACCCATTTTATATCTTATTTGGTTGACCCAAATTTATTGGATTTTTCTATTATAAAAGCGGAATCTGTAAAATCTCCTCCCACACATATAATGCAATTAAAAGATAAATATTATATTAAACCCAAACAAATGTTTCAGAAATTTTAATAAAATATAAAATTTTTATATTTTAATTTGTTATCAAAAAATATTATTTTATTATATACATATATTTAAATGTATAAAATATTTTTATTATATTTCCCTAATAATATAATATATTTAAAAGAAATTATTTATAACTTGTGTAATGTATGTAAATCTAAAATATATTAAGAGTTTATAATTTAAATAAAAAAGAAATATACATGATCATTTATTTGTTTCAATAATTATTTTTATTTAAGAAGTCGAAAAAAAACCTAAAACCTGGAATATTTGTAATTTATGTTTATAATTCGTACATAATACTACTGCTAAGTAAATAATTATATATCAATAGCAAAAATATTTTTTGTGAGTACATAAGATCCAGAAATTAAATAAATAACTACAATGAAATTTAGCATTTAAAACACAGTATTGTTAATGAATATGAATTTAATTGCAGCCCCTTTTTTACATTTAGTGATTTTATTTACCAAAAAAAAATATTTTTTTTTTAAATAGAAAATTATATACTTGTGGGTAAAAAAGATGCAACATTTAAATAAAAGGAACTACAATGAAGACGATTTCAGTATTTATAATACAACATTGTAAATAAATATGAACTTAATTGCAGTTCTGTTATTACATTTCATGAATTTATATATCTACTAAAACTATTTTTTTATTAAAATATGAAAAAATATTTACTTAGTTTTAGTATTTTTTATTAAGTAGGTGCATAAATAGACTCAATAATAGTACATATATCTTACTTTGGAGTATTACTTTAACTTATTGGTAATATTTATTTTCATAAGACTAGTATCTATTTATAGTATTTTCTGGTTTAATTGTTTACTTTAAAGAGGTAAATATATCCTAAAGTTTAGTGAAATACACTTAGCCTTAGTACCATTTTTTAAAATTTTGGAAAGATGAATTAATGGGAAGTTTAATTTTCTTGAGTTTAGTTCAAATGTATGCTATAATAAACTAGAGTTTAATAAAACACACTAACTTATAGTAATTTTGTCTTACCTCGAAGTTATATTTGAACTGAATGTTAGTAATGTGTGTTATTTTACAGTAATTCTTGAACTAAATTTTTGTACTTTAAACTAGAAAATAATAAAAAGGGAGCACATGGTTAACTAAAAATAAGTATAAAGAAACCTCTTTTTAGTAAAATTACGTTTAATTTAAGTATATATATATACTAAATATAATGTAATATTTCTTTAAATTTGAAATTTTTTTGTCAACGCACTAAACTAAATCTTTGAAATAAATAAACCTCTTTTTAGTAAAATTACGTTTGATTTAAGTATATACGTATACTAAATATAATGCAAAATTTCTTTGAAGTTAAAACTCCTTTGTCAACGCACTAAACTAAATTTTTCGAATTTTTTAATTATTTTAGTTCAATTTTATTTCTTTATAATAAATTTTTTCCTTAGCTTGACGAAACTTATGTCAGTTTCAAGTTTAAAAAGGTTCCTTCTAGTGAGTAAATTCATGTACTTGTTCGGAGTAAAAATGGCTTTAGCACTAAATCATTATCAGTTTTCCTCATTTTTAGTTCATTTTCGTAATTTTTAGTTCATTTTTTTTTTGAGTGTATCGGGCCACAAAAATCAATAAATTTTCCACATCTCTTCAGATATGAGGAGATCTGGTACTATATATTATCAGATCTGTTCATAAAGTGTATCACATATGCCATATCTAATCATAAATGATCAGATCTGGCATCGATCATATATAATTAGATTAAGGTAGATCTTATCAAATTTAATCCTTTTTACACATGCTATTCTAGGAATTTTTCTCTTCAAATTTATTTAACTTTTTTATCGTATATTGCAAAAAGTATTACTTTAGTGAATCAGCCCATACCTCAGATTTCCTGCCCAAAGGCTTTGAGCAGGTGACAAATGATAACGGTTTCAAGTAAAATTCGTATACAGTCGAACCTCGATTTGTGCTCCACTAAAAAAGCCAGAAACTCGATTTTTGCTCTCTTTTAAAAAATAATTAAAACTATTATAATTGTTATTGATTTTTGCTCCCGATCGCTTTGCGATCAATTTCTCTTTAAATAAAAAATAAATACAAATTTCGCCTATAAGGTAAACTTTTTTTCTGGAAAAAATTAAAAATTTCTTTTAAATTTAAACTATTTTCTTTTATTAAAAAAAAATCACTTAAAAATTTTTATCTTGTAAAAAATTTACGAAAAATTTTTTTCATTGGTACGAGTATTTCCAATTTTTTTATAAAAAAATTAAAATTTATGAAAAAAAAATCTTTTTTTGCAAAGAACAATCATTAAAAGCCCCGTTAACTGTAAATTTGTTTTCATATATATAAACATATATACAACTATAGTTGTTAAACAAATTTAAACATTTGAGGGCAACGTAACCTACGCCCGCCCTTAACCTGATTGATTTTTATTTGCTTTTATATTCACTTCTGCATTTATTTCCTTTTATTTTAAGTGACTTTACTTAAATGATATTTTATACTTTTTTTTACATTGTTATATCTTTTAGTATTTTGCATTTCAATTTTCAGTCCAAAGTCATTAAAAGTCGATTAAATATTTCTTTTATCTTTTGATATTCTCTTATAACAACTTGTTGCAAATACCAACGTGTATTGACTGATGTATTATAAACAAAAACTAGTTTTAAATATTAGAATATACTAAGAAGAAAATTAAATTCAGGCTCAGGTGTCTTGCAAAAGATCTCCTCAGAACCCAAAGTTTTAGATGAGCTAGAGCCTCCAGAAGAAAGCAGAGCCGGAACAAAAAAACTATTAAAAAACATTTTTCTAAGGGCTTCGCCATACTTGCCCGTACTCCAGGAAACACATATTTGAATGTTAAGGTTTCCAACCAAACGGATATATTTTAAACTTCAGTCTTCTAGTCAAAATGTTTTTGACGAAAATTCTAAAAAATACCTTATCCTATCCAAAGCGGCTTGGACACGTCGGTAAGTAGGCTTTTTTTCCCTTTTTGACATCCAATTTTATACGCTCCTGCCGACAATTCCAAAGAGTACTTTATCAGTGATAAAGACCATACTCCAGAGAGTTCATAGCTCCTTCTAAGTGCTTTAGGCCATACACCAGGGAACATATATTTAAAAATTTAAGATTTCTAGCCGAAGTGGTTTGAACCGGCCATTAAGGAGGAGAACATGTTTTTGGCAAAAATAAATCCAAAAAGTTCCTTGTCTGTTAATAACTTTATACTCCAGCAAATACATTTTGAATTTTAGGTTTCAAGCCAACGCAGTTTTTACAGGTCATTAAGAAGATGTTAAACACCACAGATTGTTTTCAAAATTAAATCATTATTAAAGCTTTCAATAACCATAGTGCAATAACTTAAAAATAAAAATTAAAAAAAAAATTTTCTATGTAGTAAATTACTTACTCAAATATCAAGATTTATTCTTACCTGAAAAGATAAAGATTTCAATAAAATTATTAAAAAATTGACAATTTTGAAAAGTAGTAAATATAACAAATAATATTTTATAATACATAGTCTTCTCATTCAGTTTACGAGATACAGCTAATGAATATTTTTTAAATTGAAGACAATGCGCTAACAAAATATTTGCATTATAAAGTGATATTTAAAAATTATGCTCTAATAATAAATTCGCACTGCAGAGTTAGTAAAAGTCAATGGCTGCAATGAAATTAAAAAGTAAATGCACTTTTTACTTTTGCAGTCTAAACGTGGCATTAGCTTAAATCCATATGTAAACGATGTTATGATTAACAAAGTGGATTAACTTTTATCAAGTAGATTAATTTTGCATCCTAAATGACGTATCCTAACTCGTTTAATATACGAAACTTAAGCGATTACATAATTGGCGATTTTTTTGTATTCAAACTACAACACGCAGAGAAAAAACATGGTTGGAACATTATCACTGCAACTATATTATACTTGCTGTATTCGGGTATGGTTGTCACAATCAAGTTATTGGTTTATAAATAAGCTCTAAACATCAATATTTCTGCCACCATCATTATTATAGCAAATATTTTATTATTTCATGATTGCCACTTTCTATTTTGTAACATGATTGGCCGGAACCATACTGTAACAAAAATTCTGACTATGAAAACATATGATAATTATGAAACTATAAAATGCTGACAACAATCAATAAATAATTGCAAATCAAATAAAACATGACTTCAACATTTACAATTATAACATTGTTTTATAAAAAAAAATATATTAGTTGAGTCACTCATGTAAAAATGATAATATATGATCATTTTCACCTGGGGGCTTTATTTTCTAAAATGTCGTATACATATAACAATATAATTTACATTAATCAATTCATTGTCGAAAAAATTAATTGTCAAAAAGGTTCTATATAAAGATCTTTAATTCTATTAAATAAAATCAATAATATTTCATGTTAACTAACGACTTTCTTGTAGAAAAAATACTCTGAATATAAATATAATATTTTTTTATAAGAAAATGTCTGTAGAACCCTAGAGTTGTTTTGTACAGAAAGGTCTCTTATAGCAAATACTACTTTTCTAAAGGAAAAATTCTGAGACTCAGAGGACTATCTAAAAAAAATATGAAAAATATTCTTAGAATTTAAGAATTTTTCTATTACAAAAAGTTCACAGAATCTAAAAATATTTCTACTAGAAAAAGTTCTTAGAATCTAAGTATTTAACACTAAGAATTTTTTTAGAATCTAATTTTTTTTAAGAATATATGAATTTTTATCTAAGAAGCAGTTTGCAGAATCCGAGAATTTAAAACTGTCTCTATCAGAAAAATTTCTAAAAATCTATTACAAAAAGTAGAATCTAAGAATATTTCTACTAGAAAAAGTTCTTAGAATCTAAGTATTTTACGCGATGAGAAAAGTCATCAGAATCTAAGAATTTTTTTAAAATCTAATTTTTTTTAAGAATATATGAATTTTTATCTAAGAAGCAGTTTGCAGAATCCGAGAATTTAAAAGTGTCTCTATCAGAAAAATTTCTAAAAATCTAGTATTTTTGTTTATTAAAAAAGTCCTTAGAATTAAATTTTTTTAATATTTTTCTTTTAAGAAGTCCATAAAATCAAAAATTTTTTTAAAAAAGTAAAATTTTTTCTTTAGAAAACACATTTCTGAAAGAAATATTCTTAAATTTAGAGAACTTTTTTATAGTTACGAATCATAATATAACTGTTGGAACTATATTATGGTAAAATTATGGTAATTTTATTATCATAATATGATAACCGTATTATAGTACGACTATGGTTGGCACAGACATAGTCCCAAAAATATATTATATTTTTTCTCTGCGTGTGTATACATGAAACTAATTTCATTTGTAATAAATTTAAATATTCATTCAAGCCGTCAAAAAAGAGAATTTGTTCCCAGTAGGGTGGTGTCTAATATTGCAAAGATATTTATTAAAAACTTCAGTTCAACATATTACCCAAGCAGTTTTGCATTTTAATTGCTATCAGGCTTTTTATAAAAACACCAGTTTTTTTCTGCGTGTTCTAGTAAGAAAGCAAATATTTCATAAATAAATTTTTAAACAAAGATTTTTTTGATTTTCAATTTTTAAATGAATTAATTAAAAATGTATATAGGGATATTTAAAATAAGTTTAACATTTGTAATCTATAAATGTTAAACTTATTTTAAATGTCCCTATATACATTTTTAATTTTAATTCCATAATATTTTTCATAAAGAAAACTTTTTTGCTTCTATTTACTTCATAAATTTAAATTGTATTTAAAATCAAAAGCGAAATATCAAAAAAAAAGTTAACTATTCATCGATATAACTTAACAGTCCGAGGATATAGAAAGTGAAAAAAAGAAATCAGAAATAAAAATAGGGAAGGGTGGGGTGTAGAAGTCATTTATTCCATTTTTTTTTTATCACATAGTACCTCGATTTACTCCTATTTCGCTTAAAATCTGTTGTTTTGGAATCCCCGGATTTGACCCAAGACAGACTAATTTTTATCATTAGCAGTGGTAATGGTTTATAAGGACCAATATATATGTACATAGTATAGAATTTTTTGTTCATTTTGACCTGTCCTGCCCACTTTCAGACATATATTCAATATAAAATATGAGAAAATATCTCCATTTATATGTCAGATAATAATACTAATTACACGGTGCTACACTGAAAAAGAACTTGCGAAAAGACCTAGTGTAGGTTGTAGGTCTAGCTGAGTGTATTATATAACCGGTTTTATAAGCTGCAATATACCCTCAAAATTTCGAGACATGGGAAAGAGAGTATTTTTTTGGACTGGCGAACTTAAACTTTTCTAACTCAGTCAACGGCATTAATTAAAAATAAACGCGCTCTTTCGAAATATATATACTTCCCGTTATTTATATAAATGTGTCGAGATTTTTTCAATAATATAAAAATTTTTCATTTTTTTTAAACTTTTTCATTTTCTACGAGAGTTTTTTTCGAATCTTTTTTTAAAACAACAATAAACTTAAAGTCAGTGAGTAAAACAAGTTTTTATTCGTGTAAATCGGTTAAAAATTTACAAAGTTATAGTACTTTCATTTCTAATTTATGCCGTTAACCGTTTCGAAATCGGTTAAAAAATGACTGAGTTAGAAAAGTTTAATTGCGCCAGTCCAAAAAAATACTCTCTTCCCCATATCTTGAAATTTTGAGGGTATATTGCAACTTATAAAATCGGTTATATAATACACTCAGCTAGACCTACATCCTACACTAGGTCATTTCACAAGTTCTTGAATTCTTTTTTTTTTGTAGCAGCGTATTATGATGCATTTAATTTGTGAACTAGAACAATCCCGGCTCATAGTTCACTTTTTATTTATTGTCAGTACACGTGCTTCTCGAAACGATCATAGTTGATTGAATTAGTATTACGTTCAGACGGAAGCGACGGTAAGTTCGTCTTGTACCAGAATATAATGATTTGGAAAGGAATTTGGTTCAAATTAACTGGAATTTTAACATATAAAGTTAGTTTAAATACGAGAGTAAAAAAAATGATCAAGCGCCATATTTAATCATATCGAATTTGATATTTTTTAATATAAATATGCAATATCCAGCTGACCTTTTTTAATTTGAAAAATGGCAGATCATCTTAGATCCAGTAATGTATTTGGAGATTCAGTGAGATCTAAATTGATCCGAAAAATTAGATTCACCAATATATTTAAGGATTCAGTGAGATCCAAATTTACCCAAATTTGTATTAAATCCAACAATAAATTATACAGAATCTAGTTTATTTAAAAAACGTTTAAAATAGAATAAAAAAATTTTAACTAATAATAAAAAATTAAAATTCTATAAATTATTAAAAAACCAATGCCTTTGCCAGGATTTAAACTCGTTGTGCCTGAGTTGTAGTAGACCGCCTAACTCAGTCACTCACTGATATACATAATGGCTGACTTTATTAGACTACATTGTTTTTATAATTGTGTTAAATATAGGTATATATAATTATATATATTATCATATTATGGACTAAGAAAAAATGTGGAGAACAAATTTTGATGAAAAGTATAGAAATTTTTACCACTGACAGAACCTTTAAAAACAAAGATCAATAATATATTATTACAGGAACCTAAAATTTCTACATATTGTTGACCCAAAATGTTTTGAAATTTAAAGTTTTTGTAAAAAAAAAAAAATTAATGAGAAAAAAAACCATTAACATAGAACTATATATAATTATAAATTATATCATATCAAAAATATACCATATACTTATACCATATTAAAAAATATTTCTTTTATTGGACAATCTATTCAATCATTATAGTAAAGTAATAACCCTTTTAGTTATTCATATCCCAGCAAAACTTTGGTAGTCAGTGCCATACACTCATGCTTTTTCTTGTAATGAAAGCTATATTATATGATATTTTCAAGCATGAAGTAATGAATTACAGATCATTGATTACGTATTGCATCATTTATAAATGTAAAGTAATAATTGAAATATTTTTGAAAATCTATTTTTAGATGCATTACTTTGTGTTTTTTTTTTTGTAAGCAAAAGGGTAATGTATGTACATCACGAACGGAGCACGAAGCGCAACAATTCATTTTTGTTTAAAGCAATCAAATAAATAGTTCAATGGGTAGAGTTCCCGGCTGGTAACCAGAGTTCCCAGTATTGATTCCCATCATGAACACAATATATTACATTTTAAAATATTTGTAATCAAGTATTTTAAATATATTTTGTTGATATCTTTTTTAAACACATTACTTTTCCAATTCTTATAATCATATAAATAACAACTTACTTTATCACTTCCAATGGATCCATACATTAGTTATCATGGGCTCATCGGTATTAAAAGAAAATACCTAGGCCCCAATAGCTATACATTATTTTACACATTATTTGGTAATCTATTGTTTTGCTGGGATAATAAAAAGCGTGTACAGGTATCTATTATTTTTTGAGAGAAAGTGTTTTCATTTATAGAAATATAAGAAAAGGATTTTATCTGGCATCTCTGCTTTTTAGGCAGAAATATTTTCTTTTAAATTTTTAATTAGGCAATTGTATTTGAAGATATTTTCTTTGTGTATCTTTCTAATGACGATTTTCACAAACAGTTAACATTGCTAAAGTAGCGGCAATTTTTGTGAATATGGCAAAGTATCGTGAAGTAGAAAATTAATGGTTTCAATCCAATGATTATTATTTGAAATTATTTAAAAAGTAGCCGATTCTATTGCTTCAAATTAATATTCCTAGAACCATTTTTTGGAACTAGTTAGTTAGTTAAGTTACCATCTTAGTCTCAAAGGATAGGAAGTTTCATAGGATTTCTTCAAGCTTTAAAAGCACTAACTTTGAGTTGCTCAAAAAATTATGTAAGCCTTTTCAATAAAATAACTTTTTGGTATTGTAGGTAAATTACAAAACTTTAAGGAAATATAAATTAAAAATCTATATTAAAAATTTAACTGGTTTAACGACCTATTTCAATCCATAATTATATGAGTTTTAAATTATTTGTTTCGTCATTAACCAAAATAAAGGTGATAAATTAAGAAATCATTTAATTAATATACTGCAAATGTGAATTGTTGATTTGGATACAATGTCGCGAAAGTATTTTATAAAAAAAAAAAAAAAAAAAAAAAAACAATTACTTGCTTTCATTTTATATTGATTTTACTTTGTAATTTTTTTCAGTTATTTTTCCACATTTATCTTCATTTATTTTTATTTTTGTTAATAAATATGAATTGAGGATAGAATAAATATCTTTATAATTGAAACCGTTTTAATATTTTGATTCAAACAATTACAAAATAAATTGGTTATTCAAAAAAATGTTTAATTGGATAAATTTAAGATGTATTTTTTGTTTGTGTAAGTTATCCCTTTTTTGCATAATGATGTACATTTCCATCATAACATTTATTGAACAAAAAATGCACAAAAATAGTTGTATTGTAAAATAATTGTTGCAGGCAACATTTTGCACGACTATTAAATCATCACTATAAATTAACAGGTTTTAACTTGTCGCTCCGCTCTTTGTTGGGGTTAGAAAAAATAGTGTAGAATCTTGTGTATTTTTAGAAAGCTAATCTAAATTTGTTTGGAATATAAAAGTTATAACGGATGGAAAAAAGTTTGGAAATACCTATTCGATTTTTTTGCATGATGATGGATATTTCCATCATACTGTTTTTTTAGTTATTTATATTATCTATTTATACTAGGATTTTCTTTAAATATTTTTTCTTAATATAGAGCATTTACTTCACAGTGATTAATTTCAGAGGAGGAAAATCATGCAAAGAAGGGTTAAGATGAAAAGTTTTACCACTAGTCAGTTTTTGTAATGGATATATTTAATGATTTATTATGGATACTTTTTACAAGATAGAAAGAAGTATTACCCACTTCACCTAATCCTCCTCTACACTACAACACTACAAAAAGATAAAAGTAAAAATTAGGTCAAACTGAAAAAAAAAAATTTTAAAAAGGTTAAACAAATAGAGAATACACAATACGACGAGTTTCATACTCAACAGTTAAGCTTCACATAAAAGTTGACCCAACAAATTTAAACAGAAAATTTAAACAATTTCTTGTAAAGCAACATGATACAATTATTAAAATGTAAACAAATTAGGTTTTTTACTTTTTCCCTTTATCAAGAATGTTTTCCAATGCGTCTGTCGATGATGTCTACCTTGTATGGTTATATCATGCAAAGCATGAACAATTATTTAGGTTAACTATCATATAGAGCTTAACTATTACATGTAAAACACAGACGTTAATTTATAATAAAGTTTGATAAAAAATTTAAAAAAAAAATTTAAAAAAGTTTTATTTCTACAAATATTATTGTATTATGAATTTAAGGGAATTAAATACGTTTTAAATACATAAAAAACTTAAGTGTAAGTTTCACAGCGTAGACCTATTTATATTTAATTATTTTTACGATTTTTTATATTGGTTTTCAAATTATCTTTAATCGTTGTTCGTTAATCGATAGGAGGTATATATTTATTAGTTTTCTTTTTTGTGGTAAAGAATTCTTTTGATATGTGAAGCTTCTGTGTATTTTACAGCAAATAAAAAAACATTTTAAAGTAAAGCTTTTTCTCTTACATAAAAAAATACCATAAATTTTTTGATTAATTAAAAGGAAAAAAATCTATATAATAAAAAATTATATTATACTAAATATTTATTAAGATTTATATATATTTGGGTTCATTGAACTTTAAATTAAATTTATGTAATAGCTATTATGAGTTGTTATCTTGAGAAATGTGTTTTATATGAAACGTGAAATAGAACAAAATTTTGTATTTGGTTATTAAATAATGAAATGTGTATAATTTATATTAGATCTTGTTCCTTTATGTTTTACTAGCTTAAAAGCCCGACACTTCGTTATCGGTAGTTTTAAATATCGAAATATTTTGAGAAGAAAATATTATTCTATTTTCCAAAGATTTTACTATTTAAATAAATTGGTTTTATCTTTTGAAGTGGATGTTTAAATTTAAAGTTTCGAATTTCTTGTTTATAGGTCATTCAAGGGGGACGTGCCCCGTGTTAACTGTTTTAATATTACTTGTTCCCCTTTCCATCCCATTTCGTTCTTCTTGTCTAACAATTCATTTCCACTCGCTCTCATTTCATTTATTTCCCCTTGTCTAATGTTTCAATTACACTCGTTCCCCATTCCATTTTATTTTGTACCCTATCAAGTGTATCGATTTCACTCATTCCTCATTTCATTCCATTTCAATTCCCTTGTCAAGTGTTTTAATTCCACTCGTACCCCGTTTCATTCCATTTCGTATCTCTTGTCTAGTGTTTCAAATTTACTCGTACCCTTTCTATTCCATTTCTGTTCCCTTCCAATTTACCTTGCAAATATTTCCCCATATACACCATAGCGGGCAAAGCCCGCTACGTTGTTAGCATAGAAAATGGTTGCATGAGCTTACGCCCGGTGGTATACGGAGTTCCCATATAATTACCCGCAGTCCTTAATTTTTTACCATGTCCCAGACCAAAACTCTAAGATGTACCTCAATAATGAGTTAACCCATACTCCAGGAAACACATACTTCAAATTTCAGATTTTTACCATGTACCTGGCTAAAATTCTAAAATGTAGCTGATCAATGAGTTAGCACATACCCCAGTTAACATATATTTTAAATTTCAGCTTTCTGGCTAAATCGGTGTGGGCAGCCCGTTTAGGAAGAGACTGTTCACCTCCCCATTCAATTTTCCAAAACCGACATCTTGGCTGTTATCTACACTGGAGAAGAGGCCAACATACCAAATTTCAACTTCCTAGGTCCAGCGGTTTCGCCAAGCCGTTAAAAGGCAGACATTTCATCCTTTTAGACCCCATTTTTAGCACGTCCCTGGCTAAAATTCCAAAATATAGATTGTCAAGGAGTTAGAACATACTCCCAGGATGGCATTTTTCAAATTTCAGGTTTCTAGCTAAAGGGGTTTGGGCCGTGAAAGGGGAGTTTTTCCCCCTTTATATTTAGAGATTATTAACTTAAAATTTAAATTAAGAAAAAACTGTAAAATGCAAACAAAAAGATTAATTATTGTAATCACTACCACTTCATTAAAGATGTTTCTGAAAAACATACGCATAAAATTTGTAATACTCTATGACGTATGATAAAAATATTAAACCGTGGCAAATCTAACCCAAAGTTAGATTCGTGGCGATTTTTTTGATCGATTTATATTGATTTTTGCGATTTTCTAGTACTTTTAAAGATTTTACCGTATTTTAGGCGTACATATTTGTAATTTTAACTATAATATCTAATCTAATATTTCAATGCTAATTAACAATTTCCATATATGTTTTAACTAACTAATGGGTTAATACAATTCTCTTAATTACCCTAAAAAGTTATTTGACTTTAAGAAAACTTCAATTATCTTTAAAGATATCTTCATTTAAAATATGCCTATACTTTGAAAAATAAAATATTTTGCTTATTTGGCAAAAAAAACCAAATGAAAAAATTGAGTAAAAAAAATGAAAAACCAAAAAATTAACCAAGTTTGTTGTAAGAAGATTGTTGAAATACTTAACGTGTTTTTAGTTAATTTAGTTAATTTAGGAAATATTTAGGTGTTTTCTCTCAAGCTGAAGAAACCTAGTTAAAAAAATGTTTTATTTATTTTAGTTTTTTTTTCCTTGAAAGTTGACAGTAAAATTTTGTAAAAAAGCTAACTATCTCCTTATTATTATTTTTAAGAATTTTAATGACCAATTTTAAACATTGTGAGGTATTAAACAAATTTAAAACAAAAATTACTTATGGTTATGTGATCATTTGGCAAATTATTTTAAGTATCAAGAGCTTTTATTCTCAACACCCTCTATAAACCAATAAATATTTTTTTAGGAGAGGCATATAACTGATTTATTCACAAATTCTTAAAGTATGAATCAATCTATTTTCTACAATATTTGTTAAATTTAAAAAGATTGTAATATTTTACGTTATTCGTGACGCTATGGTTGTTAGAGTCTATTGCAATTAAAAAAAATCAAATATTTGTTAGGCATTGCTTGGTAAAAAAATTATAATAGAATTTGCATTTATTTAAGTTTCAGCGTTTTCTTTAAACTTTTTTTTAAAACATAAAACAACTAAAACACTTAAAAATAAAAAAAACATTCGAATTGAACATTGGTACATATCTTACTATTACTTAGGTTTAATCTGAATCAAATTATACACTCACCAAAAAAAGTCTGTAATGACAACTGAAAATTTTTCTGTTATTACGGGAAATTTTGCTAATTTGAGCCCAGCGGTATTTTTTTGCTAATCTTAGCAACACATGTCTCCTGACGTGTAGTATAATGAAATTTGTAGAAAAAATTAGCTGCCGTTTCTTAATTTTAGTAAACTTTTTGTAAAGTGCAATTTAAAAACGGTTTGCTAAAATCAGCAAAAAAAAAAAGTACTAAATATTATCAATATTAGTACAAAATTTCAAATTCATTTTTTAACGAGCATTAAAATTTTTTTATTTTTTTTTTTTAAATATTTTAGACAAAATTAAAAAAAAAAAATAATGGCTCAAAAATTCTAAAAACATAAACGAGTTTATCATTTTGTTTTAATTTGGTAATTTCTGTTTTTAAATATATTTCAGTAATTTTTTTATTGTTTTAGGGCTGATTTTTAGAACTAAAAAAGATTTTTAGTGCTTTTTTAAGTGAATGTCCTATTTTTAGACATCAGTCGGTATATTTTTTTCCGATCCATTTTTTAATCTATGCTACATTTTCTTGAAATTTAAGTTTGTAGGTGTAAGTTTTAATTAGAAATGACATTTCCTTTAATATCCACTTTTTTAAAATTAGTATTTTTTTTTTGCTAATTTTAGCACATCGGTTTTAAACAATTTGTAAAATGATTTCTGAAATTAGCAAGAAAAATTTATAAATATTCTGTAAAAATTCTGTAATTTGTAAAATGTAAATAGCAAAAAGATTTGCTAAATAATAATTTTTTACTAAAAATCAGTACAAAAAATAGTAAAGTGGGATTGAAAACCGCTTACAAATTTTACTACTAACTTTTTTTCTGAATGTACACAGAGAATGGTTTGGTTGGAGCCACTGATATATATTTTTTGGCGTAACAGAAACACAAAAGAATTTCGGTTAAAGAAAAACATTTTAATTCTGTCAGGAATACATTTGATTACCACGACCAAATAATTCAGTTGCTGAAACCAAATCATTCAGTTGGCAAGGAATTCGGTTGCCACAATGAATCTGTGTATGTAACAGTTTTTGTTTTTAATTCGATTGGGCAAGTTATGGTATTCTTTATAAAAATTCAGTTTAAATTTAACATTACCATTTGACCAAAATCCATTGATTGTATGATATTACCTTAAGAATATGGAAAACATATTTTATGGTACAGACTTAGAAACAAACATTTAAATGACCTTGCCTAAGTACAATTGTAGGAAATAACTTTGTTTTTTATATGCAGTGATAATATATTTTTAATAAGTCAATAACATTAATGTGGTTGATAGAGGGTATTGCATTCAAAAATTAATTTAATAGTTGATAGAAAAATAAGCATAAAATATTTAAAGAAGTACCAAAATTTATTTTTTTTTCTCTGAAATTCGATCAATGTGTATTTACTTGTAAAAAGTTAAGGCATATTAAAAAACAACAAATTGTGATTAATTTTACACAAATTTAAAATTTTTTGCATGTTAGTTCACTAGAGCCTAATAAATTTTTTGTTGTATTTATTATTGTTGATTCTAACGCTTGTTTAATTAAATTCTTTTAAATTTAAAAAAAATGCTGCCACAAGTTTGATATTATTTCTATAAAATTTTGAGATATATTGAAATGTTTTGAAAGAAATTTTCAACCAAATTTTTAATTTCTATGTTTTGAATTTATTTTTCCATCTCGCACACGCACAGAAAAAATATTTTAAAATTAAGTAGAGACAATATAAAATTCTATATAAACAGGTTGGAAATCAAACTAAGTTTGATTTCTTTTTAATTTAAATATGTTTCTATTTATTTTTAAAAAAATGCGAAAACATAATCTTAAATGCTCTGATAATAATTTAAATTCCAACAACATTATTTTAACTATAACTATATAAATTTTAATAAGATTTGTATTTATTTTAAAAATGTTCGTAAAAAATAACGATATTAATTTATATAATATAAATTATTTAACTGTGTTTTTTCTGTGTAGGGTCTTAATATTGTTTTATTTCGTTTAAAAAATTTAATTTACAATTTTTTAAATACACTGTTGCGTATATTCCATTTAATCTGTGTCATTTTTATGTACATTAAATATTTCTTTAATTAAAACTTTTTCAACGGTTTTTAAAATTATTAACCTTTAGTATTACTACGACCACCCCAAATGCCAAAAAAAAAGACCTTCTCATTCCAGCTAACAAGTTTTCAGCGCCATTGAAACCACACAACCCTCACCTTGGCTATTACCGCAACCAACCATTAAACAAAAAATAATACTCCTTGAAATTATGTTGATCGTTTTTGTTAAATTTCTTAGTTAAGTTACTTTTAGTTAAGTGTGAGAAAATAAATTTATTGACCATAAAATGTTGGCAATAAAAAAGGCTAAAGAATGGAGACAAAATATTTCATAAAACTGTTAGCAACAAAAAAATTATAACTTAAAACATTGTTGGTTTGCTTTAACAGAAAGTAATTTCAAAAATATATTTGTAAGATAAACAGTGAGAACAAAATTAATAATAATATAATATATGTTACCGTTTAAAAGTTTGTAACTGTGGTCTCCTCATGATTTTTAAAATTATTTTTAATTTGTAGTTATACATAATTGAATATTTAGTTTTGTATTAAATTAAAAAAAATGTCTGTGTTTATTTTAATTGTTGCTAAATAAATCTATTTTTGAGCTGATGCCAATATTTTTATATTCTGATAATGTCTAGGTTTTTATATATTTTTTTAATAGTAATTGTCAATGAATATAGTTTTTATTTAAATACAAAACATTATTTATATTATATACGCCACATGCTGTAAGTCTTAAATTGAAAAATATTTATTTTAAATAAAATATCAAAGTTGATGCAAATAATAAAAAACCAAAAAATATTTTTGGGAAAAAATTTGTCTGACAAATAATATCTATTGAGAGGTTAAAGCTGTGAAATGTTTAGTGTCTGCCTCTGGTTAAAAGAAGGTGCGATATTGGATAGGTGTTATTGTCCGTCCGAATTAAATTTTTCTACAAGCACCCTCATGACTAAAATTTTGCTGAATCGGCAACATTTTTTTCGATTTGACTAACTTTTTTATCAATGTAGATCTAAGTAGATTTTATCAATTTCTATAAATAATTAGTATTCGGCCAAGTTCCGCCAAACACCAATTGCAGTCCGAGATCTACTCAAAATTTTTTAATTTTATGCAATTTTGCTGTAAATTTTTAATTTCGTGCGTCTTCTAAAAAATGTCTCTGTTGTTGGTAGCTCTCACTTTATAAAAAATCCGAATACAATTCGTTTAGGGAAGTATTTTATGGCTGACGTTTAAACCCTTAATAAAATGTGTATTTCAAATTTTTTTTTTGAGAATTTTCTTTAAATGATCTCTTTCTTAAAATCAAATTTGCATTTAGTTTCTTCCTTTGGACCGATTTTTAACCTTTTTTTTCCTTTACCACTTGGGTAAGTTTTATAACTTTTTGAGACCTTGTGATATTATAATATACACTGAACAGTTTAACCAACAATTTCAATTATAAACCGTAACCGTTATGTTTCAAAAACCTTATCGTAACCGAAATAAATAACAAAATTATACCAGCCCGAAAACCGTAACCGATATTCGGACTGCGGTTCCATAACCGCTAAAACACTGATTCCAATTAAAAATCAAAACCAATTGAAAAACCGTAACATTTATTTTTCAAAAAGAGCATTGAGTGCTGGAAGGCTGTCATTGGCTAGCGCCAAGCTAAGAGGTTCATCGTTCCATCTAGTGGAAAATCCTGGAGTCTTCTTTCTCTGAACAGGAAGGACTTAATAGCCACAACAGGATTTTTCACTGGACACTATAATCTCAGATACCATTTGAGGATCAGAGGTCTGTCTCACTCAGATACTTGTAGGTTCTGTGAATTGGACGCTGAGACAGCGGACCATATACTCTGCGAATGTCCTTCGCTTTGCGGCAGGAGACTACAATCTCTTGGTGGCTATACATTATCCTCCTTGGAAATTTGAAAATCTGTGCCTAGTAGGGCCTTCATTGGAAGCCTCAATATTTAGGACAGAAAATAAGGCTGCACAAAAGATCATCATCTTTTGGTCGCGTTGCATTGGCGTTTCTAATCTAATCTAATTTTTTCAAAAACCTTCAACTTAGCTGTTAAAAAGTACCTTTTATTAAAAAGTACCTTTTATTAAAAGGTACCTTTTATTAAAAAGTACCTTTTATTAAAAAGTACCTTTTATTAAAAAGTACCTTTTATTAAAAGGTACCTTTTATTAAAAAGTACCTTTTATTAAAAAATTACCTTTTATAAAAAAAGTATCTTTTATCAAAAAAGTACCTTTTATTAAAAAAGTACCTTTTATTAAACAAGTACCTTTTATTTAAAAATTACCTCTTTTAAAAAAAGTACCTTTTATTAAAAAAGTACCTTTTATTAAAAAAGTAACTTTAATTAAAAAATTACCTTTTATTAAAAAAGTACCTTGTGTTAAAAAGTACCTTTTATTAAAAAAGTACCTTTTATTAAAAAAGTACCTTTTATTTAAGAAGTACCTTTTATTTAAAATGTACCACTTATAAAAAAAGTACCATTTATTAAAAAATTACCTTTTACCTTTTTAAACTCAGTGTTTGGCCCTTTGCCTTGAAACCTGAAAACTTTGACCCACTGTAAAAAAAAACTCAGACGTGCTGGACCATAAGTTTGTTCTACAAAAATGATCTACTCAACATACCCTTTCAGAATTATAGGGTCGCTATTCTGTTCCAAAAATCCTGTTGGACAGTGTAGTTAACTGCCAAAAAATCCTTTAAAAACCAACATTTTGCTGGTTTATGGCCTTGTTTTTTTTTAGTTTATTTGTGTTTAAATGTTTTATTTTCAAAGTTTTGAAAATCATTTCCTAAAATCAAAAAAATTCTCTATCGACATCCGTTATGCTATTTTTAAATAGTTTTATCGATAATAATTTTTAAGAAAAACTATAAAAGATATTAACTTGTTGGTACCTTTCCGTTCAAGGTTAATGATGATTATTATAGCAAAAGTTTAACTAAACAAGGAAATTCATAAACAAAAAAATGTTTGCTGAAGGGGAAAATCAAATGCCGAAGTAAAACATTTTCATTACATTCCAACCAGTTGAAGTAAAATTTTAAATAACCTTCTCAACATTATTATTATTACATTATGTATAGTCTAACAAAACCTATTCAACCATAAATAATGACAACGGATAAACTTGAAGAAGAAGGAAAGGTTATTTATCAATTATCTAAAAAAAAAACTAATTAGAAAATCCGTATAAATGTAATAATACTTGAGGTACTAGAGTGAAAATTAGTAGGTATTATGATAGTAATGTAACAAAGCTATTATGGGAAAACACTTCTTCAGAATATAAAGATTTATTTATTTTAAACATTAGGAATGAATTCGAAAGATATGTTTTATATTCCCACTCTTGGCATTAAAATAATTTCAAAACAATATTAACAGAACTTTTTAGGATTTATGTTCATTCCTATGATTAAACAGATTATTTATCGATTAATGAACATAATTTTTAAGCAATAGATACCTACCAGTGCTTAGATACTCGTATCTTTTGACTTTTATTCGTCTACTCTGTAGGTATCTAAGCACTGGTAGAAGGTATCTATTGCTTAAAATTACGGGCATAGTTCTAATTTTTGTTGATATATTAGAGTAATTTCTCTTAATTTTTTGTTTTTTAATCCTTTTTTGCAATTATTTGTTTTACCAAACTTTTAATTTTGGCATTTTTTTTAAATGGTATTTCTAACCCTTTTGTACATTATTTATCTATTTATTTCAACTAACCGTCAATTGAACTTTGTATTTGTCATTTGTTGAAGTTATAATATAGATACGTTTTTATGACCTTTTACATCCTACTCAGGTTAAAAACCAACAAAAACTTGATAACATTTGTTTGCATCAGTGCATTTGTGTGTAAATGCTACAGGCAATACAATTTTGTTGGTCCTTTTGCCATTTTGTTATTTAAATATATTTGTAGCCTAAATACATAATAACTGGCATTGACAAAATATAATTAAAATTAGCATATAAACAAATGCTGGGTACAGGGTAGTTTTAATAAATTGGCTACACGCAGAAAAAAAACGACCTGCTGGTAATATACATTTGTTTGGGATCTCTTTGCGCCGTGTTTCTAATACAATATGCTTGCCTGTTCCAAAATAGAAATGGACTGTTTCATGTACGAAAACATTCTTGAAATGAAACTGATTCCGAATGAAATATGCCACGTTGATGGATGTTTAAACACAATAATGACCCAAAACATACATCAAGCTTGGTCAAAGAGTTCATGAAGACAATGAAGTTCAAGTTCTTGATTGGCCGGCACAATCACCCACTTTAAATCACATTAAAAACTTCTCTGGAATATTGAAAAGCAGTGTTGCTGGTAAACGATTTCGGAATCAAAACGAAATTTTCTAAATTCTAGAATCTGAGTGGAAACGTATTCCAGAGGCCGTAATAAATAATCAGATCTGTCGAAGTTATAAAAAATAAATTATGCTTATTTTTTGCACAACACTGTATGTATAATTACAATAAAAATAAAATAATTGGAAGAATTTTTCAAACATGTTTATGGTAGTTTTTAAAAATATATTAAATTGCCTGTACCCATATTCAACAATGTGTTTTTCTGCGTGTAAGGCTGCCATAACACTTTTTGTCAAATTTCGCCATAGAAGTATTTACCAATGTTCAAAAGAAAGAAAATATGATAAATTAGCTCAGCATTTATGGCTTAAATTCACCCTACCTTATTTTCATTTAAAAATTATTACAATTAACGTAATAGAATAATTTCTTGGATTATTGCAAAAAAAACATCAAATCAATTTAAACATAAAAATACTTATTTAAAGCTGGTAATTTTGAAAATTGGAAAAATTATTTATATATGTCGATATATGTAGTTCATATTTAAGTCGTGTATGCCGATCTTATTGATAGCAATTGACAGCATAATTATGTATATTAGCCTATTTAGGTCACATTTATACAACACCAGTAACCCAGAGCGAAAGTTAACGTTGACCTTAATTGAAAAAAAATCACAAATCGTTAAAAAAAATTTTAATAAATTATAATCAATTAAAGAGTTGAGTTGCTTTTAGAAATAGGTTTTGGTTTTGATGTTTTTGACCATGATTATGTAGCTATTTTAAAAAAGGTTTAAATTTGTTAATAAAAGTTTATTATACGGCCCGGTGAACTTTAAAAGTGGATTAAAAACAAGCCATTTACCGCGTACTTTATATCACTAAAAACCAATAATTGTTTTTGTATTTTAGCCAGTTAAACTCGAAAATGGTCTTATAATATAAAAAAATGTTTTTTATCTTTTATTTAACCTTTAATTTAATCTTTTTTTAAAAAAAAAACAAACCTTAAGCTCAAAAAATAAATAAGTTGTTAATAAAATATGTTTTTTTTTTAACAAAATTGGATTTTTAAAAAAGTGGTCAAAAACATAGCTTTTTTAGTGGATCAAAATTCTTGTATCAGCCTAGCAAAAAATACTTAATATTTTTATTTTTTGCAAGTAATATGTATTGATAAATAAAACTCAGAACTTCAAAAAGTTACACCCAGAACAAAAAATTGGTTTGCAATTCGATCAAAACCATTTACATTTATTTGTAAGGATTTTATTTTATTTGGAATAACCTATAATCCATTATTATACCAAAAGTATGGCATTGGGAATTAAGAAGAGGGAAAATATACCAAAAAAGGGTACTATTATCCAATTATTTGTATTTCCAATCAACTTCACGAATAAAATTCTTTTAGAAATTTCGTACAGTAGAAGCAACCATTAATTTAGTAAATGTACTAGAAAATTAGTACAATTTATCAAATTTCTTAAAAAATTGTCGATATTCAAAAGTGGTAACTACAAATACGGTTATCCTTATCAAAAATATCATTAAATTACGGTTTCAGTTGAAGCAACCAAATTGTGGATTGCATTGATTATAGAAGCCTCTAACGATCGGTATTTGTAAACGAATTTTCTGCTAAATTTATTTTTGTAAAAAAATTATTTAAATTCAAAATTAGTCATCAAAACTTTTAAGTGTTTGTGGGCTAGTGAGTAGAGAGCTAGCCTAGTAATCCTAATTTCCGTGTTCTAATCCCGGTAAAGGGAAACATTTAAAAGAAATATTTTTATTAATTTAAATAAAATATTTAAATGTTTAAATAACAAATATATCAAAGAAAATTAAATTAAATTGTGGAGCAGTAAGTAAGAGTGTGAATTACAAATCTGAATGCCTAGGTTCGATGCCGGAAAATTCTAAAAATAAAATTTTTCTTAAAATAACATTTTGTGAAACGTAATAATATTTATATGGAATATAAATATTAAATTATGAAGATAGTTGTCGTAACCGCAAGAATTCGGTTGGCAAAAAATTCGGTGACGATAACTGATACTGTTTTCTGGGTGTAGAAAACTATATCGCGTATCACTTGCGATTATATAGGGATATCCTTGAGAGTTTATTTTATAATTATTCATGTTAGTTGCCATGGTTTGGTTGCAGCCACCGATATACTTGTTTGTCGCGAATGAATATCGGTTAATGCAACAGAATTACTGTTTAAACCAAATATTTGAATTGTATCAGATATACATTTGGTTGCGACAACTAAATAATTCGGTTATTGTAAACAAAATATTTAGTTGGCAAGAAATTCGCTTGTCACGACAAATCTGTTTTCTCTGTGCATCTATTGAACTTTGGTTTTTTAATATTTTTGTTTAGCCTTCTGATTATTAAGACTACCTCCTTTAAAAAACCCTTTAGATTCTGACGATTTTTTTCCTATAAAAAAACTAAAATTTTGTTGATTTTTTTCCATAGGAAAGGCATTAGGTTTTTATTAATTATTTTCTATAGAAAACCCTTGGCTTATAAGGAATTTTTCCTATACAAAATTCTTCTGGTTTAGTTGTATTTTTTTATAGAAAAAATTTAGATCATAAGAATTTTTTCTTAGAGATAAACTCTCAGGAACTGAAAATTTTTTCCTACAAAAAATCTTCAGGATTTAAGGACTTTTTCCTATAGAAAATCCTAAGGATCGGAAATCCTTTTTACAGAAAAATCAACAGGTTCAATAGACACTCCGATTCTGAGGAATTTCTCCTATAGAAAAATCCTTTTTTCAATAGAAAATCGCTTAAATTCTAAGGAATTTTTACTGAATGGTTTGGTTGCAGTAAGCGAATTTTTTAGTTGTCCAACCGAAATTCTGTTGTAATGACCGAATTTCTGACGCCACAAACAAATTTATAGGTGGCTGCAGCCGAACCATTCTTTCCAAATTCTTATAATCTACCAAAAAGAAAAAGCCCTCACAAATAGGGTTTCCTATACAGTGGGACAATAAGTATCACTCTATTAGAAAATGCTGCCATTTTTGGAAATGGTATCGTATGTCAATTTAGTTTATATATTCGTAAAATAGACACGTACGAAATTTATAGTGAATGATGAAATGATTTTGCATCAAAATTTATCATGAGCGACGATGATCATTGTTATATCACGTCAATAAGCAAAATCATCGATTCAAGGCGACGGAAAATTCTCCCAATTAAACCCTCTCAAAGTCACCGTTTGACGTACAGTTACTTCGGAAATTAATTGAAATGTTATCTATAAATGCGAATAAAGATGATTAGTTAAAAACCAAATGAATTTCCACTTTAAAAAAACTTATAGCGATAGAAACTCAGATGATGATTTTTGTCCCACCCTGCAGAATAAGATATTGTTACGTTTCAAAAATTTACTTTCACTTTTACTTTTACTTTTTTTTGTCAATTATTTTAAACACAATGTGTATGCATTTTTATTTTAAGCGATGTGTCTACTTTGCCCAATTTATGATTGGTAACAAGTTTCCTCCTTTTAATAGAATAGATTTCAACAACAAATTATTAAATTGCATAAAAACAAAAGAACACTGTAAAAAATATTACTTGAAGCAGAATATAACAAGACCCAGAAAAGAGATTCGTGCTGGCGACCGAATTTGTGGCTAATCCAGTTATGACTTCCGAGTTTTTGTTAAGGTTGCCAAAATTATATTTTCACAGTCAAATAATTGTAGCCTTTAATGATTTTCTAATGTAGCAACTAAAAAATTAGGATAACAAACGTGAAATCATTCGGTTTTGTTTTCAATAATTTTTTTTTATATAAATAAATAGAACATTTTTGAACTTTAAATTTTGGTAAAGTCATAGTGCCTATTAAGAAAATTACTTAACCACCATATATTCGTACATAGGTCGGCCTATGTATGTATATGGTGGTTAAGTAATTTTCTTAATAGGCACTATGACGTTACCAAAATTTAAAGTTCAAAAATGTTCTATTTATTTATATAAAAAAAAAATTATTGAAAACAAAACCGAATGATTTCACGTTTGTTATCCTAATTTTTTAGTTGCTACATTAGAAAATCATTAAAGGCTACAATTACACTAGGCAACAGCCATTTTGTTATTTGGTTCTAGCATACTTTTTCTCATGGATTTGGACCTACTGAACACGAAAATGAATTTTAAAAATTTTTCTGTCGATTGGTTTGCGAGATACAAATTTTTTAATTTTTTTTTTTTTATTTTTGGAGGTACACTTACTATTTTGAGCATATCTTTAGTCTTCTTTGACCTATTTTATCCTACTACTACTCAAATTAAAGACAATTGAGCCGTCTACAACTTATTCTCAGAAAATTTTCAAATCGGGTTAGTAGTTTTGATGTTGGCGGCTTAAAAAGGTTAAAAAACTGCGTTTTTTTAGTAAAAATGTGGCTGAAAAATTCATATAAAAATTCATATAAAATGTAAAACGCGATGTTAACAGCGATTTTAATTTTTTTGCGTATAGCTGACACTTTTCCAAAGAAAATAAGCCCTTACTTAACAAAATCTGATGACAAATGGCCGACTTATTATTTTTTTGGTAAACGACCGAAATTCCGCTATTTCACGATTTTTTGATTTTCATTATTTGCACAGCTTACCTACCCAACGCAAACGAATAAATACATTTGAACTTAATTTAAAATAAACAAATTAGTCTTCGTATATTATTTTTTAATTTATTTACAGCACTACATGCTCAATGTATCGCACAATTAGCTAAACTAACGAAATTAAACTAATTAAATTAAGCAAATCAACGCACAAAAAAATGAGTAAAAACAAAGATATAAGTGTACATTTTATGCCATGTGGAAAAACTGCTGACTTCTTCTTTGTTTTTTGTATTCGTTGCAATCGGTCTCACGTATTAGGGTCCAAATATAGTCACCCATCATAGCCGTGTCATAGTTGCCCTGATAGCGTCGTTCCATAGCCTTCAATTCCTGATGAAAGCGCTCGCCGTGTTCGTCGCTCACGTCTCCTAAATTCTCAGGGAAAAAATCCAAATGAGAATCCAGAAAGTGTATTTTAAGTGACATGTGCACTCCCATGGCTTCATAGTTCTTTACCAGATCCTCAACTATGTCCTTATAATTCGGGCTTTTGTTGTTTCCTAAAAAGTTTTCCACAACAAGCCTGAAGGAATTCCATGCTGCGGCTTCGATGGGTGATAACAGCTTTGGGAATTTTTCATCTTTCAACATTTTTTTTATCTCGGGTCCTGCGAAGACTCCTTCTTTAATTTTTGCCAGCGAAAGGTAAGGGAAAATTGACCGTAAATAGGCAAAAGCTTCACCTTCTTTGTCTAATTTTTTGGCAAAATTTTTAATCAAACCCAATTTTATGTGCAGCGGCGGAAGTATTATATTTTCACGGTTCTCTATTAGTGGTTTGCGCTGAACATTCGCTTCTCCAACTACAGGTTTCGTTCGTACCGGCCATTTTTTTTTTATATAATGCTGATCATCAGCGCGGCTATTCCAAAGGCACAGAAAACAGCAATGTCGCGTATAGCCTCCTTGGAGTCCACACAGAATGGCCACAACTTTAAGGTCGGCGCATATTTTCCAATTGTATTTCCTATACTCTATGCATTTCAGCAAAATGTCCATAGTTTCATAGTTCTCCTTTGAATGAACCGCATGAGCAATAGGAACAGATGGCTTTTCATTCCCATTATGTAAGAGAACTGCCTTCAAGCTCTCTTTGTTGCTGTCAATAAACAACCTCCATTCGTTGGGGTTGTGAATTTGGTGAAGCTCTTGGAACAAGCCTGAAATGTCGCTGCAAAAACATATTTGGTCTTTCTTTGTATAAAATTTTGCATACTCCTTGTGACGGTTTCTGTACGCTGATACTTTCACTTCTGAAGCCGCAAATCCACACTGTATCATCCGAGACGCAAAAAGTTCGGATTTCTCCTTAGTGAGACCAAAATCGCGCACCCAATCGTTTAGTTCGGCCTGTGACAGTAATTTTCGCTTTGCACCCGGCTCAAATTCGCTTGCATTTGACTCAGACTCTTCTTCTGACGATTCTGCTTTTTGAAGAGATGCACCAGGGCACACTGGATATGGCACATCATGCGAATGTGGTACTGGAAGCGCAAACGATCCCACTTGAGCGTAGTTCCATTTAAAAAATCTTCCTACCCCACTGTTTGTGGTGAGGCAAAAATAACAGTCTGTGGAATGGCATAGCGGCTTTTTCCACATCATTGGTGTATCGAATTTCATATGGCGGCTAAAATTAAAATAAATTACTATATTCGCTATGTATAATGTGTTTAAATAAAAATTCTTACCTTCCGCCAGCTGCCCAGTTGGTTAAGATTATATAGCAAAGATCACACAGCGACTTAGGTGTCCATGGTTCTGTGATATTTGGTGAAATACCAAAATAATTCAAATAGTGCAATTGTACTGCTGGAGTAAACTTGTGTGCGTGATTTTTTTTTATAAACTGGCCACAAACATTGCAGAAATTGTCTGGATCGTTCAAACACTCGAACACACGTAGTCTTTTACTCATTGTCTTCCTTGCGTTTTCTAAATATTAACTTCTTTACACTTTCACAGACAGTTTTGAAATGCAATTGATAACCGTGTCTCCTTATGTTTAAATATGTATGAGCATGTAGTGCTGTAAATAAATTAAAAAAAAATATACGAAGACTACTTTGTTTATTTTAAATTAAGTTCAAATGTATTTATTCGTTTGCGTTGGGTAGGTAAGCTGTGCAAATAATGAAAATCAAAAAATCGTGAAATAGCGGAATTTCGGTCGTTTACCAAAAAAATAATAAGTCGGCCATTTGTCATCAGATTTTGTTAAGTAAGGGCTTATTTTCTTTGGAAAAGTGTCAGCTATACGTAAAAAAATTAAAATCGCTGTTAACATCGCGTTTTACATTTTATATGAATTTTTATATGAATTTTTCAGCCACATTTTTACTAAAAAACGCAGTTTTTTAACCTTTTTAAGCCGCCAACATCAAAACTACTAACCCGATTTGAAAATTTTCTGAGAATAAGTTGTAGACGGCTCAATTGTCTTTAATTTGAGTAGTAGTAGGATAAAATAGGTCAAAGAAGACTAAAGATATGCTCAAAATAGTAAGTGTACCTCCAAAAATTAAAAAAAAAAAATTAAAAAATTTGTATCTCGCAAACCAATCGACAGAAAAATTTTTAAAATTCATTTTCGTGTTCAGTAGGTCCAAATCCATGAGAAAAAGTATGCTAGAAACAAATAACAGACAAAAGTTTGTTATTTGTGACCTAGTGTTATTTGACTGTGAAAATATAATTTTGGCCTTGTATGTGTGGTATTGTAATATTGAAAACAGAGTTGTTAAAATTTAATACGATACAGCATTTGCACATATGTTTAGTGTGTTATGTTTAAGCGTACCAACAAAGGAAAGCCCCTCAGAAAATCGTCGGTAATAATTTTCCTAACTTTGGCAAGAAAATCGTAGAAAAAACATGAACTAAAATACAATCAAATTTGTTTTCAAATCGACTGAATGTTATTTAGGCTTTAGGAATTATTATAGACAATTTTTATTTTTGTTTTAATTCCTTTAAAAATACATTTTAAATAATATAAAATTATATTTTTATGTCCAAAAAATTTAAATAGAGTTTTCAACCATGTATTTCGAGCTGACAAAAGATCTCATCAGAACGCAAAGTTTTAAAAAAGCTACAGCCTCTATGCAGAGCTTTAACAAAAAACCTATTAAAATATATATATTTTTCCTTAGCAATGAAACACGTGACTTGGTATATTCCTAACAAGCACTATGACGTTACTTATGTTATTAAATAATAAATAAAAACTGTATTTTCATTTAAAATTCTATGACAAAATTTATAAAACTAAAAAATAACATGGAATTTTGTTTCTTATTTGCTTTGTCAATAAATTTGTATGAAGTAGAATTAGTAGAATTAAGTTTTTTGGTCAAAAATATTTAAGAATTCGCTTATTTGAATTGAAAAATTGGTAGGGACTTCTCAGGAATATAAGTAATTTTTATATATTTTCCAATAGATAATTAACTCTAAAGCTTAAACCTGGTAGTGAAAGAGTCAGGGAAACTTAGTTAGTGAATTTCGCAAAAATTATTCATACCATATTTTTAAGAATTTGTTATTGAACTTTTATGAAGGCATCTCTTGTTTATTTAGTCATTTTTTTTATTCTGGAAAGTGTCATATTAAAATAATAAAAACCGACTTTATAGGCAAAATGTCCCTGTAGGAAGCATGTGGTCAAGTGTCTCCAAGTCACCAGTTTTGTCGACTATTTTGGGTGACTTTTTGGTGACATAGTCAGCAAAGCGTCCACACTTTTTACATTTCCTTTTTTTAATGACATTGTAAACAGAGCATCTCCTAAGACTGCAACAAACACACGCAGAGAAAACACATGGTTGCAATATGATCACTGCTACTATATTGTGCTTGCTGCAATCGGGTATGATTGTCACAACCAAGTTATTGGTTTTCTAACCATCAACATGGTCGCTACCATCATTATTTAGTAAATATTTTACTATTTTATGATTGGAACCTTCTATTTTATCACATGATTGGCTGTAACCATACTGTGGTAACAAAAATTCTGAATATGAAAAAAAAATGATAATTATGCAACGATAAAATGCTGGCAACAATCAATAAATAATTATACAATCAAAGAAAGACAAATTCTTAAAGTCTAACAATTTTTCTTCAAAAAGTCCTTAATATTAATTTTTTTTTAGAAAAAACATTTCTAATGGAAATATTCTTAAACTTAAAGAGCTTTTTCATAGTTTCTAAGAACTTTTCGTTTAAGAAATTTTCTTAGATTATGGATCATATAATGATAATTCAGGAATCATAATATAGTTATAAGGGACCATAATATGATAACATTTTGAGTATACTATGATTACGTGCGATCCTATTATGATAAATTCATTATAACATGTTTATTTAGGACAATAATATGATAATTTTTGAATCATGATATAACTCTAGGGACCATATTATGGTAAAAATATGGTTATTTTATTATCATAATATGATAATCATAATATAGTACGATTATGGCTGGCACAACCATAAGCCCAAAAATATATGATGATCTTTGAATATGATTGACCCAACCATGTTTTTTCCTTGCGTGCAATTTGTACTTTATATACTTTCATGAAAATTAAAAAAAAATGTATTAATAAAATATGTAATTTTCCGAAATAAATGTAGCTATTTTAACCTACTTCCTAGTGTGGAAATCTTGTGAAAAGTTCTAAAAGTTTTAACTTGAATTACTACAATGTACTAGTAAATCTCTGGTTCCAATGTCTTCACCTAGTCAATAGTTATGTAGATTTGCAATGACAAGTACATGTTAAATGTCTACAGCATAGAGCGTCGTTTGGGGCAAAATTAATCAGTAGTACTGGTGACAAGGTCGATAGTGAGTCAGTACAGTGTAATTATCGACATTTCCTTCAGGGTATCTATCTGCGTTTAAGGGTTTAATTCCACTGAACACGTCTGACATTTTCTTTTTAAAGAGTCGTCAGATTCCTCTGAAAAAGGAATGATTCTTTAAAAAATCTCAGGATGTTTTGAATTGTTCTAAACAAACACTTTGGAAGCCAATGCAATAGACTTAACTTGTTATTTCAGCAAAAAGCAGCTCTTTGTGTTCTTATTAATAAAATAAATACATTTACTTTGCATTAAACGATTAATCGGTTAATCTCAAATTTTTCCGGTTAATCGACCCGAATAACTGATTTATAAATTTCTTCATTTTTCAAATTATGTCCTAACCGATTAACCGACAGAGTCGAATAATTGAAAACACTAGTATATACAAAATTATAAGTGTATTATTAAACATCTTTGATATATTTTTGTTACTTAAATTTTTATTTTTAAAGAATTTTTATATGAAAAATAACAAAATAAAAAATTTAAATAAAAAAATTTATTTTAATTTGAATTACAACAAATACTTTTAATTACTTAAAAATTGTTTGATCATTTTTTCTGTGTAGAAATAATAATATTATTACAATCTTATTAGCTTTTTTTTGTCGATATTTTTGTAATACTCCTACTCTTTTGTTTAACATTATATATTCCAGTATGTACGATATTATTTTATATTTGTATTCAGCTTAGGTATTTTTGTTTTTATTTTCGGTTGATTTTTTGTTAAATTTATATACAATACAATGTTTCGGTTTGTTTTATGTATGTAAATTTGTGTATACGATGTTATTATTAGTAACCTTTTTCTAAAGATACAAAACGAAAACAAGTCAATGACCTTAAAGATGTTTAAGCTGATGAACAAAAAAAAACGGAAATAACATACATACGAGTACAATGAAAAAATGATAGTTACCAGTGGTAGGGACAATAGTGAAAACAAAACAAATATTTCTGTTGCCAACAATACATAGAAAAATGAAAAATGAATAAATAATGTTTAAATATTTTATGGGCACATTTTTAATTTTAACCTTTACGCTAGCTATGGCAGTTTAAAGAATTACATTTTTCTTGATTCAACATAACGTATGAGTGTTTAATATACACATATTAAGTATACGTCCTATAGGCAAACAATACATTTGAATTTGAAATGTTACTTAATATGTAAATTGATTATAAAATGATTATAAATTGAGTATTATATTCAAAAATTAAAAGTACATAAGATCGTTTAAAATTTAAACACTTACTCGAAGGATTAAGTGATAAAATATGTAATAAAATCATTAGCAATTAATTTCCAAATTAAGTTCAATATAAATGTTAATACTTATCATGTTAATATATTTTCTATTATTTTTTTTAAGTTTTTAAATGTCTTTTATATTGAGCTTAAGATCTTTTATTTATAAAAAATTAATGATAAACATTTATTTATCCCAATATTTCGTCACCACATTGGGTGACTAAATATTGGGATAAAAAAATGTTTATCATTAATTTTTTATAAATAGAAGATCTTAAGCTCAATATAAAAAAATAATACACAAATCAAGAAGATCGAAGAAAACTAAGAGAATATTTTAATGTCAATAATACAATAAAGGGTGGTTAAATTTTAAGGGCCGATGTTAATTTTAAAAAAAAAACATAATTTTTTTAGGAAATTATTGTAATTTTTGTTTTTTATTATAATAATACGGTATGGTTCAATTATGTATCCCCGTCGTCACACTTCCATCCGATGGTCCAAATTTTCGATGACGCTGAGGCATAATTGAGGTTCTATTCCGTTAATGTGCCGAATCATCTCATCCTTTGTCTCTTGAATTGTTGCTGGCTTATAGACGTACACATTTTCATTCAAATAACCCCAAAGAAAGAAGTCCAACGGTGTCAATCTTGGCGGCCAATTGACATCGCCACCACGTGAGATATCGTCCAGAGTTATATAACTCTGGACGATATCTCACGATAGCGAACACCATTCGCGGTAAATGCTTGGCCGACCTCATGACACACTATCGCGAACAACAGCAATGTTTTTCGCAGAACGAACTGGGCGAGCATGCACAGGTGTTTTCACAGACCCGGTTTGCTGAAATTTGCCCACAATTATCCCTATTGTGGACACATTTGGTCGATTATGCTGACCAAAAAAATCATGAAGTGCACGAAATGCATTTTGATTTGAACGCCCATTTTCATAATAAGCCTGAATAACTTTAACGCGTTGCTCGATTGTGTATCTTTCCATGGTTCAAATTGAGTTAGTCTGAAATTGAGAAATGTCAAATGAAATGCAGAAAAAAACTTGACGTTAAGGTGTGGTTCACATTCAACATCGGCTCTTAAAATTTAACCACCCTTTAGTAATTGCTTTTTCTCGTCTAAATCTTTTTATTAAAATATATAACGTATACTTAATTTTTAATTATAAAATTTATCATACGTAATAATGTTTTGTATTCATTATAAAAACATTTATCACTTATGAAAAATTTGGAATAGTTGGCTTATAATATATAATAAAAAAAAATAATATTTTTCTCAATTGAATGTGTAATAATATTTGGTGTACTTAAAATTACCTATACTATACACTTACACAGAGAAACAAATCATAGTGCGATTATATTATTCATTATAACATGTTTATTAAGGACAATAATATATTTATTTTTTGAATCATAATATAACTGTAGGGACCATATTATGGTAAAAATATGGTTCTTTTATTATCATAGTATGATAACCCTAATATAGTACGACTATGGTTGGCACAACCTTAAACCCAAACATATGATGCTCTTCGAATATGATTGACCCAACCATGTTTTTACTTTGCGTGCATGTATAATTATACTTTATATCATGTAAAAAAATATTTTTGATATGAGACCATATATTGAATCATATTTTTGATATGGCATAAGATGTGTTTATATCTTATGCCATATCAAAAATATTTCTGATCAGGAACCATATATTTAAGCATATATAATTATATCTCATACCATATTTAAATACAGTTTTAATAAGGCATCATATATTGTTATATCTCATATATGTAATACCATATAAAAATCTATAAAGTTTTGTAAATGCCATATATGAGTATATATAATTCTTTAACAGTCATATATTATTTTATATAATATAATATATATCATATAAATCATATCGAATTTTATAAAGATTTAATTTTGATTATGTATGGCAAAATATAAAATAATTTAAAAAGAAATTCATATAATATCTAATTTTATATGGTTATGCATTTCGACATATGAGTTTATATGATAATATATTATTAGATAAAGACTATTATGATTATAAAGGGTATCCCAAGAAGAACACAATTTTTAAATTTTAAATAAAACACAGATATTTAAAAAAAAAATCGTGAAACTTTATTATATCGTAAAGTAGACAGAATGAGGTTATGTATGGAACAATATATCGTGCAGATGGCCGCCGCGGCTTTGCTGGCATGCACGCGATCTTTTAATGAAATTTTCAATGACCGTTTTGCATGAATGCTGCGGTATTTCATTAATGCAGCGTCCAATTTCCTCTTTTAAGGCTTGAGTCGTCGTCGGCTTATTCGCGTAAACCATCGACTTCAAAAAACCCCAAAGAAAAAAATCTAATGGTGTTAAATCGCACGATCTAGGCGGCCAATTCTGATCTCCAAAACGCGAAATAACACGACCGGGAAATGACTGATGCAGCAATTGAATTGTTTCTCTGGCTGTATGACATGTGGCGCCGTCTTGTTGGAACCACATGCCCTCCACATTCATTTCTTCAATTCTAGGCAAGAAAAAACTGGTTATCATTTCACGATACCGAACACCATTGACTGTTTGCGCTTGACCTGCCTCATTTTCATAAAAAAAAAGGTCCAATGATTCCTCCAGCCCAAGAACCACATCACACAGTGACACGTTGAGGATGCTTTTATCGGCAAAATCAGCATTTTCATGTTGTCTCTCCAATACCCAATTAACGAACTCCCTTCGCTGTCCATGGTCAGCTGGCTTCAGTTCCTGAGTCAATTGAACTTTGTATGCATGAAGATGCAAATCTTTCGTCAAAATTCGCTGCAAAGTGGATTTGGAGACACCAATTTGCTGAGCTCGGTGTCGAATTGAGGTGGATGGAGTTTGAGCGACATCATCACGTACAGCTGCGACATTTTCGGTCGATCGACCTGGTCGATGGCGCGTTGTTGTCTTTACATCACTAACAGACCCAGTTTCGGCAAATTTATCTATTAATCTCTTTACAGTTGACTCTTTTGGAGCATTATTGTGACCCCAAATTGATCGCAATTTGCGAACTGTAGCCGCAAAACTTTCACCATTTTGGTAAAACAATTTCACAATAAAAATGCGTTGTTCATTCGTGTAGCGCTCCATTTTTACTAACCTCGTACCTTCTACTAGCAAACAATAACAATTGTTCAAATGTCAAACAATGACACCTCGAATGTTGCCAGATTTAAAAATTGCGTTCTTCTTGGGACACCCTTTATATTAACTTTTTTACTCGGGTAATTATAAGTGATAGAATTTCTGGTATAAATTTTTAACACATATGAGATGTCAAAACTTATGTAAACAAAATGCAATAAAAGAAAATTTGGCCGATTTTTGGGTAAAATGAGTTATCTACAATATTACACTAAAGTAACTTCAAATTCTATTAAATTGTCTACGTAAAAATAATATCTACTTTTTTTTAGCATGACTATTTGCCTCTAATAAAAGAATATGCAAAAATAAAGTAAATTAAATACAACAAAATATAGAAATTTAATGTGCAAACATAGTTTTCTACTGAAATTTTTGTTTATTCTTATGACAAGCACTTATTTCAATTCAATAATGTTGTGTAATAAACATTTAAAAAATAAATATTTTATTAATAAATAGTATTAGTAGGATTTTAGATCATATAATCATATTCTTTTTATATATTATTTTATTGTAAAGAAACATGAAAATTTGTATTAGTAAATTATATAGAATAAAAATTGAGAAATTCCACAGAGCCAGCAGGATAGAATACTTAGTATTTTCGGTTGACTCTACCCAACCTTATCAATATCCATGCTCTTCTTCTCCCTTTTAGGTCATTACATGTTGATGATTGTCTATTTTTTATGTTGAGTGTTTGGAAACAAATTAACAAAACTTGTAATAAAATTAAAAATATTTTACCGTAACATTATTATCCTCCAGTTCATCTTCTTCTTCCTCCTCCTCCTCATCATCATCGCCTCCATTATTAACATCATTTGCTGAAGTGGATCTACTTAAATTGTCACCACAATCACCAACAGGACTATAAGCACTTTTAATGCTTCCTACAATGCTATTACTACTGCCATTATCCATTAACATAATAATAAAAAATAATTATGACTACGATAATAAAATTATAACAAAAAACCACAATGAAAAAAATAACAATCAAAGACAATTGTTGTAAATATTAATATATTTATTGTTGAGTTGTAAATTTTTGTTTATTATTATTTATTTATTTATTTATTTATTTATTTATATTATCACTTAGATTTTCTTTTTTTTTAACTGATTTAATTCAGAAAAAATTAATTAATTACCCACATAAAATACTTTTGCTGTACTTCATAATATCCCTTTATTTAATTTTATGACACGTATCATATTTTGTGATAATAAAACTGTGCAAAGTTGATAAATTTGTTGTATACAATGATGACAAAATTGTTTGAAAGTTGTTCAGTATTTAGCACTTTTATGGTTGAAATGAACAAACGTCTCAACGAAAATTTTGTCTTCATCATCATCATGTTCATGATGATTATAAATTAACTATATTATTTAATTGCAAAAGAAGATAAACAAATTGTGTGGTTAGTTGTAAAAAAAAATGTTCTGAGTACTTTAATTAATTTATTTAATTTTTTAAAATTTCCTTTCTGTGAAATTGTTTTTTTTTTTTTAATTTTAATATTGTATAGCAAATACTTTGTAATTGACTTTTTAATTTTTTTAAGATTAATTTTTTTTTATATAATTGTACTTTGTATTGTATTCCTCGAATTTTGTTAATTTTTTTAATTTTCACGATTTATAGTTAATATTTTTTTTTTAAATCTTAACAATTTTACATTTTGCATTTTAGTTAAAGCACAACGTTTGCGGTTTTAAGTCCTAAGACAACTAAATTCTGTGAGAGAACTTCACTATCCATGAAGCTCCTCATTTGTTATGAAGGTCCTGTAAAAAGCTTTTGAAATTATAAAAAGCACAAAAACTTTAACTTTGCCGCCAAAAATCCTTAAAGTGAGCTAAATCATAATAATAGATTTAACAAAAGTGTTCCCAAAAAGTTAATACTGTTAGAGCAGATTAAGATTTAAATAAGCCAATGTTAACCAAATTTTAAGACCAAAGTTGGCCAATACGAATTTTGTTAACCTTGTCAGTTTACAGCGTCGCCTACACAGAAAAAAATTACAATATCCTGTTTGTATTATTAAACATCTTTCACAGACCATTTTTTTGAATACAACACTCAGCAAAAAAGTTAGTAAAAAAATTTTGTAAAAGGTTTTCAATCCTTCTTTACTATTTTTGTACTGATTTTTAGTAAACATTTTTGTTTAGTAAATTTTGTTGCTATTAACATTTTACAAATTACAGAATATTTAAAAAATTCTTTTTGCTAATTTCAAAACTCATTTTACAAATTTTTGAAAACCGATTTGCTAAACTTATCAAAAAAAATATACTAATTAAAAAAAAAAAGTGAATATTGAAGGAAATTTTATTTGAATAATTAAAACTTATACATACAAACTTTAATTGCCTTAAAATGTTACATAGGTTGAAAAAATATATCGGAAATTATGATACTTTTTACAACCGACTCATGTCAAAAATAGAACGTCCACTTAATATACCACTAAAAAGTTCTAAAAATCAGCCCTTAAAACAATAAAAATTTTACCTTAAAATCCCAAAAATATTTTTTTAAACAAAAATTTGCAAATTTAAACAATATGATAAATTCGTTTGTTTTTACTATTTTTTAAGCCTTTAAATTTTTTTAATGTTGTCTAAAATATGTTTTGAAAAAAAATAAATAAAATTAAAAAATGTTGCTTGAAATTCAATTCAAAAGAAATTAGCAGCTTTCAAGTGTAACAAGTGTATAAAAAAATAATTGAAATAATTTGTGCATTTTAATAATTTTTTTTAAATTAAAATTATACAATTCATTGAGTTTACAGCAATTTACTAAAATTTAGTAGCGCTTACTAATTGTTTATACTAATTTGATTGTACTAATATTAATGATATCTAATAATTTTTTTTTGCTGATTTTAGCAAACCGATAGAATTTAATACTTAACAAAAAGTTTACTAAAATTTAGTAGCACCTACTAATTTTTTTTTTTGCTAAGATTAGCAAAAAAATACCGCTGGGCTCAAATAAGCAAAATTTCCCGTAATAACAGCAAAATTTTCAGTTGCCATTACCGACTTTTTTTGGTAAATTGAGCAAAAAACTTTTTAAATATGGACCAACAATTATATTTGTAAATAAAAACAGCATCTTGTTTTTTTTTTTTTTTATAATTCTTTTTTTATTTTTAATGAATTTTTATATGAACAATTACAATTTACAAAAATTTCAAATAAAAAATTGAATTGAATTTACACAAATATTTTTAATTACTTAAAACTTTGTAATAATTTTTTATGTGTAGATACGAATAAAATTTTGTGTAAATTGGGCTCAACAATGGCATTTGTAAATACAAATAATCTTTTTGTAATTTTTAATTTGATATTCGATTTTTTTTTTTTTTTGTTTTTGAAAAGTAACAACATAACATGTTGTTACTTTCAAAACAATAAATTGTTAAAATGGAATATGAATTTAAAAAATATTTTTTATTAATTCCAAACTTTTTACTATGTATGTTTCAGTTTTGACTCATTATTGTGCATAAATATTAATTGTAAAAATGTTGCCAAAATGTTTATACAATAAATCAGATTTATAAATATATATTTACATACATACATACATAACATATTTGTCACATTTACATGCTGCCCATTTCTAATAGTGTTAAAAAATAATAATCCCACTCTTTGGGACCCACCCCACACCAACAATCTCATTCATTCTTTAAAAGCTTTTTCCCAGAAACAGCTGTTGCCTTGTTGTTAGAAAAAAAAAACAAAAAAGCTTTTCTCCCCCAAATATTTGTAAAGGTTAAAGTCACAGCATGTGCGGGTAGGTCGTATTGTATGCATGCATGAAAGTATTTTAATTTATTGTGTTTGTTGTTGTATGACGTAGTTCAAAGTGGTTGTGTGCATGTACTGCTATGCAGGTGGTTTAAAAAAAGGATTTCCGGGATTTGAATTTTAAACAAATAAAGTTCATTTTATTTATTTTTATGCATTTAGAAAATACATAAATGTAAAATAATATAAAAAGAAATGAACACATAAAACTGAAAGCTTTTGCCTAGCACTCGTGTTTTGGCTACAGGTGCTTTTGATTTATTAACAAATACATAAATATCCGTTTAATTGGCAATGTTGCTTTGGATATGAAAGAAATGTAGGATTTAAGTAGTTGCTTTATAGTAATTTTTTTTATCTGGTATAAATTAAAATTTTAATTGATTTGTAAGGGGTGGGAGTGTTGTTGGTTGAAATATTGGGAAAAAAATAATTCTTGAAAAATAAGTTGAGTGTTTGTTTAAAAAGAATTAAAGTAGTTGAATTGAAGGGACATACACTTACCAAAAAAAAAGTTTACAATACCAACTGAAAATGTTGCTGTTATTACGAACAATTTTAGTTCTTTATTCCCTGTATATTAAGGCAATTTAAGTTTGTAAGTGCAGGGAATTCAGAAAAAATGTTTCCTAACTCAGTTACGTTGTTTTTTTAAAGCAGCCCCATAAAATTCAAATTATTTTATTGATTTAGCAAATGTATAAAAAGATTTGATAATAAACATTTTAACTAACATATGCATTTTTGTGTTATATCCCAGTAGTAAATGGCCGAACTAGTTTTTAAATGTACTAGTTTTTATACTAGTAATTACAAAACTAGTTCTCAAAATGATCATCCTGAACCAGTTGTGTACTAGTTTAATAGTATCGATGTAGGGCCTGTTAAAAAAAATTGCCTAAAATAAAATACAAGTTTTGAATTTTTCATTTTGTTTACATTTGCTTTTGATAATAAAATCTGATTTTGCAAATATTTTGTAAATGAAGGTGCAAATTAACTGGTACATAACCGGTGGCAAAGAGTTACTCCTGAAATAATTTCGTAAATATTTTATTAGTACCAGTTTGGTCGTCTGGTTTAAAAAATATTCATAATCCCTGTTGCATGGATTCTACCAATATACATAGACTTTTCTTTAATACTATTTGAAAAATTTTTTTTAACGTATTTTATATAAACTCATTAATTTTACTTAATTTTCACATATTATTTTTTTGTTTCTTAATTTGTTTTAATTTATTATTACTTTATATATAACTTTATACTTATATCAAAATAAAAAAAATATATTTTATTTCATCAGATTTTAGAACCGGATTATTGTGATGTTAGCACTAGTCCAATAAAATTTGCTTAATCTCTAGTACCAATTCTCACTTTCTGAGTAAATAGTACCGAACTAGTTGAAAACTATCCGTTAAGTACCATATCCTTTGTCCCACCGAATTTTTTGTCCTGCTGCTAGTAATACTAAACTAATACTGCAAATAGTAATGTTAAACTAGTTTTTTAACTATTCCAAAGTGATAGTTTGGAGACTATTGCCCCCAGACCCATGACATCTCCATGTTAAATTGTACAGTTGTTTGTATGGAGAGGCGGTAGAACTCCTACTAGTTGTCTGGTTCAAATAAACTAGTACATATCTGGTTCTGTACTAGTATTTTTTCCTATTTGGATTTTATAAAATAATTTGAACTTTCTAAATTAGTAAATTTGTATTGCTAATTTTAGCAAACGGTTTTCAAAAAATTTTGTATAATGATTTCTGAAGTTAGCAACAAAATTTTTTTAATATTCTGTAAAAATTCTGTAATTTACAAAACATAAATAGCAAAAAACATTCTAAATAATTTTTTACTAAAAATCAGTACAAAAATATTAAAGTGGGATTTAAAACCGTTTAACGTTTACACATTTGTCTACAAACTTTTTTCTGAGTGTAGTTGACAGTCAGCATTTAGTAGAAATTTCTATTCAAATTTTTCCTTAATTAGGCAATTTGGTTTGAAAATTTTTTACTTAAATAAAATTTAAGTCAAAAATAAAATCAAAAACAAGGAAAGTACCCCAACCTAAGCAATCTCATTTTGATGAAATTTGAATATGTGATTCGGCAGCTTATCTCGCCTACGTTCGAAATGCTATATAAAAACTGTATTAGAATAATATATTCCTCAAATGATATACATGATATGTTTTGGCAAATTGTTCCAAAAAGTACCAAAAACGGTTCTTTGTGAAAATCCAAAGTACCACGAATATAAAAAAAAGTAACACGTGACGGCTAAAATTTATAAAGAAAAAAGTATGTAAATTGGGCAGCCGTAGCAGTTTTCTTCCCGATATAAATTTCCCTAATTTGTAAAATGTTGACAACAGCAATTTCTCGATATAAATTTCCCTAAATTTTTGAAATGTTGACAACAGCAAATTAAAAAAAAGTATCAATAAAAAGCCCTTAAAATCTCTTTTTAACTAAATCACTAAAATACTAAAAACTACCCATTTTTTAACCGATTTTTGATCCCATAAAATTCTGGGATGGCTCAAAAGCCGAGACACGTCGATCTTATATTTATTTTTTTCTATCACATAGTGAAAGTTCAGCTAAATCTGAGTGTTTAAGTTGGTTCCCTAAAACCTTTAATGGCACCATAATCAAATAAAATAAAATAAAATATTTGGCAAATAAAAATATTTGCCAAAAGATACGTAAAATAAAATCAAAAATTTCCCAAGTAAAAACTTATTAAACTTTCCCAAGTTTTTACATGATTTATGCAAACACCTTTGGTTAAAATCAATAATTTGTATATGTAATAATTTATCATGAGTAGAACTTAAGTTTCAGTTAAAAAACAACCACAATTGAAAATTAATTTAGTTGATACGAGACACGAAGATTGAAACTGAATTTAATTTTAGTTAATATGCACCACGAATAAAATTTAATTTGAACTATAAAAAGCAAAAAAAGTAATGGGTACCTGATACCCTAGAATTAGTTAAAATTTTTGGGTATTCGATTCCAAAAAGAATCGACTCTATATTTTCGATGATGTTACGAGGAAAGACCTCTTCTTACTCTGTTAGGAAAAATATAAAAAATTATTAACAAAAAAATTGTAGAAACCTATTTTTCAAAAATTTTCTAAAACATGAACAATTTGAAAGAATTTTCATCAAAATTTAAAAAAAGAAAACCCAGTTTCACGGGTTTCAACTATAAGAAGAAGAAAATTTGTTGAAAGTATTAAATAGTACCTAGTAACGAAATTACAAATATCAAAGAGTATCGAGAAAAGTGCCCAATTTAACAGCACTACTTCGAAGCTCACAACTATTTAAATTAATTTAAACTCTAAGAATTTTCATGATTGAAATTTCTTTTATAAAACGTTTTATGATTGGTGGTGAAAAAAGTACCATACTGATATTTAATCTGAATTATAAAAATATGTACCATGATTAAAACAAAAAATTCACTCTTTAAAGTATAATAATTAAAACGTAATTTTTCCTCCAAATATAATTATTTTTAATATTATCTCACAAAAAAAAATCTTCTAAACACTTATTCTCTGTTTTATATAAATATCTTCAAAGATTGTTAACTTGTTAGTTCTATTTATAATATGAACTTTCTTCAAAATGTTAAGTGGATAATTGAAACAAATAGCTTCTGGGGTATGTATTTCATATAGTATTAAATATCAAAGGAAGTTTGCTGTTATACGCAGTAATACCTATAAACATATGTAGCTTTTCACACCAACTAGCCCCCAAATTCTAGTGGCAGGGGTTTGGGTAGGAGATATTCCCCTATTTTTTTTTTTCTCTGTTAAATATTTTCAAAGTGGGCTCTCCACATGTCTGATGCCTACATCAAAATATCAGCTCACAAAATTTAACAATCCTAGCTATTTCGGTTTGGGAGGGGTAAGTAAGGTCTCACATACACTTGCGGGAATTTCCGTTAAGGGGGAGACCTCTTTCTTTTTAAATTCCCATTATTAGCAAAATCCTGAAAAAAAAATTTCAAAATAAATCTTATAAATCTTAAATTTCGTATTCTAGCTAAACGGATTTTGGGCAGCCCATCAAGAAGGAAATCGTCGCCCTTTTGTACCACATCAGTGGTACCAGTATCCTTACCTTATCCATGAAGCTCATTTTTAAATTTCAGATTTTTACCCAGTAGGGTAAACCTTCATAAGAAACTTCAAGTTCCTAGCTGATAAGTCAGTAAGTGACGTTATTCCTTTTGGAAAAAACTAAAAAACTTTACTATATCAATTTTACTTTTTTGGGCAGTTTTAAAAAAATTTTAAATTTAGAATTAGTTCTAAAGTTTAGTTCAATTGGAAATCGGTAAAAATGTCTTTTTATATCTATTTGTTTTATTTATAAAAAAACTCAGATATTTTTCTAGGTATTCAGAAAGTTTCTGCTGTTACTCGGCTTCATTTGGAGAAAATATTCATTTCATATTGTCTATCTCCAGTTCTGATACTACCCTGTGGAATAAAGGGATCAGTTGGGAATTTGGTAGATGAAAAGAGGACCGGGTCCTAAAATATCTAACACGTGAGCGATTTAAAAGTATCTATCACGTGGTGGCTCTGAAAGAAGCAGTCTTGTGTAAGTGACAACTGCACCGATTCCTAAAGTACCTATGACGTGACTGGTTTAAAAGTCTTTATAACGTGGTGGGTCTGAAAGTACCAGCCCTATGGTAGGTGAAAACATTTCCGGTTCGCAAAAACCTTCCACGTGATTGGTTTAAAAGTCTCTATCACGTGGTGGGTTTGAATGTACAAGTCCTGTGTTAGGTGAAAGTAAGACCGGTTCCTAAAATAATTATCACGTTACCAGTTTAAAAGTGTTCTTCACGTGACTTGTCTGAATGGGATTTTAAAGTACCTATCACTGGGCCGGTTTTTAAGTATCTTTTAGGGAAGTTTTTTAAGGGAGAACTCCGACTGGACTATAAAAATAGATATCGGATAAAAGGAGAAAAAGTGATTAATCATGTTTTTTTTTTATATTTGTATTTCTTCCAAACTACTTAAACAAATTGGTATCAAATGAAAGGTATTTCTACGTTATTGACAGTCTTTATATAAGAAGAACTGTAAGTTTTTTGGATGGAAATATTCATGCGACAAACATTATTTTCTCACCGCTAATTGTGTTAAAAAATAAAAATTTTTCGTAATGAGGAATTAATATTTCAATCGGAATTTTATGTACACTATTCGAAATAATATTTTGCAAAATCGTCCCATTTTTTCTATAACACGTTCTTTTGCGTTTGTTCAGTGACGTGTTTTTTTGCCTTGGTTTCGTAATAAGTACTTTTGCAATAGTAGCAGTATATGTTATTTTGCGTCAGTCCTGTGACATGTTCTTTGGGGTTAGTTGTATGACATGCTCTGTTACTCCGATCCTGTAACATGTCACGGAGGACAATTAACATCTTCCTAGGACAAGCCTATGTTAAAGTGACTGGTCCTGCGACCGGTTCCTATCACAATGAACCGGTCTCGTGACGCGTGATGGGTCCCTTTTCCGAAGTGTAGTTATAGAACTGGTTCTGTGACAGTGAATCAGTTCTAGAACCTGTTCCATAAAAAAGGCGGTAAAATAACATTTCTAAAATAGATTTTGAGGTAACCGGTTTAAAAAAATTTTGCTGGATTATTTATCATATTTAGCTTATGTACTGATTTCCTAACTAATTATTAAACAAATATTTGAATTTTTATTTTTTCTTTAAGGTGGACAATCGCAAGTTGGACGGAAATTAATACGATATTTTTTTTTTTGCTGAACAGTTGGTATGGAAAGCCTCATAGATAAAAATATATTTTGTCTACTAAAAAAAGATATACAGCGAAAAAATTTTGCTCTCCGCCGGACTTGGTGCCTGAAAATTGGGTTGTCATAACCCAATTTATTTTAGGGCTGTTACTATAGAATCTTCGGTGCTGTCAGCGGACAATTCTGTTGGCGCTAACTTCGGTTGGGATAACAAATTATTTTCTGATAATAGAATTGTTTTATCTTAAGATTTTGATACTAACTAGTTATTATAAGAATTATGATAATATGTTTCTAGGAAACATAACAAATTATATTTTATTTAAATTGACAAAAAAAAAACATATTTACATATTTAACCTTTAACAGTCAGGATAATTGTGAAACATTAACCTGCTGAATGATGTACAAATGTAACTATAGGGATTTTTTTCTGATTGACAACAGAAACGAATTATGGGTGATTTTTTTAAAATGTTTAAGTGACAGAGTTTCTACATATATAAGATTTTATGTTTATTTATAAACATTAATTCGCGTAACCCTTAAATATGTTACTCTTTAACCATTTACAATTTCAATAGTATACGTATTGCAAAGTTCATATAAATATGAATTATAAAATCGACTCTACTTCATTTTAGTTGCCTACAATAGAATTTTTCTTTAATACTGGACTTATGACAATCGGACATACACTGCGTATCATAACTATAGCCACACCTATAATACAGCTGATACATAAGGTTCAAAAAAATTAAGATCAACTAAGAACTCATAAATAAGTGAAAAATATAAGTCATTTCAAAGCTTAGTTAAGTAGTTTGAAAGCACAACCAACCCCAAAATTATATTTTAAAATTTCCATATTCCATATTACAAATTCCCGGATCCCCAAATGCTTATTTTTATTCCTATCCACTGAAAACAAATTCCCTAAACTGACAACAATGATTACAAGTAGAATTATAATTTTTCTATTCACTCAGGAAAATGTGATCATGATTTAATCTTTTCAAAATATTCACCTCAATTTTCTTTAAAGTTATGGTAATATCCAATCTATGAGGTCTTCTTTCCAAAGGATCTAAATGTGGTGAATCCAGTGGTGTGGTTGTTATTATGGGTATAGGTATTTGAAATTCATCATAATCTTCATCGTCCTCTTCTTCCAAATCATCCTCAGCAGGATAATCTGGACCATACATCCACATTTCACTCATATTGAAGAATTTTTTATATACAATTTTTTTCACAAAAATATTTAAATAAAAATTTTACAATTTCTTTTTTTTTTATTTTAATAAATAATTTTTCATATTTTTTTTAATATTTCTTTAGAAATATTAAATTTTTTTTGTTATAAAATTTCCACCGATCACATAATCATTTTTCTTTCTTATTTTTTTGTAAATTTCACATGAATTTATTTGTTTGATATTTCTTGCGCTACGAAATAAAAGAACTTTTTACCACGACCAAGGAACAAGAAACACTCAAAAAAAAAAAAAACACTTGAATGTACATAATGTGAAAAATAAAAGAAAACAAATTGTTGATTGGCAATACATTTAGTTTATTTCTTTTTTCAACAATCAAAAATAGGAAAAATAAAGAGAAGAATCTTAAGGCATCATAAGAAAATCAACAATTTAAGAAAAAAAACATAAATAAATAAATGAAGGGTAGAAAAAAGAGATGGACACGTGAGTTAATTTTAGCCCACTTATGGTTACGAACTCAAAATTATAATTACACACGACTTACGTGTTTAACTTTAGTTTGACTCTGACTCACACAAAGTTCCTATCACGCGTCCATCTCTAGTGTCTTCCCCATTTGAGTTATTTGTTTTAATATTTTAAAAACAAACCGAAAAAAAACAAAATGTTACCACATCATACATATTTACAGACACGAGATTTCCTCTGTTTCCTTGTTTTCTTTCAAGAATTTTCTTATATATATTTTTTATTTTTTGATTTATTTGATTTGTGTTTTCTTACACCTAGAAAATAGTGTAGCAATGAAGGTACTCTAAGCCAAACAATCCAATTTTGATAAAACCTAAATATTTAGTAAAACTAAAAATTCCAAAATCGACCTGTCTCAGCTAAAATGGCGTCAAAATATTGGCCGTATTTTTTTGCATTTCATCCAAAGAAACTATACGCAACTGTAGTATCATTAGAAGGGGATTTATAAAGGCCATGCCATAGTACTTTTTTGGTACTTTTTACATGATTTTTCGTTTTATAAAGGGTGTTCCAATCATATTGCACGATGTTAATTGTGAGTCACTCCTTAACGTCAAGTTTTTTTATTCAACTTAATTTGGCATTTCATTGTTTCAGTGTTTGTCAAATTCAACCATGGAAAGTTAAACAATTGAACTGAAGTGAGATTGTTGAAGCCTTTTACGAATATGGGCGTTCAAATCAAAATGCACTTCGTGATTTTTTTTGTCAGGAAATGTGAAAACACCTGTGCATGCTCGCCCAGTTTGTTCTGCAGAAAACTTTGCTGTTGTTCGCGATAGTGTGGCAGAAGAGCCATCAACCTCGACTCGTCGTCGGTATTCGCTATCGCGAGATTATAGCGAACTTCTTGTGGCCAGCAATTGAGAATATAGACCTGAACGATATGTGGTTCCAACAGGATGGTGCCACTTGCCACACAATGATACTTTTGCGCGAGAAATTCAATGGCCGTGTTCTCTCACGTCGTGGCGATGTTAGTTGGCCGCCACGATCATGTGATTTGACACCGTTGGAGTTCTTACGTCAATAAGCCAAGAAATATTCAAGAGCTAAAGTATGAGATAATTCGGCACATTAACGACATTGAACCTTAATTACTTCTCAGAGTCATTGAAAATATGGACCATGGGATAGAGGTATGCCACCGAAGCCGTGGCACATAATTGTCATAGATCCTTATATTATAATAAAAAAATATTAAGATAATTCTCTGAAAACTTTTTGTTTTTTTTACAATTAACATCGTGCAGTATGGTTGGACCACCCTTTATAAAGAAGTATAATGTAATGACTTCAGAATTAATTTAAGCAGACACGATCATTTCTACAAAATTATACGAATTTTTTCCCAAGCTCTTTTTTTGTACCTTTCGAAATAATTTCGCAATATTTAGGCATTATTTACATATTGCAATGCGGTTTTTATTTCAAAGTTAAAAACTTTTTGACTTGCTTTCGAAAAAAATGTACAAAAAATGGCGGAATTTTTTCCCCCTCTTTTATCTCCAGAGGGAGCCTATAAAATGAGACACGTGTTTTTAAATTTATTTTCTTTATAACTTATCATGCATGCAAATTGGAGATTTAAGCTTGGAATACTTTCCTTGTATGATGCAGCATCCAAAGTTTGTTAAATCGAATTCTGGCAGTAGCGATGACTTGTTTAATAATTGAAAATAACTAATTATTTTAGTTGTCTAAGTAATATTTATAATTCCATTAAGATATTATTAAGTTAAATGCAAATGAATAAAACAAAACTACAATTCGTGTGATGCAGTTATTAGACCCTAGGTGAACTATTAAACTTACATCTTAAATGGAAAAAGCTATGTGATAACTAATCCACGTTGATTTATTTACGAACTCCAGCTGTATTTAGTAATCTCCGTTAATAACTTATGTCCAACGAGCTAACAGCTGATATTTCAAGAGATGTGTTTGTTCTCCTTTTTCGCTTTTGCCATAAATACAATTAGAAATGTCAGACTGATGTAGTTTACATAACAGTTTTACTGATTAACGATAAAACTTTACTTTGTGAAACCATAATAATTAATATTACCAAGAATATATTATTTGAATTGATTTAATCAGTGTTAGAAGGAAAACATACCCTGCGGGAAAAAAGGGGGAGTTGAGAATTGGGACCTGCCCCGTGATAGGGGAAAACTGGACCGGTTCCGAAAATACACATCACGAGGTAGGTAAAAAGATAAAGTACCTACCACGTGAGCGGTTTAAAAGTTATGACATGTTTTTTGGTTCTGTGATATGATCTTTGGGGTAAGTTGTGTGACATGTTCTTTTAGGCCAGTTCTGTGACATGTCACAGAGGACAATTGACCCTCTCCTAGGACAAGCCCATGTTAAAGTGACTGATCCTTTTCATATAAAAAACCGGTCCCGTGACCGGTACCTATCACAATGAATCGGTCACGTGACGTATCCTGGGATAGGTCCTTTTTCCGTAGGGTATGTACTCAACTTAGTTTAACATTTTCACTTGTAATGGAAACAAAAAAAACAAACACATGCACAATGAAAACAGATTCATTGTAACAAACGAATTTCTTGCCAACCGAATGGTTTGGTTGAAGCCACCGATATATTTGTTTAACGCAACCGAAAGTCGCTTAATGCAACAGAATTTCGGTTGAAACCAAATATTTCAATTTTATCAAGAAAACATTTGGTTGGGACAACTAAATAATTCGGTTGCTGCAACCAAAGTATTCAGTTGGCAAGAAATTCGTTTGCCACGATGAATCAGCTGCTAGCTGATTTGACATATATATGACAGTTCGTAAGTACATTTCATCTCAACTCAATAATTCAAAGTGAACCCTGTGGAAAAAAGGTGTCAGTTGGGAATTCTAACCTGTGCCGTGATAGGTGAAAATTGGACCGGTTCCAAAAATACATATCACGAGATAGTTAAAAAGAGGACTGGTTCCTAAAATACCTACCACGTGATCCGTTTAAAAGTCTTGACGTGTTCTTTTAGACCAGTCCTGTGATATGTCACAAAGGGCAATTTGCCCTCTCCTAGGACAAGCCCATGTTAAAGCGACCGGTCCCGTGACTGGTTCCTACCCCAATAAATCGGTCACGTGACGTGTCCTGGGATAGGTCCTTTTCCCGCAGGGAAGTTAACTCATTTATTTTTTTTCTTTAAACTTATGAGTTAAATAAGAGATATTTAAAATTAGCACTAAAGGCGAGAAGATTGTTGACGAATGCCGAAACTGACCAGAAAACGCATTCCATACGGCTGTTGTCTAATAACTTTTTCTGTGTATTCGCAATTATTACAAAAATTGTAATTTTTTTATTTAAGAAAAGAAAATGTTGCATGATCTTAAACTGAAGAAGAACATCTCACATTTTTCCGTTCCTTAAATTTTTATTAAATGTAACATTTTTCTAGATTTTTATTTTAGATTTTTTAGTACTTAACACCTCCATTTTGATTGAATTCTGTAAAACATATATTGCATACAATACAATATGTTTGTCTGCTAAAATAACATGTTCGCCTGCATACATATATATATATTTGGATCAAATACCCTCATGATATTTGATTCCAAATATATATATATATATATATATATATATATGTTTATTATTAATATGATTGCATTCCACAAACATAATAAAATAAATATAAAATTATTTGGAAGCCTACTTGAAACATGTATATGGTAGTTTAAAAACATATATATAAACATATATATAATTTCTTGTAAACCTATTCAACAATGTCTTTTTTCTGGGTGCAACATTTTTCATTGACTGTTTAGATTAAAAATCTCATTTGTCTTGTTATTTAAGTGCCAACAAATTTTATTATTTTGTAATTTTTTCTCTTATTTACAAAAGAAATCAAGTTCAAGTTTAATGTAAAACTTGCAATCAAAATTTATTTTTAAACAAAAAAAGGTGTCCCAAATACAATTACATGCTTCCGATAGTGAATTTCTTAAAAATACATAAAAAAAATATAAAGGCACTCAATATAATATAATACATATGTACACAGAGAAAACAGATTTATTGTGGCAACCGAATTTCTTGCCAACCCAATGGTTGGTTACCGACATAGTTGTTTGTGGCGACCGAAATTCGGTTAATGCAATAGTGTTTCGGTTGAAACCATATATTTCAATTGAATCAGAAATACATTTGGTTGCGACAACTGAATAATTAAGTTGCTGCAACCAAATTATTCAGTTGGCAAAAAATTCGGTTGTCACAATGAATCAGTTTTCTATATGTAAGTAAAAACAAAAAGAAATTTTAAAGAAATTAAAAGTTTTGATCAGAGGTTGAAACCGAACCCGTACCCGAACCCAAACGGGTTCAGGTTCACTGTTTATATAAACTTTGAACCCGAACCCGCTGAACCCAAAAATTTAACCGGGTTTAAAAATATAAAAAAATATTTTTGCTGTTCATGGCTTGAGAAATGTTTGATAGAAAAATCATAAAAAATATTACATTTCTTGCATTCCAGTTTACAGTGCTCGACACTATATCTAGTCCTACTTTTAAGCAATTTCTTTATAAATGCAGAGCTTTTTGCAAAAAATTGCGAACACCAAAAATTTATTTTTTTAGCTAAAAAGCTTAACTTGAAAAAAGCCGCACTAAACTGTCAAATTACATAGAATTCCAGTTATGACATGGTTCAAGAATTATTGAAATACAGAAGTTTTTGTACGGAATTACTCTATGCTGCATTAACTATGAATGATAATATTTGCAATATTTGTAAAGTATTCGTAGAAGTTTTTGCAGCTGTTAAAAAACTAATGCTAATTTTAATAGAATCTGGATTAGTTTTAAATTAATGCTAACAAAAGATAACAAAACAAAAACATTTTCACAAGAATTATATTTAAATATTATAAGAAGAGAAAACCACTTTGTTAATAATCCACTTTTAATTGTAGCATTATATCTAGATACCAGATTTAACTTAATGCTAAGTCCCGAAGATGTTGAAAATGCCAAAAAAAAATTCTTCAAAGGAGAGGGCATTTTCAGCCCTGAAATTCGTTTTGTCGCCACAAAAAACAAATTTAAAAGAAGAAAACTTAAAAAATATATTAATTATAAAATTAAATGAAAATTTCTTTGAAAAATAAATAAATTTCCTATTAATAAAACATTTGTATTTTATTTAAATGTTGAACCCGAACCCTGAACCGAACCCGAAACTGAACTTTTTATTTCGATTAACCCGAACCTGAACCAATTTTGTTCATGGTTTCAGTCCCTGGTTTTAATATGATCGAAGTTAATGTATGATTGATAGTTCAAATACCAACCACTGAATACAATTTGTAGAATAATTGCAATTAGAAGCAATTTAACTATTAAAAAATACAAGTGCTACAAGTGCACCAGGATCTCCATTTTTATGTTAAAAATTGTTTTATGTATATTGTTTTAATTGTTTAGTTAATTGAATCTGTTTTTTTATTTATTGAAAAGGTATGTGTCATCTTATTTGTTCCAAAAATAAGTTATAAGATATTTAACAAATAGAAAAAATAACACACTTTTTTTTTAGAAAAAAAACTTTATCAATATAAATTTGTTTTTAATAAATATTTAGTATTTTGAGGCGGATACATACTTTCAATAAAAAGTTAAGATACATATATGTATGTATAAGAACATGTAGTTCTTGAAGAAACATCCTGCTAAAACATCCTGCTGAAAATATAATTTAGCTGCCCATCTAAAAATCGAAATATATATGAGCATACATGATCATACATGGACTTGTATATGATCATACATGGGCATACATGGATCTCATATATGACCATATATCTTCGGATCCGAAATTTGAGGGTATATGGTGATATATGTGCATATATTATCATGCATGCTAATATATTATTCATGTATGCTCGTATATGATCATATACGTCCATATACCCTCAAATTTCGGATCCGAAGATATATGGTCATATATGAGATCATGTATGGTCATATATTGAACAATGTATGGACGTATATGACCATGTATGCCCATGTATGATCATATACAGGCCCATGTATGATCATGTATGCTCATATATATTTCGATTTTTAGATGGGTGGTAATATTTGTTATTTACACATGTTTGGAAATTGAAAATTTTATTTGTCATTTATCTAATATTATACAATATGTTTGCCTGCAAATATAATATGTTCACTTGTAAAAATATATTTTTTAGATCAAATGAATAATAATAATGAGTATACAATTGCAAATATATTTTTAATTAGTTTTGTAATTACAAACATTAGAATGTTTGTTCGGAAACATATGTATAACAACCATAAAAATAAAATAATTAAAAGCATATTTACACATTTATATAGTCAATGGCGTACCCAACATTGGTCCAAATAGTACGGTCCACCTACCAATATTTTATATATATTTTTTTTTTTAAGTTTCCAACTAAGGAGGTGTTTTAGAGAATACAAGAAAATTGGTAAATTTTGTCATATTTTGTTTTTATTTTAGGAATTCGGGCATTTAAAATATATTCCATTGTGGCTAATTTTTTAAAATTGAAATTTGAGCACTCTGGCTTTATACATTTTATAGACTTACTAGATTACGAGCCTTATGTAAATGCAGTTTAAGTGAGGGAGTGTCTCGGCTTTTTTAAACATTAAACAAGTAGACTAAACCATATTTTTAATCTGTTTGATTAACAGTTAATCTGATAACTATTTCAGAACGACCCTGATTGCCTACTACCAATTTTGTACAACTCAGTGTTTTGTTAAAACGTTATTTGGATAAATACATTTTGACGCTGTCAACAATCTCTTGTTTCTAATACCGAAGATTTTCCAAGTTCGTCTTATGCCAGATCGTTATGGGTGCCACTTTGGTATTTTAAACCGCCAAAGTTTATCTTTTAACTGTCAACTTAAACTTTTAAGTGTCAAAAGTGCAGATGTAAGCGATAAAGATTAACAAAGTGAATTAACTTTTATCATGTACATATATTAGTTTTGCTCTTCAAACGAGCTATAACATGTTTTTTAATCAAAGCAGAAAAAAATAAATATGATGGTGCATGTTTTGTATACCTAGTGATAAATCTGTCAAATACCTTTAATTTGCTTGGGTATCAAATGATTGGTATTTAACTGCAGTTGTTTTAGAATAAACATGAAAAATCTTAAAGAAACTGTTTATCTACCCTTTTTTCTACGGCCTTTTAACCCAATATACATAAGATTGGGCCGCTAAAAGACACGCGTTTTACTAAATTTGCACTGTAAGTAGATTTTTAGTGCGTACACAAATTATACAATGAAAGTTATCGATTGTTGGTAGAAGCTTACGATCAACATGCACCAACACAAAAAACTTGTAAACGATGGTTTGCGCGATTCAAAAGTGGTGATTTCGATATGCATGACGGAAATGCTGCTTAAACGTTACAAGAAGAAGTAGTTTTTGCATCGTATTGTTACTGGTAATGAAAATGGATACATTACGATAACCCCAAACGCAAAAAATTATATGTAAAGCCCGGCCAAACATCAAATGCTCTGTATTTGGTGGGATCAGAAGGGTATTTTGTATTATGAGCTGTTGAAATCGGGTCAGACAATTACAGGGGAACTGTACCGAACACAATTGATTCGTTTGAAGAGAGCAATCAACGAAAAACGATCAGGAAATTCGACCAGACACGAGGCCATAATCTTTTATCACGACAACGCTCTGCCACAGGTTGCAAGACCGGTCAAAAACTATTTGAAAAACAGTGGATAAGAAGACATTATTAACTAATATACCCAATAATAATTTCAAAATAACTAATATGTTTATATTGTTTGTTTACATGTACATATAATCCTCGACTAACAAGGTCTTTTTTTGTAAGTACTATAAAAAAAAATAATGGAAATTTTTTCATTGATTGAATCCGATTAAAAAATGTTTTTAAGTCGCAATTAACCGCTTTAATCAAACACATACAATTTTATTTTTGTAATGGAGAAATTTTAATTGGAGTAAATTTTTCCGTTTTATGGCCTTGGCAAAATATTTTCATTGATCTTAATAAAGTTTTATTAATATGTATTTTCAACCTTATTAATGTCAATACAGAAGTTTTTTTTTAACAATAAAACAGAACAACTTTTAACAAAAAATACTCTTGAATGTTTTATTCCACCTGCTGTACTTTGTAGCTTGCTAAAAATAATTTATAAATTTTATTAAAACAATTAAATATTGATTTATTAATATACTAGAATTTTAAAAAAAGTACCGCTTTGTATTATGACTAACTTAAAAGCCAGCTACTTCGTTACGGATAGTTTTAAATATCGAAATATATATGAGAGAAAATTAAATTCTTTTTTCTAAGAATTTTCATTTTTTAATAAATTTGATTAATATTTTTAGAGTGGATATTAGAAGAGGTTTCAGATTTCTAGATTAGTGGGTTTGCACAGATCATTAAAACCTATTTATATCATGTTTTTATTAAACTCCAGCTGGGCTAAGCGATGTTGAGTCAGTCAGCGAATCAGTCAGTCACGTTATTATTTAAGTTATACACAGAAGAATTAAGACACTGACTTTTATTTTATTTGCTTTTATTACCAATTAATTTATGCAAATTAAAATGTGATTCCAACAGCAGAAAAAAAACGAGATATAAGCGTGATATTAAATATTAAAAAAAAATTATAATATAATGAAAATTAAATGAAAAAGCTTGTTTAAATATTTAAAATACGCTGCTGGTAATTTCAATAGACCCACAAATGTGTGTGTTGGCAGTTATAAAGAAAATTTTTAAATGATTTTTAATAAAATTTTAGTGATAAGAGTTTGTATGAAATTTTATTTATTTTTAGCTATTTTAATTATTTGAAGCGTATGATCTATTAAATATTTAAAGCCAAATATTTTTGATTATATTTATAACAGCCTAAGTAAATAATAACAGAAATCCAACATTATGTCCCATTTATATCTGCATTCGAATCACTAGAATTTGACTAAAATCGAGATTTCAGTGTAAATCTTGTAAAAAAATCTAAAGATTTCCTATACAAATAAAATTCCAGAAACTCACAAGATTTCTCTAAAAAAATCTCTTTTACAGAATTCAACACTGCGTTTCACTTATTTTGTAGAATTTTTGCCCAAAGAAGTGGCAACTTTGGACACCAGCTGACAAAAAAAAAAAATAAATAACCAAAAAATATCACAAAATAATTAAAAAAAAATAATTAAAAAAACATAATAAAAATAAATTTAAACCTAATAAACATATGTTTCTAATCAAGGGAATTATTGCGTAGTTCAATTTTTACATCCGGCTGAGGAAGACAATGACAATGTTTTTCTACCATCAATATATTTAAAAGCCTTGACTCTAACTTGCAGTTCTTATAGAAAAAAAAACTAGCGTTAGGTTTTTACATAAAATATTGAAAATTGTACTCTAATTGCTTTTAGAAGATGTTTTTAATTTAATTTATCCCAGGACACGTCACGTGACCGGTTCAATCCGATGGGGAATGGTCACGGAACCGGTTTTTTTATATAAAAACGATCGGCAACTTGAAGATAGGCTTGTTCAAGGAGAGGACCAATTGACCGATCACGTGATAGGTATATATTTTAAACCCGTTCACGTGGTAGGTACAGATAATGCACTATTTTTGTTTTATGCATAAGACTTTCAAATTATATAAACATTTTTATGAATTTTCTTGCTATGACAAAGATAGGACATCACACTTTTTTGTCTAATTTCGGCACCAAAATGTTTAAGGATTTTCAAGAAAAAATAAGATAATTTTGTTCGGCATTTATGACTTAAGTTTATACACTACATTATTTTCGTTTGGAAACGGTTACAATTTATTGAATATTATCTTAAAATATACTTCAAGGAAATCTTATGTTGAAACCAAAAATCTGATAGCAAATGGTAATTTTTTTTTTGGCCTACAAACATTAAATTAAGTTAATGTATGTATAGAACATTTAAGTCGTACAATAATCTATGTAAATGCTCTCCCCAAAGAAGTATAACCCAAGAAGGTGTCAGAGTTTGCCAAAGAGGCATGCAAAATGCATAAACTAGTTACACTGAATACAAATATTTGGGCCCTAATTAATTCACCAGCAGTGTATGAAGGTGGCATAAAAATACACAATATATGGTTTGTGTTTTTTTACGATTCATCCAGGCAACAACAAAAAAAACATAAAATACTTGTGACGTTGTTGAAAATGTTAAATGAAAAATTTAGAAAAATTCGAAGAATTAATGTTGATTACTCATAAAAATTTTAATCTCACATTTAAAAGAAATAAACAAATTAATTTTATTTATTAATGCGTTTGGTTAACAAGAACAAATGCAATTGCATTTGTACTTTTGGTTGCACTCAAAAATTATTATGGTTTATTTTCATTTTTTTATTGGGTGTATAACTTAAAAATGTGGGATTCACAACAGATGACGTATATTTTACACATTGTTTGTGTATTTAAGAACTTATGTATGCATATGGAATTTTGGAGGTTAAAAAACTGTCATTTACGAAATAGTGAAAAAACAACAATATAATAAATTTTGTGCCTACAAAGTATCATTTGCGGAAGTTTTGCTTTACTTCTTCAACTCGAAAAATAGTGCATCTAAAGCACATCAATTGCTCAGCGAAGCTTATCCTGTATGTATGTTCCATCGATTTTAAGGGTTCAGAAGTGGTAATCTTGACATGGTTAACAAATACCACCCTGCACCTTGTTTCTGTATTTCTCACATTGATAAATTTTTCACAAAAAGCATGTAAAACGCAACCTTATTCTGTATTCCATAGGGTGAGTCACAGGTAATTAAAATAATATTTTTATCTAAAGAATATAATGAGGCTCTGATTTCATGTTATTTCCCTATATATTAAGGTATTTTGCCAAAGTAAATGTGTCTACAGATTGAAAAGTTCTAAAAAATATTCCAGTAAAAATTCAATCAACTTTATCATCTTGTAAGTTACTCTGTGTAAAGGAGGGCGACTATGAATTTCTCTGAGACGAAAACTTCTCGCATCAGATACAAGAAAGGGGTGTTGGTAAGCCAAAAACTTCGAAGATGATCAATTGGAGGCATTACTCGATGAAGATTGTTGTAAAACTGAAGAAAAACTTGCAAAATTATCGGGAGTCGCTTAAGTAGTAATTTTAAAATACAAAAGCAAGGAAACTGGGCATCACACGAATTGATGCCGAGAGACGTTGAAAGGCGATTTTGCATGTCCAAAATGCATATAAGTAATTTTTGCAGCAAAAATGATTACTGGCGATGAAAAATTGATCTATAACGACACCCGGAAGCGCAAGAAATCGTATATGAATCCCGGCCAACCAGCCAAATCAACACAAAAACCGACTATCCATGGCACTCTGTCTATTATAAGCTGCTTAAATCGAGCTAAACGATCAAAGAGGACCACAAATGAAGCCGAAATATTCCATCATGACAGCGTTGTCATGATGGGAAATTGCCACATGTTGCAAGACCGCTTAAAAACTATTTAGAAAATATTGGTTGGGAAGTTTTTCCTTACCCACGTTATAGTCCAGACCTTGACCCTTTCGACTACAATTTATTTGGATCGATGCAGAGCGGTCCAACTGGAATTTTCTTCACTTCGGAACAGGGTATTGTGATTGTCTTCCTCAGCAGTTCTTTTTTCCCGGAATTCATATGTTGCCAGGGAAAAGGTTATATCTAACGATGGCCAATACTTTGAATAAATTTATATTGTACAAATGTTTCACAATAAGCCCCCTAAATCTTTCATCACTATCTGAATTGATAGAGATCATGTTTTATAATAATCCGAAATCATTTTTAATTGTTATAAAAAGCAGTCTGTTTCAGCAAATAAAATATATAATTAATCAAAAATACAATAATAAATATGAAAAGAGTATGCATTTATGGTGACAATGTTTGTGAAAGAATAAATCATTTTGTAGTCTCAATCCCATTTAGCCAGGAATTATGTTATAAATTTGATAGAAAAATCATAAAAAACATTACATTTCTTGAATTCCAGTTTGCAGTGCTTGACACTATATCTAGTCCAAATACTTGATTAAAGCGGAGCAATTTGCAAAAAATTGCGAACACCAAAAATTTCTTCTTTAGATTAAAATCTAAACTTGAAAAAAGCCGTACTAGACTCTAAAACTAGATGGAATTCCAGAAGTTTTTTTTTCGGAATTACATTAACTATGAATTTTAAAATTTTTTCCACCTGTTAAAAATTAACGCTGAAACTACAAGAAGAACAGATAACTTTAGGCGATTTTTATAGAATCTGGCTTAGTTTTAAATTAGAGCTAATAAAAAATGACAAAACAAACACATTTTCACAAGAATTGTATTTAAATATTATAAAAAGAGAAAACCTCTTAATTAATAATCCACTTTTGATTGCAGCATTGTTTTTAAGTTAATGCTAAGTCCCGAAGATAATAAAAATGCTAAAAAAAAACATATTTTAAAAACAATTAACATTTTCAAATGGAAGAAGAAGAAGAGATAAAGATGAAGATTATGATAAAGATATGCTCGAACAAGTTCTAAAAACGGAAGAATGATTTTCTAATTTAAATTCTTTAAATGAGAGAGCCTTTTTAGCCTTGAAATTCTTTTTGTCGCCACAAAGAACAAATTAAAAAGAAAAGTTAAAAAATATATTAATTATAAAATCAAACGAAAATTTTTTTGAAAAATAAATAAATGTCCTATTTATAAAACATTTGTATTTTTTCATATGTTGAACCCGAACCCAAACCTAAACTTTTTATTTCGATTAACCCGCACTCGAACCCATTTTTTCAGGTTTTCAGTCCCTGTAATATTTCTTTTAAAAATTATTTTTATTAATTAATTGCTTGTAAAATAACGGCTGTCTTGTGAAAAAAAAAATCAGAATATTAATTAAATTAGTTTTTATAAAAAAAAGTCTGTAGAACCCAAAAGTTGTTTTGTATGAAAAGTTTTCTTATACAAAATACAACATTTTTAGAAATTATTCTGATTGAAACATTTTTAAATTCTATGGACTTTTCCTTAAAGTAAAATTCTTAGATTCTCATCATGAAAAATACTTAGATTCTAAGGACTTTTTCTATTAAAAATATTAAAAAGTTCAAAAATTATTTTGAAGTATTTTTCTTTAAAAAAAATTCATAGGGTCAAAAAATTTTCCCGAAAATGTCCTTAATATCTAATATTTTTTTATTAGGAAAAACATTTCTTGCAGAAATATTCTTTAATTTAAAGATCTTTTTCATAATTTCGAATCATAATATAACTGTAGGGACTATAGTATGGTAAAATTATGCTTATTTTTTAATCATAATATGATGACTATATTATAGTACGACTATGGTTGGCACAATCATAATCCCAAAAATATATGATGCTCTTCGAATATAACTGCCCCAATCATGTTTTTTCTCTGTGTGTATGTACTCGCATATGATCATTCCGACCATATTTTGTCTCTGTGTGCTGGTTGTTGGGTTTCTCAACTAAAAAAAGTGTTATTTAAGTTCTTATTTAATATTATTTTCTTAAACACCTGCCTGATTTACAAAAATATGTTTTTTATATATTTTTCTGTCCTGAAATACAAAAAGCTGGCTATAAGTTGATAACTCTTAATTGTCAAATAAATTAATTGTTTTACCAAAAAAATTCGGTGGTCACAATGAATCTGTTTTCTTTGTAAAATCAATGGGAATCCTTACATCAACTTTTAATTGCAATTTTTTTTTGCAATTCAGAGTTTCAATTTATGACCATCGATAAACAGATTTATTTCCTAGTTTTTTTTTTTATTTTAATAATTTCTTTCAATCATTACCTTGGTAGACAGCCAGACAACAATACCTTAGATTCCTACGATATAATAAAATACATATGTATTCAATAGCTAAACATTTTAGTACTAAAAATAAACTTTAATAATAAACACACAAATAATATAATATACTATATAAATAAATAATAAAAATAATTGGGGAATTCTTTTGAAAGCTGTAGTCTTTAGTACACTCAAAAAAGTTTGTCGTTAGGACCTACCGAAAATTACAGTTAAAACATAAAGTAAATAATACATATAGATTCCGATCTTACCGGTAGGCTTTATATTTTAAAAACGTAACAAATGAATGTGGGTTGTGTGACTGTACTATCGATATTACCATGTGTGGTTATGCATCAAGTCCGGAATACTCTCTTATCCTGCAAAGTTCATCCGTATGTGGTAGATTGTGCTTTGAAATGCACAATGCATTACAGGGAGAATTCATTTATAAGTCAGACCAGCCATATGTGGAATAAACTTCCTGCAGAGGTCTCTTTTTCCTCTTCCCATAATCTTTTTTCCTGACATCAGCACAAGGTACTGTATTTGCAGGGAGCAATCCATGAGTATTGATTTAATGAAAAAAAATATTTATCTTTAAAAATAACTAAAAATGTAGTTATTTTAAACTGTTAAAAAACAAGTAATAATAAAAATAACAGCCAAATTTTTACTACAAAATTTTTGAAAAAACTCACAAAATAGAAAAAAAAACAATTACCCTGCAAAAAAGACCTTGCCAAATAATGGGTTTAGAACGAGCAGTAGCTGGTTAATTAACGCATTAGGAAGGCAATGAATACATACATCATTTCCAATTTAATTTTAGGAACTATTATATTTCAAAAATTAAATAAATATATTTGAAATTAAATTGATAGAATCTAAAATGAAATTAATAACTTCTGAAATTGACGGATGAATCTGAAATTAAATTGAAAATTTCTTAAATTGTTATTTTTTAAAACTAAATTGATAATTTCTGCAAATAATTAATAATTTCTGATGTTTATTTGGAAATGGTGTTATGGTGTATAAAGAAATAATATATTAGGTTTGTTTTTTTTTCAAATTTTATATAAATATTCCATACAAATATAAGTAGATATAGACTTGTTAAGTAGTTATAGATATAGCTACTTAAAAATTAAGAATGAATAAAAATGCTGCCAAGTCTTACAAATTATTGGCTTTTCTCTTTTAAATGTAAACCAAAATATTTGTTACAAAAATATTTGAAAATTTTGTGTTTTTAACTAAATAAAATATTAATAACAACAAAAGCTAACAAATCAATTATGTGTTTGTAAGTAAAGGTAGTGCAGGGCAACCAATATAATTGCTTTATTTCGCTTTCCCGCGAAGTCCATATACGAAAACAGCTTTCGTACAAAGGCCAAAGGTCCCAAATTTTCAAATTGTATTTGTTTACAAAAAATAAAGAAAAGTCAAGTAGTTATTTCCCTTACAAGTAGTTATAGATATAGATATAAAAATCGAAAAAAAAAACAAGCCTACACGGAATAAAATTACAAAATTCTGTTTGTAGTATTGAACATCTTTCATAGAATATTTTTGTAAATACAAATAAAAAAATTTTTAAAAAGGCACCAACAATGGAATTTTTAAATACGAAAAACCTTTTGTTATTTTTTGGTAACTTAAATTTTTAATTTCAAAGAATTTTTATATCAAAAGTAACGAATTACAAACATTTCAAACAAAAAATTGTTAGAAATCGAACTTAAATTTTAACAAATATTTTTGATATTTTTTCTGTGTATTGTATATTTTTTTTTATAAAATTAATTTTATATAAAATTATATTATAAAAAAACCTAAATGCAACATATGTACATATATTTTATTAAATTCACAACAAAAAAAAATCATTCAGATTAATTGATTTAAAATTACAATTCAAATTAAAATAATTAAAAAACAATAAATCCAAAAAATATTTTTTATTATGTTTCAAATATTTTTCTATTAATATTTTTTTTTTTTGCTTTTAATTTGAAATGATTTCTGATAAACTAACAAAACCAAAAATATATTTTAACTGCAAAAAATAAGTAGCTTAAACACATTATTAGTAACTCATTATTTTTACATTGAAAGTAATGTAGTATGCAAGGAGCTGACATGGAATATCAATGGCTGTATAACACATTTTTAGTAACTCATTGTTTCCACTTTAGAAGTAATGCAGTGGGCAGGTAATGCAAAAAGCAATGAGTTGCTATTACTAAATTTTTCCTGGATATTAATTAGAAAAGATATTTTAATAAAACACAACATATTTTTTCTATTCCAAAAAATAAAAATTGGTGGTACAATAATTGTGTACCAGAATTACTGTTGTCATATCCCATATAATATCTGTGGTTTTTCTTAAAAAAAAAACATTATATTTAATCAATAATTTTAACTAAAAAAAGTGAAAAATTACTATTCCTTCAAAATTGTTAAAATGAAATAACTGCCTATCTTTGCGTCTATAGATTGCGATCACGGCGCAAAGATGCAAGCAGGTTTGCTCGTTTTAACTAGATTAATGGAAATCCTCCCGAGGAGTTAAGCATAGAAAATTATCCAACTCAGCTAAGTGGTTAAAGCATTGTGAGTGAAAATGTAAAAGAAACTTTAAATTTTTCATAGAAATTGGTGTATATTAGTACAATTTCATAGTAGCGTCTGGTCAATAAAATATTTGCTCATATTTTTTCAAATTTTTTTCAGCTCAAAAATTTTTATTGAACAAACAAAAAAATTTTCACTATAGATATTTTTTTTTCTTTTAAACGAAAAAATTGTGTTTACATCCAAAAAAAAGTTTTTCACCTTATACCATTTGTTTTCACTTGCATAATTTCATTTCTAAATTTGTTTACACTATTTGTAGAAAAAAAAAAAAAACACTGTGAATAACAGGGATAATAAAGCGTGTACATTGGTACTCCTTTGACTATTTTTTTTTTTTTTTTTGAATCGTGAATTAACAATGAGTGTATATGAAACAATATTACAGTTTCCAATTTCTTGCCGCTACATTCTAATATGAATTAGCGTATTTGGCAGCTTGTGTCATTTGGTTTATCATCACAAATGTTGATAAAGGTTCAATATTGAACATAAATAAAAAAAAACAAAACAATTACCTTTGTCCCTTCCAGTCAAAAAATTAATATGAATATCATTTCAAAGTACTCTTTCTCTCCTAAAAAGGCCAAGACGAATTTTGTGTCTTTTACAGTTTAAAAGTTATAGCAGATTTTGTAACGATACTTTAGTAAATTTTTGAAGTTTTTCAATTTTCATGACGTCATTTTTTGGAAATCTAAAGAGCTTATGATCTGAAAATTGTGTTTCGTTGAGTTCTTGTCGAGTATAATAGTTATTGTGAGTTTCATTTAAATCGGAGATGGTAAATCCGAAACTGACCTTTTTCCGGTTAAGTTAACATGGTTTGATTCAGTTGTCAGAATTATTGGGAGTGGATGAGTTGACAATCAGAAAACGCCTAAAAGCCATGTTATTTACTCAAAAGCAATGCAAACTTTGTGCCATACGAGGTGAATCTAAGCGACGTCGAAAAGTGTTTTTTTGTTTGCTTGTGAAAAGCTTCTCGACGACCAAAAAGAGTAAGGAATTTTAGCGTACATTGTGACTGGCGATGAAAAGTAAATCCATTAGGACAACCTCAAGCGCAAAAAATCATGGGTTTTGCCCAAACAGCCATCAATACTAGGAAACGCTATCGGACTCAACGCATGCGTTTGAGTTGCACACTGAAGCAAAAACGATGAAGACCTACTTGGAAACGCTGAAATAAAAAGTCCTTCTCTACCCGCCATATTCTCCAGATATTGGTCCTTCTGCAAAAAATGGGTCAACGAATTGCTATTCCAAAATTGCCAGAAAAATAGTAAAAAGTCGTGGCACAATAAGCCGTAAATTTTGAAAAAAGGATCATTAATAATATTAAAGTTTTCTGTAGCTACAACTTACCTTTGATATTTTAAAAATTAAAAATACTCCATTGATCCACTCGATTGTGAAGAAAAATTTTGTATGTGTTTTTTTTTTTTTTTTTTTTGATAAAACTTAGTACTCTTTTTTTCTTTGTTATTACAAATAAAACATAAAAATCTTTAATTTTTAATCCTTTATATATTTATATATTTAAATTAAAAATACTTCTTATGCAAAATATATTTAAAACTTCACTTTACAATAATACAAAATAGGACCGAATTTGACTAGTTTAAATTATTAACTAAAATCATAACAACGAAATGTGTTAAAATTTAAGCTACGTTTGAATGATAAAAATATAAAAACATATTTTTTTTTTGCGAAAATCTTCAATAAGTTGATGATTATTTGTTTTCAATTTACGATTAATTCAATTTAATTTAGCGAAGATTTACGCATCGTTTCAAAAAAAAAAAAAAAAAGCTTTCGGCAAATGCGGAGAATAAACTTAGCGAATTAAAGATGACAAAAATTTAAACTAAATATTTAACAATTAATTATAGTGTTTAAAATTAAATAAGCAAATAAGTAAATATTAAGTTTTGTTTTTTTGGTACAAAAGAAAGAAAAATATGTTTTCTATATTTTTTATTGTAATTTTCTTTTATTTATTTATTTAAAAAAAAAAATTGTGAGAATTAATATTTTTTCTTTTGTATGAAAAATAAAATTAAAGTGACGTTCAATAACAAAATATTAAACACTTTGTGGTGAAATAATTAACAACATCAAAACACGCGTAAATAAAACAACATATTGTATCAAATTTTAGCAAAAAGAAATTAAAAAACACTTGTTTCAGGGTTGTTGAAAATAAAACAAATATTTAAAAAACAAAAAACATTTCTTAAAATAAAAGAAAAATAAATATTGTAATATTACTTTTCACCCGGTTAATAACTGTTTTGTAAAAGCTTCAATTAAAACTGTTGTTATTGCTATTGAAAATAAAGATGGAATAAATAAGATTTACTTTCAAATTTCCTATGAAAAATGTTAATTAATTGTATTATACGTAGCTGCAATACAGTTAAACCTATAAAAGAGAAATATTAATCTGGAAATGGATGATAGTTTGGGAAACTTATAACACAACTAAAAACCTGTATAAATGTGCATCTTTTCCAAAAAAAAAAAATGAATGACACTCCTAACAAATTTTGGAAAAGGATATTTTATAAAGTGCTTAAACATTAGAAAAAGTCAAATTAAAACTGTCTTTCGCTATAACTTTTGTTTTAAATAAAAACTAATTTGGTTTTCAAGTAATTATGTTTATTCGAACTTGCAAATTTTGCTACAATTAATTGTGAAAAATTTTGTCCGACAAATTTGGCCACTTTGGATTACATTTTTTCTATTTGTCAGAACCGAGTATTTCGCATATTGACATAGCCATTGAGACAAAGTTGAGCCTCGTAACTCTTGAAATTGTTTGTAAAAAACTTTTTTGGGTGTGAATTTTTTTTTTAATATTTTTTAGTTGTGAAAAACAGTTTCTGGAGGTGGATATAAAATATTATTCGCCTGTAAAT